>OY757013.1:101906419-102405459 GCA_963580285.1 Lucinisca nassula | reverse complement strand
AGTATTTCATATAATGCATAAAAAGTACGTAAAATTTGCCATTTTAAAGAATCCCAGTTTGGAATATGATAGGTAATAAAAGGCCTTTTCCCCATTATTACCCCAAGAAACATATTACTCCAAGAAACAAATGTTATAGACATTCTTTAGAATTGCCTTGATGAGGTGATTCTAACAAATATCTATAACACTTGTTTCTTGGAGTATTAGATTACAAGACCCTTTCGTGACTATAGACTGGATTTGTGCATTTCCAACCCGATGGAAGCCCATGCTGCTCGGAACCGAGGCTAAGCCTTTAGCTAAGTAGTCATTCCATTCAAATTGCCGTCATAACGATTTTTGCCGTAATAACGAATGTCGGTATAAAGAGGGTTGACTGTATCTACAAAACACATTATTTCCATCTCAACAGCAACATAACTTAATAATAATTAATATGCACCAAAAACAAAAGAGCTATTCAAACAGGATTACATCCAAACGTTTATATACAACTGAAATACATATCCAAATGAGATGATGTCGTGTTACAAGACAGTATAAATGACATTTTTATTTTATTCAGAAGAAAAAATGAATTACAATTTTCAAATACAGATTGTGCATTGCACAGAAATGGATCTATCAAGCACAATCTAACTTCGGAAGCAGAAATATTAAAGTCTTTATACCTCTGTAAATCCCACACGCCTATACAAATACATTGCCACCTTTATCGCCAAAAATGAAAATTTTACGAGGAAAAAAATTGTGATATTTTTCTTATTTCTTTTAGAGCAGAAATATGAAAAATAAGGTATACCCCCGGAAACCCCATTTTTACTATATAAAAGTGGGGTTCAAGGGGGTCAAAATTATACAGGCCTGTTTTCGTGATGTATTAAGAGGGGTCTTCATAGGAGTTCATATACACCACAATCTCTTTATAACACAATCAATTAGATCCAAAGCACAAACTGTGTTAGTTAAACATCCATGTTATATGGTCATTTTTCTATCTAATGTATACATTTTTGGGATCTCTGGTCATTTTTCTATCTAATCTATACATTTTTGGGATCTCTGGTCATTTTTCTATCTAATCTATACATTTTTTGGGAACTCTGGTCATTTTTCTATCTAATCTAAACATTTTTGGGCTCTCTGGTCATTTTTCTATCTAATATATATATATTTGGGAACTCTGGTCATTTTTCTATCTAATCTATACATTTTTGGGATCCGTCTTGAAACCAAAAACCATGTTATAACAAACAGTGTAAAATAAGGTTATGGTGTAAAATGAGCAATTTAATCATACTTTTTACTAAGCATTAAGTTCCAGACAGCTTCTAGAATTCATTAGTGCTCGAACTTTCTTGTAGTAAGTGTGTGTGTTGTTTGTTTGATTTGAGGTTTAATGTCCCAGTCAACACTGTAAAGGTCATTTTGGAGACGTTGCTTCCAATTTTGTGGGACTTTTACCCGACATTGAGATGAAATGATATCTCAAGCTCTGTGACCCAATGAAACCAATAGGGTTTATAAGCATGGCCGGGCCAACTTGCACCCCTTTGCCTGGGCAGGCTTAGATCCTCTTAGCGGTTTACCAGTACTTGTGCTTGTGGGTTGGTTTCAGCTCTGTGTCGAAGCATCATGCAGCTCATCTACAGTTGAACTTTGATGGGTCGAACTCGATAGACTAGAACACCACGTTTGGGTCGCCAGTCCCGGCAAAATCCCTATTCATTATAACTAAACATGCTATCCTTGGCTAGAACCACGATGGCTCGAACCCTGGAACTCTAAGCCTGGTCCCTAGAGTGCATTTTCTATGTAAAATCCCACCGATGGCTCGCACTAATTACCTTTTAAAAATTCCAATTTTATCTATCAAGTCACACAGGCGCATGATCAGTATCATAAGACCCTTTGATATTGACAAAGCGTCTTGCCGAAACAGCTGTTTACATAACACAGGTGTACTTGATTGGTGCAATCCCTTTGATCAACAGGTCAAGAGATTAATGTTGAGAAGGTGTCAAATTAAGTTTATTGTAAACACCTATACAGTCGAACTTCGATGGCTGTAATTTTAGCAGGTCTTACTCAAGGTCGGTGTGAAATTTTAATTTGTGAAAAATATTTTGCCAGCTTTAATTTATTTTAATTATGACCGATAAATGTTCCGGAAGTTACAAAAATCGCCGCAGCTATGATAAACAAGAATATCGGTGAAACCGATGGATGCTCCCCGAACGTGCAATAGTCGGAACAGAAAACATTATCCCAGTTAAAGAGCAGTATACTGTGTATACTCACTGTACTTCAAAATGGAGTATAACAAAACCTGTCAGTGGACAGATTAGCTTGCCTGATGGCACTGTCATACAAACATCAGCAACACAAAAGTCCGAATAAATGAAAGGAAGAACTGTTTAATACAAATTATTGAAAACTTACTCAATCCTCATAGGACTGTCGCCAGGTATGGTTCGGTATTGGGCGCCTTTACATGCATATAAAATATCAGACGGGTTCGAAAATTATATTAAAATCCATCAGCAAATGTAGATGCTAGAGCGATGACAAAGTTTTTCTAAAAATAGCCGCAGTGACCTTGACCTTGACCCCAGGACCCTGAAAGTCAAACTTGCTTGTGATATTTTAATACCCAACATTTGTGTGAAGTTATATTAAAATCCATCAGCAAATGACGACGCTAGAGCTATGACAAAGTTTTTTCTAAAAATAACCACAGTGACCTTGACCTTGACCCCAGGATCCTGAAAGTTGAACTTGCTCGAGATATTATTATACCCAACATTTGCGTAAAGTTATATTAAAATCCATCAGCAAATGACGACGCTAGAGCGATGACAAAGTCTTTTTTCTAAAAAAAGCCACAGTGACCTTGACCTTGAGCCAAGGACACTGAAAGTTGAACTTGCTCGAGATATTATCATACTCAACATTTGTGTGAAATTATATTAAAATCCATCAATAAATGTAGGCACTAGAGCAAAAAAGAAGTTTTTCTAAAAATAGCCGCAGTGACCTTGACCTTGACCCCAGGACCCTGAAAGTCAAACTTGCTTGAGATATTATCACACCCAACATTTGTGTGAAGTTATATTAAAATCCATCAGCAAATGACACCGCTAGAGCAATGACAAAGTTTTTTCTAAAAATAGCTGCAGTGACCTTGACCTTGAGCCCAAGACCCTGAAAGTCGAACATGCTCAAGATATTATCATACCCAACATTTGTGTGAAGTTATATTAAAATCCATCCATAAATGTAGGCACCAGAGTGATGACAAAGTTTTTTCTAAAAATAGCCACAGTGACCTACCACTGCAGCTTTAAACAAAGTACCATAACTCTGTGACGAATCATCTAACCAGATAGCACGGATAATATGCGCATCCTCTATTGCTGCTTAAGGTTCCATTGAAGTTTCGTTGAATTTCTGCAAGTAGTTGCTGAGAATTTGCGTGGACATGAACAGTACCCTATATATTCATGCAGAATTCATCGAAGGGCCATAACTGTTGGAACTAGAGCTGTCAGAGGATCTGACTATAGCCCCGCTTCAGCGCTGTCAGAGAAGAAAGTTATTTAAGCTGCAGAGAAAACAGTTATGAACAAGAAATAACTGTTGAAAATTTTACATTATCTGGAAAAACTCTAAGAGTTGTGAGCCCTTGTCCCTCATTTCAATGAGCATGATACATTACCAGAATGTCCATGTTTATACCAAATTTCATCTTCCATTTTTCAATGTTCAAAGGGTAATAACTCCTAAAGTAGGCAAATCAGAGTCAGGGTTCCTGCGCTCTGCACATTGTCTCATGGTGCTTTACACTTGTGTGAAGTGTCATCAAAATATCTCAAATGGTTTGTGAGTTATGGAGCCGACACAGTCAAAATTGCCTTTTTAAATGTTCAAAGGGCAATAAGTCCTAAAGTAGGCAAACCAGAGTTATGGTTCCTGCACTCTGCACATCATCTCAAGTTGCTTTTCATTTATTTGAAGTTTCATGAAAATATCAGAAACGGTTATGGAGCGGACATAGTTAAAATTGCCATTTTTTAATATTCAAAAGCCTATAACTGAAAAAGTAGACAATCCAGAGTTTGGGTTCCTGCGCTCTGCACACGTAATATGGTGCTTTACATTTGTGTGAAGTTTCATAAAATTATCTCAAACGGTTTTTGAGTTATCGAGCAAAGACGGCTAAAATTGATATTTTTCAATATTCAAAGGGAAATAACTCAAAAATTAGGCAATCCAGAGTTATGGTTCCTGCACTCTGCACACCATCTCATGGTGTTTAATGTTTGTGTGAAGTTTCATGAAAATATGTGAATGGGTTTTAAAGTTATGGAGCGGACACGAAAATTGTTAACAGACACAGACAGACACACAGACGGACACACAGAAAATACGAAAACCAGAGTTATGGTTCTTGCGCTCTGCACATTGTCTCATAGTGCTTAACATTTGTGTGAAGTTTCATGAAATTATCTCAAACGGTTTTCGAGTTATGAAGCAGACACTGTTAAAATTGCCATTTTTCAATGTTCAAAGGGCAATTAACTCCAAAAATAAGCAATGCAGAGTTATGGTTCCTGCGCTCTCCACATCGTCTCATAGTGCTTAACATTTGTGTGAAGTTTCCTAAAAATATCTCAAACGGTTTTCGAGTTATGAAGCGGACACAATTAAAATTGCCATTTCTCAATGTTCAAAGGGCAATAACTCCAAAAGTAGGCAATCCACAGTTATAATTCCTTCGCACTGCACATTGTCTTATGGTGTTTAACATTTGTGTGAAGTTTCATGAAAATATGTTAAGCAGATACAAAGTTATGGAGCCAACACAAATTAACGGAATCACGGAATTACGGAATTACGGAAAATGTTCAAAGGGCAATAACTCCAAAAGTAGGCAATCCACAGTTATAATACCTTCGCTCTGCACATTGTCTTATGGTGTTTAACATTTGTGTGAAGTTTCATGAAAATATGTTAAGCAGATACAAAGTTATGGAGCCAACACAAATTAACGGAATCACGGAATGACAGAAGGACATGGCAAATCCAATATAGCCCCACTTTTTCAAAGCGGGGCTATAAAAATCATCGAACCAAAACACGCAGGTGATATGGGCATCCACCTTCGATACTTAATAGTCCCATGAAGTTTCATTGAAATCCGCCCAGTAGTTTCTGAGAATTCGCGCTGACAAGAGTGGGACGGACGCACGGACTCACGGACAAAGCGGCGACTATATGCTCCCCCGAAATTCTTCGGGGAGCACATACATGTGATATCTCACGATTTCGTCGGGATATCCCGATTTCGAACCCCATCTCCCGGTCTCCCGTCCGACGGCCCTAATCTCCCGACACGACAATTTTCCTATAGTAGTTTTCCGCCGACCGACCAATTTACACTGTAAAATACCTATGCGGTTAACCGTCAGTGTATATGCAGGTAAATTGCAATACACACCTGCACAAGTATAATATCGCAATATGAAAAGAACGTACCGGTAAATACAATTATTAAAATGCAACCCGCAAACAAGCGCAAACAATGTGATAAAAAGCGAGAAATTCAATAAGGAAGAAATGTGATGTTTGCATACATTTATTACTGATCACCGATTTGCTCAAGTTGCCAACGCTATTAAACCGTTTACACCCGAGGCGGGCCATATTGATAAGCCGACAATTAACAATGTGACAAGGTGTGAAAACTAGTCAATCAAGATATACCAGTTATAGCATATTTAATCCCTTTGTAATTGACAGGTGTATACGCTAAATATTATTCCCGCCAAAACAGAGCAAAGCAGACGCTGTTTTTTTTTTCTACGCGTCTGTAAACCGTTATTCTTTTATTAATCATAGAACTGGGTAATTACTTAGTGACATTTTCTATTTAAACCCGAGAAAAATATTTTTGCCGTTTTTAACGGAAGAAAGAAATATGCCCCACGTGACACCAATGAAAATTCGTGTATGCTTTTTGGCCTTTGACAGGTGAACGCGCTAAATATTTTTCCCGCCAAAACAGAGCAGAGCAGACGCTGGTATTTTCTAAGCATCTGTATGTAGTTTTTCATTTATTAATAAACATAGAACCGGAGTTTTGCAGGGTGAAATTTTCTATTCAAACCTGTTTCATTTTTAGCTTGCGAGAAAAAAATATTTTTGCCGTGTTTTTAATGGATCTTTTATGAAAAAAATCATGCATGCTTATTAGTTCCGACTAAGTTCCGAGGCACGTTTTGGGGATGATAAGAGAAGGGGTGTAAAAGTATGACTAATTTTTTCCTATGCGGGTATTCTGAATGTTGTTTTTTTCTGCCAGGTGCTAGGTGGGTATTTAACACCGATCTATTGGTCAGTGCTTGTTCTTTGATCGTTCTTCCGAGAAATTGTCTCTATATTAAAATACAAAATGGAAGTTTGTCGTCTGTTGCTTCTTTTTCCAAGCTTTTATAACATATTTTTGCAGAAAGGCAAACAGTGTGGGCCATCATCAGAATGCTCTGCAGTCTGATCTGGGCCCACACTGTTTTCAAAAAAGATTTTTAATGCAGATGACAAAGCAGACAACAATTGTCGTGTTGGCATGTTATGGGTGAAAAAGTGCTTCAGAGGTAAATTTTAACCAAAAATAACATCACTTTTTACCGCGGAAAAATCTCCCGATTTGGGACCCCAATCTCCCTATCTGAAAATCAAAATCTCCCTATTTGGGTCCAAGAAAATATCACATGTATGGGAGCATAAAAATCATAGTACACAAAGATGGATCTTGCCGAGTTGGACTCCAATGGCTCGAACTACTGATGGCTCGAACTTTTTTCGGCGGTCCCTGCGAATTCGAGCCATCGAAGTTCGACTGTATTTCTCCAAGCCCCGAAAGTCATCAAAATCTCCGCAGTTATGATAAAAAACCATAGTACACAAAGATGGATCTTGCCGAGTTGGACTCTAACGGCTTGAACTACCGATGGCTCGAACTTTTTTCGGCGGTCCCGGCAAGTTCGAAGGGGGGTGGGGGGTGGGGATGGAGGGCTGTAAGTGTGTGGGTTAACTCTTATCCTGCTGTTCACTCAAACCCCTTTATTTGCAAACAGTGTAGATCCAGATCAGATGGGTCCTCAGGATCTTCAGTGTTCGACGAACAGTTTATGAATTTTTGGAATGGGGAGTCACAAGTTTGATCCCGGGCCGCGACATACCAAAGTCGCTAAGAATGGTACTAGCTGCTCCTCGCTTGGCACTCAGATTTATGGAAAGGAGCTAGGACTGGTCGACCAAGTGTCAGGATAATGTGGCTGGGTTTGGTATCATGTAATGTGTCTGGGGCATGATACTTCAGTGAGGCAGCACTATAAAAGTGAGCATTGAGCTCCCTGTCGCAATCAGACACCGTCTTGATATGACTGAAAAATTGTTGAAAGCGACATTAAACCCCAATTCACACACACACACACACACACACACACACACACACACACACACACACACACACACACACACACACACACACATGCACACAAATGAATTTGTAGGAATAAATTACATCAGGTAATCTGATTGGTTCAAAGTCAGAAATGGGTGTGGCTTAATTGAATATTCAGCAGGTTAAGGGTTTACCAACAAATGAAGTCACATGACATCACGTGAACAAGTCCGTGAAATGAACACCCCTTAAACCCCACTTTATATGGAGCAAACTGGGGTTTAGGGGGGTATACATTTTTTTTTCTATTTCTGTTCCAAGACATAGGTTGTGGGTACTCGTTAGAACCGCCCCAATGAGGCATTTCTTACGAGCTCCCACAACCTATGGTTGCAGTATAGATAAGAAAAATATCACGAATTTTCATCAGAAAAATTACCTTTTTTGAGATTTGAAAAATGCACAATATCAGATGGATATGTTAGCCTAATGTAACATCCAACCAACAACTAAAGTCATATGAAGACTGGGCCGGCCTCGTTGGCTCAGTCGGATGCGCGTCTGACTGGTGATCAGGAGGACGCGGGTTCGACTCCCGCCGGGGTCGGCAACATTCTTTCGTGGAGATTGATCATGAAATCTTTTCTGCGGTCATTCTCTCCCTTCCGCTGATTCAAGAAGGGCAGTTGTCAGTTTCTGGCGAAAGAATGTGCACTGTACTGGTTAACCGCTTACGTACAAGCCTGCCCAGGAAAGTGTGGATAGGTAAACTGACCGGCTCAAAAATGACCTAAATAGTGTTGACTGGGCCGTTAAACTCCAATACAAACAAAACATATGCAGACTGGATCCGAGTTTAAAGACCCATTAGAAAGTCTGGAGAAGTCCGGAATCTAAACCCACAACCCCTGGTTTATGAGGCTTTCTAGCAAATACCATATCTTATACAGTGCTACTTGCTGAAAAAAAAATGTGTCCAGCTTTTCAGATTTTTTTTTCAGCATTTTAACTTCAATATACAGTCAACCTTCAATGGCTCAATCACCTATGAACGACCTCGAAAATCTGTTCGAGACAGGGGTAGTTCGAGCCACTGAGGTGACTGCCAGGAGGCATAACAAGATACTTTTAGACATCTTTTCAGTGTTCTATAATGAAAATGTATGCTGTGTGTACTCATTAGAATCGCCTCATTGAGGTGATTCTAATGAGTACACACAGCATACATTTGCAAGATAAAAGACTAAAATCTCCTTAATCATCCCCCACTATTTCTTCTGTAGGGGATTTTGCTAGGGGCTCAAGAATGGGTTCGACACATCCATGATAAACGAGCCATTGGTGTTCGTGCCATAGAAGTTCTACTGTATATCACTTTATTATAAAACGCTTTTTGATACAAGGATTTAAAGGAGGATCACAAAACTGTATATTTTACATAGAAAAATGACAATTGATGATAATATTTCTACAATCTATACATTTGTAAATACAAAATAGTTGTTTTAAAAAAGAGGCCTATGGGCCACTATGTCACTATGCTCACCAGAGCTCAAGTGCACACTGCCCAATGGCAGCCATGTATTTTAACATGATATTTTTATCTACCAATTATAAAGTCTCCCAAATGAACCCCATATCCAAATAAGCACCCATGTGGACTCAGTATCTGAAACATTAGGCTTTTTATGAAGTACAGGGGGTGGGACATGGACCCAATGGAGCCCTGGTTTGTATCACTAAATGCGTCTTGTCATAAGGAACAAGAATATATATATATGGTTTATGGGTGGGAATCTGAATGGCTTCTGATATACAAGGCCCTTCTATGAAGTGGAGAGGAGAGGAATGGCCCCCCTGTGGACTCCCAAGTTGGTGTGCTATTAAAAAGAAAAAGAACATATATGCTTATGGGTGCGGATTTGAATGGTTTCTGAAATATATTGCCTTTTATGAAGTGGAGGGTCACACAAAGAGACCCCCATGTTGGTGTGATTGAACAAGTCTTATCATAAGGAACAAGAATATATATATAGTTTAGGGGTGGGGATCTGAATGATTTCTGAGATATATGGCTTTTAATGAAGTAAAGCAGTCGGGTATGGCCCGGGCACCCCTGAGGACTCCCAAGCTGGTGTCATTTGAATGCGTCTTATCATAAGGAAGATGAATATATACAGTTTAGGGGTGGGGCTCTGAACAGTTTCTGAGACATATGGCCTTTTCTGAAGTGAAGGGGTGGGGCTAGGCAATGGCGCACCCCTGGAGACCCCCAAGTTGGTTTCAATGAATGCGTCTCTTCATAAGGAGTAAGAATATATATGGTTTAGGGTTGGGTATCTGTAAGGTTTCCGAAATATTGGACCTTCTATGAAATGGAGGGGGTGGGGCATGACCCGGCGCATCCTGGGGGACCCCAAGGTTGGCGTCTCTGAATGCATCTTATCATAAGGAACAAGAATATATATAGTTTAGGGGTGGGGATCTGAATGGTTTCTCAGTTATACAGCCTTTTTGTGAAGTGGAGGGGGTGGGGCATGGCCCCGGCACAACCTGGGGGACGCCCATGTTGGCATAAAAGCACATGGCTGAGAGAAGTTTACTCAACGAACATTTCTACAAAAATTTGTCAAAATATCTGCAATGACTTGTAAATGCCATTTTTCAATTTTCCCATTATAAGTCTCTGGAAACTCAAAGTTGCCACAGTAGCCAAACTATAAAGCTGATTTTCATAAACAAGAGGACCAAGCTAGCTTGGTCCTGTATCGCTCACCTGAGCTAACAGATTCAAAGTTTAAGGAAGTGCCAACCTTTACTGAAGGCTTTATGGGAGGACATGGTGATGACAGGGTAAGCATTTTCTGAAAATCAAGTAGAATGTAACTCTATGATAAACAGGCTGACCTCACCGGTTTTCAAACTCATTCAAGCTTTTATTCCTGACTTGCTAAGAAGATCCGATCTAAACTGAAGTGGCTATGGTGATGACAAGTTCAAAAACAAGAGTTTTCAAACTCCTCCAAGCTTTCTGCCTGACTTCCATATTTGTAAGTTTCATGAAGATCCGTTCAAAACTAAAGGGACAGCAGTGATGACAATGTCTAAAATAGGCATTTTCAGCAATCAAAGGCACGTCACTCTACGATAAATGTGCTGACTTGGCCGGTATTCGAACTCACCTGAGGTTTTATTCCTAGCCACCTTACATGTAAAATTCAGAAAGATCCGATCAGACTTGGCCAGTATTCAAACTCATCCAAGATTTTATTCCCAGCCACCTCACATATAAGTTTCAGAAAGATCCTATCAAAACTGAAGGGGCTACGGTGATGACAAGGTCAAAATTTGGCATTTTTATCAATCAAAGGGATGTTACTCTAAAATAAATGAGCCGACTTGGCCAGTTTTCGAACTCATCCGAGGTTTCATCCCCAGCCACCTTACATATAAATTTCAGAAAAATCCGATCAAAACTGAAGGGGCTACGGTAATGACAAGGTCAAAATTCAACATTTTCAGCCATCAAAGGGACATAACTCTACGATAAATGGGCTGACTTGGCCTGTTTTCGAACTCGTCCAAGATTTTATCCCCAGCCACCTTACATATAAGTTTCAGAAAGATCCGATCAAAACTGAAGGGGCTATGGTGATGACAAGGTCAAAAATCGGCATTTTCAGCAATCAAAGGGACGTAAATCTATGATAAATGAGCCAACTTGGCCTGTATTCGAACTCATCCTAGGTTTTATCTCCAGTCACCTTACATATAGGTTTCAGAAAGATTCGATCAAAACTGAAGGGGCTACGGTGATGACAAGGTCAAAAATTGGCATTTTCAGCAATCAAAGGGACGTTACTCTGTGATAAATGGACCAACTTGGCTGGTTTTCGAACTCATACGAAATTTTATCCCCAGCCACTTTACATATAAGTGTCAGAAAGGTTCGATCAAAACTGAAAGGGCTACAGTGATGACAAGGTCAAAAATCAGCATTTTCAGCAATCAAAGGGACGTTACTCTATGATAAATGGGCCGTCTTGGTCAGTTTTCGAACTCATCCAAGATTTTATCCCCAGCCACCTTACATATAAGTTTCAGAAAGATCCGATCAAAACTGAAGACAAGGTCAAAAAAAGGCATTTTCAGTAATCAAACGGACGTAACTCTATGATTAATCGGCAGAATTGGCTGGTTTTCGAACTCATCCGAGGTATTATCCCCAGCCACATTACATATAAGTTTCAGAAAGATCCGATCAAAACTGAAGGGGCTACAGTGATGACAAGGTCGAAAATGGGCATTTTCAGCAATCAAAGGGACGTAACTCTATGATAAATGGGCCGACTTGGCCGGTTTTCGAACTCATCCGAGTTTATATCCCCAGTCACCTTACATATAAGTTTCAGAAAGATCTGATCAAAACTGTAGGCGCTACGGTGATGACAAGCATTTTCCCATAGTAAGTCTATGGGACCTTGTGGTTGCCATAGGAACCAAAGTTTTTGAGCGATTTCAAAAAAAAGTTTATGTCATCAATGCCCCACCAGAGGCATGCTACAGATGAGAAATGATTGAGATCAGCCTGCAGGATACAGAGATATAGCTGCTCAAAAGTGTGGACGGACGACGGACGGCGGAGGACCCACTATACTATAAGCT
Source organism: Lucinisca nassula (assembly GCA_963580285.1). NCBI lineage: Eukaryota > Metazoa > Mollusca > Bivalvia > Lucinida > Lucinidae > Lucinisca > Lucinisca nassula. The sequence continues at coordinate 102,393,323 of OY757013.1, read as the reverse complement.
CCCCTGGAGCCTTCGGCCCAGGTGAGCTAAAAATCGGCATTTTCAGCAATCAAAGGGACGTAACTCTATGATAAATCGGCGGTCTTGGCCGGTTTTCAAACTCATTTGAGGTTTTATCCCCAGCCACATTACATATAAGTTTAAGAAAGATCCGATCAAAACTGAAGGGGCTACGGTGATGACAAGGTCGAAAATGGGCATTTTCAGCAATCAAAGGGACTTAACTCTATGATAAATGGGCCGACTTGGCCGGTTTTCGAACTCATCCAAGTTTTTATCCCCAGTCACCTTACATATAAGTTTCAGAAAGATCAGATCAAAACTGAAGGCGCTACAGTGATGACAAGCATTTTCCCATAGTAAGTCTATGGGACCTTGTGGTTGCCATAGGAACCAAAGTTTTAAAGCGATTTCAAAAAAAAGTTTATGTCATCAATGCCCCACCAGAGGCATGCTACAGATGAGAAATGATTGAGATCAGCCTGCAGGATACAGAGATATAGCTGCTCAAAAGTGTGGACGGACGGACGGACAACGGAGGACCCACTATACTATAAGCTCCCCTGGAGCCTTCGGCCCAGGTGAGCTAAAAACAGCATTTTCAGCAATCAAAGGGACGTAACTCTATGATAAATGGGCCGACTTGGCCGGTATTCAAACTCATCTGAGGTTTTATCCCCAGCCACCTTAAATATAAGTTTCAGAAAGATATGATCAAAACTGAAGGGGCTACAGTTCAAAAATCGGCATTTTCAGCAATCAAAGGGATGTAACTGTATGATAAATGTGTCGACTTGGCCGGTTTTCGAACTCTTCCAAGGTTTTATCCCCAGCCACCTTACATATAAGTTTCAGAAAGATCGGATCATAACTGAAGGGGCTACCGTGACAACAAGGTCAAAAATCGGCATTTTCAGCAATTAAAGGGGTGTAACTCTATGATAAATGGGCCAACTTGCCAATTTTTCGAACTCATCCGAGGTTTTATCCCCAGCCACCTTACATATAAGTTTCAGAAAGATCTGATCAAAACTGAAGGGGCTACCGTGATGACAAGGTCGAAAGTCGGCGTTTTTCAGCAATCAAAGGGACGTTACTCTATGATAAATGGGCCAACTTGGCCGGTATTCAAACTTATCTGAGTTTTTATCCTCAGCCACCTTACATATAAGTTTCAAAAAGATCCGATCAAAACCGAAGGGGCTACAGTGATGACAAGGTCAAAAATCGGCATTTTTAGCAATCAAAGGGACGTAACTCTATGATAAATGGGCCTACTTGGCTGATTTTCGAACTCATCCAAGGATTTATCCCCAGCCACCTTACATATAAGTTTCAGAAAGATCCGATCAAAACTGAAGGGGCTACCGTGATGACAAGGTCGAAAGTCGGCATTTTCGGCAATCAAAGGGACTTAAGTCTATGAAAAATGGGCTGACTTGGGCGGTTTTCGAACTCATCCGAGGTTTTATCCCCAGCCACCTTACATATAAGTTTCAGAAAGATCCGATCAAAACTGAAGGGGCTACCGTGATGACAAGGTCAAAAATCGGCATTTTTAGCAATCAAAGGGACGTAACTCTACGATAAATGGGCCTACTTGGCCGGTTTTCGAACTCATCCAAGGTTTTATCCCAAGCCACCTTACATATAAGTTTCAGAAAGATCCGATCAAAACTGAAGGGGCTACCGTGATGACAAGGTCGAAAGTCTGCATTTTCGGCAATCAAAGGGATGTAAGTCTATGAAAAATGGGCTGACTTGGCCGGTTTTCCAACTCATCCGAGGTTTTATCCCCAGCCACCTTAAATATAAGTTTCAGAAAGATATGATCAAAACTGAAGGGGCTATATACAGTTGCAAAAATCGGCATTTTCAGCAATCAAAGGGATGTAACTGTATGATAAATGTGTCGACTTGGCCGGTTTTCGAACTCTTCCAAGGTTTTATCCCCAGCCACCTTACATATAAGTTTCAGAAAGATCAGATCACAACTGAAGGGGCTACCGTGACAACAAGGTAAAAAATCGGCATTTTCAGCAATTAAAGGGGTTTAACTCTATGATAAATGGGCCAACTTGCCAATTTTTCGAACTCATCTGAGGTTTTATCCCCAGCCACCTTACATATAAGTTTCAGAAAGATCTGATCAAAACTGAAGGGGCTACCGTGATGACAAGGTCGAAAGTCGGTGTTTTTCAGCAATCAAAGGGACGTTACTCTATGATAAATGGGCCAACTTGGCCGGTATTCAAACTTATCCGAGTTTTTATCCTCAGCCACCTTACATATAAGTTTCAAAAAGATCCGATCAAAACTGAAGGGGCTACAGTGATGACAAGGTCAAAAATTGGCATTTTTAGCAATCAAAGGGACGTAACTCTATGATAAATGGGCCTACTTGGCCGGCTTTCGAACTCATCCAAGGTTTTATCCCAAGCCACCTTACATATAAGTTTCAGAAAGATCCGATCAAAACTGAAGGGGCTACCGTGATGACAAGGTCGAAAGTCTGCATTTTCGGCAATCCAAGGGATGTAAGTCTATGAAAAATGGGCTGACTTGGCCGGTTTTCGAACTCATCCGAGGTTTTATCCCCAGCCACCTTACATATAAGTTTCAGAAAGATCCGATCAAAACTGAAGGGGCTACCGTGATGACAAAGTCAAAAATCGGCATTTTCAGCAATCAAAGGGATGTAACTCTATGATAAATGGGCCGACTTGGCCGGTTTTCGAACTCATCCGAGTTTTTATCCCCAGCCACCTTACATATAAGTTTCAGGAAGATCTGATCAAAACTGAAGGCGCCACAGTGATGACAAGCATTTTCCCATAGTAAGTCTATGGGACCTTATGGTTGCCATAGGAACCAAAGTTTTAGAGCGATTTCAAAAAAAAGTTTATGTCATCAATGCCCCACCAGAGGCATGCTACAGATGAGAAATGATTGAGATCAGCCTGCAGGATACAGAGATATAGCTGCTCAAAAGTGTGGACGGACGACGGACGGACGACCCACTATACTATAAGCTCCCCTGGAGCCTTCGGCCCAGGTGAGCTAAAAACATAAAACCTGTAAAGGCATATATGGTGAATATGGTTTCTGAGGAGATGATTTTTTAAGTATTTTTTGTCTATTTTTTGCATTTTGGTTTCCATGTCAACCAATAAAAATGAGCAGAAGGCCTAAAATCATACGGCAGATAGTAGATTGCCTATGGAACATTTCTATAAAAGTTTTGTCAAAATATCTGCAGAGGCTTGGCAGTAAATGCCATTTTTCCCCATTATAAGTCTATGGAAACTCTTAAGTTGCCATAGCAACCAAACTAATGAGCCGATTTTCATTAAAAACGCAAACTTTCAATCCCCCTGCCCAAGGATGCTACAGATGAATTTGGGGCTGAATCGGCCCAGTAGCTTCAGAGATGTCGTTTGAAAATGTGGACGAAGACGACGACAGACAACTGCCTATCCTATAAGCTCCCGCGGAGCCTTCGGCTCTGGTGAGCTAAAAATATCAATTTGTCATCTGCTGAATTAGCCTAGAGAGTGGTAAAGGTTGAATTGTTTTGTTTAACCCTTAAGGGGAATGGAAACACCTTCAGGGGAGGCAACTCTTGCAAAAGTATTTTTGTCTCCCGTGTCAATGAGGGTCAACTCTTAAAGAATTTGCTCCTGAGGAGCAAATTCTTTCCTTTAATAGTAGACCCCTTTTTCAGTGGGACAGGGCTTATAGAAAAGCGAACAGGAAGTCCCGAAAGTTGTCTCCCTTTGAAAAATGGCAGAAAAATCTGCCAGGTGTTCCCATTCCCTTAAATTCCACCAATTTCTGCTAATAGTGTTGACTCTGATCAGACACCACTTTCTGCAGCGATCAGACTCCACATTCTGTGCTGTCTTATCTATATCACACTGATTGCCAAACCTAGTACATGAGCCTAGTCCTTGGTCTAAAGATAACCTTTTTACACAGCACTCTGACATCACAGGGACAAGAATTGCATGGCTATAAATAACCTGCACCAGGGGCGTGCTTTATTTACCTGAATCAGAATGAAGGTTCAAAATCATGCTTCTGTTTCAGCGTTTTATTTGTGTGAAACAAACATGATACTGAAGCAGGTGAATCATACTCCATTCAAGTTTCAGAATGATTCAAGTGCATCCAAAATGACAGAATCATAGAATCGAAACATACTGTTTTTAACCCTTATCTTGCTGTTCACGACAACCCCTATCTTTGCAAACAGTGTAGATCCAGATCAGGTGGCTTCTGAAGAAGCCATCTGATCAGGATCTATTCTGTTTGGCATTCAATGTATGAATTTGTAGCAATAAATTACATCAAGTAATTTGATTGGTTAATAGACAGAAATGGGTGTGGCTTAAATGAATATTCAGCAAGATAAGGGTTAAAGAGATAGAATCAAGTTTGTGATTTAGAAATCATGATTTGGAATCCAAATTCTAATTCAGGTAAATCTAATTTGCCCCAGGATTTTGTACAAGGTCAGCAATAGTTACATGGACAATAGCAGACAAAAAACTTCTGGAGTTTATTTACTTTGGGTTGATTGACAAATGATTCCAACAAGAGGGCCATGATGGCCCTGGATCGCTCACCTGATCCATAGAGTAACAAGTGGGACCCGGGGAGGGCCATTATTAACCCCCAGGGCTATAATGTGCATAATGTTCAGAGACGTCTAAAAAGGTGAAGCTTCATACCAAATATCAACAAAGGCTATAATTTGAACAATCTTGGCAAAGGTCCACTAGATATGCTACATACCAAATATCAAAGACCTGGGCCTAAAGGTTTCAGAGAAGAAGATTTTTATTAAAGATATTCCCTACATAAGCCTATGAAAAACCAAATGGCTCTGGGGCGGCGGCGTTTTTGGCCTCAGGGCTATAATTTAAACCATCTTGATAGAGGTCCACTAGAGGAAGCTTCACACCAAATATCAAAGACTATGGCCTTGCTGTTTCAGAAGAAGATTTTTAAGGAATATCTCTATATAAGTCTATGTAAAACCAAAGGGCCCCAGGTCGGGGGCAGTTTTGGCCCTAGCACTATAATTTGAACAATCTTGGTAGGGGTCCACTAGATGAAGCTTCATACCAAATAGCAAAGACCTGGCCCTTGGGGTTTCCGAGAAGAAGATTTTTAAAGATTTTCCCCATATAAGCCCATGTAAAACCATAGGGCCCTGGGGCGGTGGCATTTTTAGCCCAAGCACTATAATTTGAACAATCTTGGTAGGAGTCCACTAGATGAAGCTTCATACCAAATAGCAAAGACCTGGGCCTTGCGGTTTCAGAGAAGATTTTTAAAGATTTTCCCTATATAAGCCCATTTAAAACCAAAGGGCCCCGGAGTGGGGGGGAGGGGGGAGGGGGGGGGGAGAAGGACCATGGCCTTGTGGGATGAAGCTTCATACCAAATATCAAAGACATGGGCCTTACGGTTTCAGAGAAGAAAATTTTTAAAGATTTTCCCTATATAAGCCCATGTAAAACCAAAGGGCCCCTGAGCGGGGGCATATTTGACCCCAGCACTATAATTTGAACAATCTTGGTAGGGGTCCCCTAGATGAAGCTCCATACCAAATATCAAAGACCTGGGCCTTACGATTTCAGAGAAGAAGATTTTTAAAGCTCTTCACTATATAAGCCCATGTAAAACCAAACGGCCCTGGAGCAGGGGGCATTTTTGGCCCCAGCACTATAATTTGAACAATCTTGGTAGGGGTCCACTAGATGAAGCTTCATACCAAATATCAAAGACCTGGGCCTTGCGGTTTCAGAGAAGAAGATTTTTAAAGATTTTCCCTATATAAGCCCATGTAAAACCAAAGGGCCCCGTGGCGGGGGAATTTTTGGCCCCAGCACTATAATTTGAACAATCTTGGTAGGGGTCCACTAGATGAAGCTTCATACCAAATATCAAAGACCTGGGCCTTACGGTTTCAGAGAAGAAGATTTTTAAAGATTTTCCCTATATAAGCCCATGTAAAACCAAAGGGCCCCAGGGCGGGGGCATTTTTGGCCCCAGCACTATAATTTGAACAATCTTGGTAGGGGTCCACTAGATGAAGCTTCATACCAAATATCAAAGACCTGGGCCTTACGGTTTCAGAGAAGAAGATTTTTAAAGATTTTCCCTATATAAGCCCATGTAAAACCACAGGGCCCCGGAGCGGGGGCATTTTTGGCCCCAGCACTATAATTTGAACAATCTTGGTAGGGGTCCACTAGATGAAGCTTCATACCAAATATCAAAGACCTGGGCCTTACGGTTTCAGAGAAGAAGATTTTTAAAGATTTTCCCTATATAAGCCCATGTAAAACCAAAGGGCCCCAGGGCGGGGGCATTTTTGGCCCGATCTCTAAAATTTGAACAATCTTGGTAGGGGTCCACTAGATGAAGCTTCATACCAAATATCAAAGACCTGGGCCTTACGGTTTCAGAGAAGAAGATTTTTAAAGATTTTCCCTATATAAGCCCATGTAAAACCACAGGGCCCCGGAGCGGAGGCATTTTTGGCCCCAGCACTATAATTTGAACAATCTTGGTAGGGGTCCACTAGATGAAGCTTTAGACCAAATATCAAAGACCTGGGCCTTGTGGTTTCAGAGAAGAAGATTTTTTAAGTTTTTGGTGAAAAAAATCTATTTTTGGCCCCAAAAACCTAGATGTGCAACGGACCGGAACCATTTGAACAACTTTGAAAGGGGACCACCTAAGGATCATTCCAGTGAAGTTTGGTCAAAATCCGATCAGTGGTTTAGGAGGAGATGTCGTTTAAAGAAATTGTTTACGGACGCACGCACGGACGGACGGACGACGGACGAAAAGTGATCCCAAAAGCTCACCTCATCACTACGTGACGGTGAGCTAAAAAAACAACAACAAACTTTCTATCCCCAAGCAGAAGGATTCTATAGATGAAATTTGGTCCCAATCAGCCCAGTGGTTTCAGATGAGATGTCATCTAAAAGTGATGCCAGACGACGACATACAACAATGAACAACTGCCTATCCTAAAAGCTCCCCCGGCGCCTTTGGCTCTGGTTAGCTAAACATCAGTTTCTGCTTTGGACCCCAACAATAGTGCTATAAAGGAGTTGTGGTGTATGTTCTATCACTGACATCCAGAAACCAGAGGACCAGTGGTCCTGTAAACGCTCACCTGACACCTGGTCCTGGTGTACATTTGACATAGCCATAAAATAGGTCAAGGCCATCCCAGGGTCACCATTTTTACAAACTATGATGGGCTCAAGTACCAGATGCTACAAGCCAACTTTCAAGGTCATTAGCTTCATGGTTCTGGAGAAGAAGATTTTTGAAGGCTTTTTATCATATATGGGCATGGCTGCCATCTTGGTCATGTGACCCAGACCCCGCGAACAAACTTTCGTTCCCCCATCCCACTGAAGCTCCACATGAAATTTGGCTTTGATTGGCCTCCCTGTTTTGGAGGAGAAGATCTTTGAAAATGGTGGACGGACGGACAACGGATGGACGGACGACAGACCATGGCTATACTATAAGCTCACTTATGAGCCTAAAGGCTCAGGTGAGCTAAAAATCAATTATTTTCACTTTTTCCCAAGCAAAAGCCTAAGTCCGCAAATTTGACATTGCCGTAAAATAGGTAAAGGTCAACCCAGGGTCACCATTTGAACAAATTATGACAGGCCCGTGTACCAGATGCTTCTTGCCAAGTTTCAAGGTCATTTGCCTTACGGTTCTGGAGAAGAAACATTTCGAAGTGTTTTTACCATATATAGGCATGGCCACCATCTTGGTCATGTGACCTGGACCATATGAGCAAATTTTCATTTGTTCATCATATAAAGGATCCATATCAAATTTCACTTGAATTGGGCCAGCGGTTTCTGAGAAAAAACTGTTTGAAATATGGAACCTGGTTAATCTTGGTCCCAGGTCACTGAATGATGACTTTTCTTACCCATGAATGTTCATGTATTCATTTACTTTACCTGATCTACCAATTTGGTGACATTGTCTTCAATGGTATCCTAAAAATCCATTATTTTCACATCCCATGCAAAAGCCTAAGTTGACAAATTTGACACTGCCATAAAATAGGTCAAGGTCAACCCAGGGTCAGCATTTGTAAAAACTATGACGAGCCCAAGTACCATATGATATATGCCAAGTTTCGAAGCCATTGGCCTTACGGTTCTGGATAAGAAAATTTTTGAAGGCTTTTTACCATATATGGGCGTGGCGGCCATCTTGGTCATGTGATCTAGACCGTACTGGCAACTTTTCATTTGTTCAACTCACAAAAGCTCCATATTGAATTTCACTTAAATTGGCTCAGTAGTTTCTGAGAAAAAATGTTTTTTTTTGAAATATGAAATCGGAGTGACCTTGGTCTAAGGTCAATGAATGACCTTGACCTTTCTTACCCATAGATCTTCATGTATTCAGTTACTTTACCTAATCTACAAATTTTGGTGACACTGTCTTCAATGGTTTCCCTAAATATCCATTATTTTCACTTTTTCCTATGCAAAAGCCTAAGTCAGCAAATTTGACATTACTGTAAAATAGGTCAAGATCAACCCAGGGTCACCATTTGAACAAATTATGATAGGCCCGAGTACCATATGCTACATGCCAAGTTTCAAGGCCATTGGCCTTACGGTTCTTGAGAAGAAGAATTTCGAAGTTTCTTTACCATATATTGGCGTGGTGGCCATCTTGGTCATGTGATCTAGACCATGTTGGCAGCTTTTCATTTGTTCAACTCCCAAAGGCTCCATATTGAATTTCACTTCAATTGGCTCAGTAGTTTCTGAGAAAAAATGTTTGAAATATGGAACCTGCATGACCTTGGTCTAAGGTCAATTAATGACCTTGACCTTTCTTACACATAGATCTTCATTTATTCAGCTACTTTACCTTATCTACTAATTTTGGTGACACTGTCTTCAATGGTTTCCTAAAAATCCATTATTTTCACTTTTTCCCATGCAAAAGCCTAAGTCGGCAAATTTGACATTGCTGTAAAATAGGTCAAGGTCAACTCGGGGTCACCATTTGTACAAACTATGATGGGCCTGAGTACCATATGCTACATGCCAAGTTTCAAGGCCATTGGCCTTACGGTTCTGGAGAAGAAGAATTTTTAAGGCTTTTTACCATATATATATAGGCGTGACGGCCATCTTGGTCATGTGATCTAGACCGTATTGGCATTTTTTCATTTGTTCAACTCACAAAGGCTCCAAATTAAATTTCACTTAAATTGGCTCAGCAGTTTTGGAGAAAAAAAATGTTTGAAATATGGATCCTGAATGACCTTGGTCTAAGGCCAATGAATGACCTTGACCTTTCTGACCCATAGATCTTCATGTATTCAGTTACTTTACCTGATCTACAAATTTTGGTGACACTGTCTTCAATGGTTTTCCTATAAATCCATTATTTTCACTTTGCCCCATGCAAAAGCCTACTTTGGCAAATTTGACATTGCTGTAAAATAGGTCAAGGTCAACCCGGGGTCACCATTTGTACAAACCATGATGGGCCCCGAGTACCATATGCTACATGCCAAGTTTCAAGGCCACTGGCCTTATGGTTCTGGAGAAGAAGATTTTTGAAGGCTTTTTCCCATATATGGGCATGGCGGCCATCTTGGTCATGTGATCCAGACCCCGCGAACAAACTTTCGTTCCCCCATCCCACTGAGGCTCCATATGAAATTTGGCTTTGATTGGCCCTGCAGTATAGGAGAAGAAGATCTTTGAAAATGCTGGACGGACGGACGACGGACGGACGGACGACGGACCATGGCTATACTATAAGCTCACCTATGAGCCTAAAGGCTCAGGTGAGCTAAAAATTATCCCTAAATTTATAACTCCTCTTATATTTTCATTTACAGAGCTACAAAAAAAGACTCCAGTCAACCCACAAATGAGCACAGTCTAATCAGAGTCCAGCATCCACACCAGATTTCTGTAGAGGGGGAAGACTTTGATCAATAACAACATCGCTAGAAAATGGCAGAACAGATGTATATAAACACAAGATTAAACACAAAACGGCATTACAGAAGGAATTTTTCAAAACATTACGATAACACACCTGTGCAACATAGTGCATTCTTTCATATCATTCTCTCCAAAATGGCTGCTTTTCAGAGTGAGTGAGTTTTAGTTTTACGTCCCACCAACAGCTAAGGTCATACGGAGACGGGACCTCGGTTTAAAGACTCATCCGAAAGTCTGTCTGCTTTTCCGATGAAAATGTTTTATATTTTTCTTATCTGTACTTCAAATATAGGTTGTGGGTGCTCGTTAGAGCCGCCTCATTGAGGTCTTCCTTTGGATAACTCGCAAAAACGCGAAATATTTATCCATCCCCTTTAATCTCTGACCAGGCTACAATGAACACTTATTGAAACAGACAAGTCACACATGTAATATTCATCACGAAAACACGCCTATATAATTTTACCTCCTCCAACCCCTCTTTTACATAGTAAAACTGGGGTTTGCAGGGGGTTTACCTTATTTTTCTTATTTCTGCACTAAAGTATAGATTATTGGTACTAATTAGAACCGCCTTGATGAGGCGGTTCTAACAAGTACCAACAATCAATATTTTGAGCAGAAATAAGATATATATCACAATTTTTCATTGTAAAAAAATTTTTTTTTTCGTTGGTAAAGTTTACACTGTACTTGTATAGTTGTGTTTTCGTAATGTAAAGTACCAGGTTTTCTCTGCATAACTCACCAACAAAAATGCATTCACACAATTTGCGTCGAAACATAACAGACCCCACATTCTTTGAATGTGGATTATCAAATGGATGTGGATACATTAAATACTCTTTAAACAATATTGGTAGCTGACAAACTGGTAGTAGCTTTCACATTGCTGAATGGCTTTCATATTGCAAAAGCCACACACATTTGTTCAGCAAATGTATCAGTTTATTTGCCAATCTCCCTGACAACAAGTTTAACACCATGTCGACACCTTCAATCAAATGGGTTCTGGTCCCCAAGATAAAACAACTTTGACATGGAATTCATCTGCCCTGACCGAAACTTCATGTATTAACCCATTTTGTACGGAAACCACAAAACGGGTAACAGCCCAATTCTTCTATCATGTTTGTCAAATGCCCTATTCACCATATTTGCATTATTTTTTTGCATTTGCTCCCAGCTTGCACATTGTCAATATTGGAAGTGAGTGAGTGAGTTAAAGTTTTACGTCCCACCAACAGCTAAGGTCATACGGAGACGGGACCTCGGTTTAAAGACTCATCCCAAAGTCTGGAGAAGCCCGGGATCGATCCTGCGATCCCTGGTTTACAAGGCGAGTAGCGTAACCACTGCACCACGAAGGCTTCTATGTCAATATTGGAAAAACAGGTAACCAGGCCCCCCTGACCTTTCAAGGTCAGGGGAGTCTGGTTACCGGTTTTTCCAAAACTGATAACCTTCAGACTAGGAACCAGCAGATAATGCAAATAAGGTGAATATCATTTTCTCTCTTCTCACGTCTCCATGCTGGCCAAGATTCTAGATACCTCTGCCCTCTGACCTGGAGTCATGTGCTGTGTGATATGAACAATCGAGTCCATAGCGACTTCCGGATTGTTCTCTATTAACCTGCAATTCAAAGAAAAAACTTAGCATTACCGGAACACGCCTACACAAATACATTGTAAACTTTACCGCCGAAAAAACGAAATTTTTAAGATGAAAAATTGTGATATTTTTCATACTTCTGCTCAAAATATAGATTGTGGGTACCTGTTAGACCTCATTGAGGCGGTTCTAACGTGTACCCACAATCTATATTTTGGAGCGGTAATAAGAAAAATAAGGTTTACCCCTGCAAACCCCAGTTTTGCTGTATAAAAGTGGGGTTCAAGGGGGTAAGAATTATATAGGCATGTTTTCGTGATGGTACCCGTAAGTTTATTTTGGAAATGCCAACAATTGTTGGGCTAAACAACTTATTAACAGTATTTACCATTTATTATTCGACTAAATACTCTGGTTTGAAGACAAAAGATTAACCCTTCTCTTGCTGAATATTCATTTAAGCCACACCCATTTCGGTCTATCAACCAATCAAATTACTTGATGTAAGTTATTGCTACAAATTCATAAATTGAATGCCAAACAGTGTAGATCCTGATCAGATGGCTTCTTCAGAAGAAAAAACAGTGTAGATCCTGATCAGATGGCTTCTTCAGAAGCCATCTGATCTGGATCTACACTGTTTGCAAAGATAGGGGTTGTCGTGAACAGCAAGATAAGGGTTAAACTAGAAAACAATTGCACAGTTTTCCAACTATCAGTAGAACAGTGAAATTGAAGTCAACCTCCTGACAGTGAAATTGAAATAATAAGGTCGCCCTCGTCTAAACAATGGTGAAAACCATTTTGTTTTTATTTTGATGTCACTTAGTGATCATAATTATGAAGACATGTGGGTCATGTATTCATCCAGATATGAATAAAATTACTTTCCAAAAATTCGGCCCCCACCCATCGGGGCTTGAAGAAATATATGGGCTGCATGATGCTTCCATGCAGAGCTGAAACCGACCCGCACACGAGTACTGGTAAACCTCTTAGAGGATCTATACCTGTCCAAGCAAAGTGGTGTGTGTCTGCCCGGCCATGCTTATAAACGCTATTGGTTTCATTGGGCAGCTGGGCCTGAGATGTCTTTTGTCTCAATGTTGGGTAAAAGTCCCGCAAAATTGGAAGCAACGTCTCCAAAATGACCTTTACAGTGTTGACCGAGACGTTAAACCTCAAGTCAAACAAAACAAAACATTCCAAAAATTAACTATAGGGGCTTTCTTCAAATGCACTGAGAATTTAAACTTTGCAACTTGCTTTAACCCTTGACCTGCAGAATATTTATATATGCCACAACAAACCACTGATTATCAACCAATCAGATTACTTGATGCAAATTACTGCAACAAATTCATGAGCTGAATGACAAACAATGAAGATCCTCATCAGATGGCTTCTTCAGAAGCCATCTGATTTGGATCTTCATTGTTTGAAAGATAAGGCATATCCGGGCTCAGCAGGACAAGGGTTAGAAGTTTTGGGTGTGACACTGTCAGGTCATGTCTCACATGCCATTTTACTCTACCTGAATGTCCATGTATTACTTAATTTATAAAACGGGATGAAAAAGGGTACCTTTTCCTCAATGAGTTTAATAAATTTAATACTACATGAGCACGAATGCAAGTTCTATTCATCATATGACATATAAAATGCATTTTATTCATGATTTGTTTACAAAAACCTTACTTAATGCGAAATCGTATGTGTAACTTTACAGGGGGTATCTAACTTAGTTGCATATATAATCATCACGAAAACACGCCTATACAATTTTGACCCCCTTGAACCCCATTTCTATATAGTAAAACTGGGGTTTCTGGGGGTATACCTTATTATTCTTATTTCTGCTCTAAAATATAGATTGTGGGTACTTGTTAGAACTGCCTCGATGAGGCGGTTCTAACGAGTGCCCACAATCTATATTTTGAGCAGAAATAAGAAAAATATCACAATTTTTGCATCATAAAATTTTCATTTTTTTCGGCGATAAAGGTGGCAATGTATTTGTATAGGTGTGGTTGCGTAATGTCAACTAGTGGATTACCGAATTTAATACATGGCGTTATTACATTAACAGAGGTGATGTCATATGATAAATTTTGTAATGTCTTTCTAACATAGTATTCAGAATGAGCTTAGAGCAGTAGCACTGCACTGTACACCAAAATACTCCAGAAAGAACTGTACTCCTGCGGCCAGTTGTTCAAAGTATCATTAGCTTAACAAGCTCGTTAGTGGTCAAATTGTTAACTGTTGTAGCAAGAACAATATCGACAATTTTTTTTTTTTTTTTTGCTGAAAAAAATGTGAGCAGCTTTTGTGCAAAAGCTGCTCACATTTTTCAGCAAAAATATTAGCATATTTGCTATATTTAATGATCAAAGTTTTAAAGATACATTAACTAATGATGTTGTTCGTTTTGAACAATTGGCCCCTGATTTCTCCAACTTACCCCCGGACTTGGTGTATGACATGGTCTCTTTGTAGACATCTCATGTTTTCTTCCACTTTGTTCTTGCTGCTGGTCTCATCTAGCTGTTCTGACAACCATTCCACAACTGTTTTATCATCTTCCCACAAATAACCCTGTGTAACACATAGAAAATGTAAGAAAATTTCAGTGAAAATCCTACATTCAGACTACCTATGGTATTGTTCATCATGTGAACAAGTCCGTGAAAAAAAAAACCCTTACACCCCACTTTATATAGGGAAAACTGGGGTTTATGGGGATATACATTATTTTCCTTATTTCTGCTCCTAGACATGAGGTGGTTCTAACAAGTACCCACAACCTATGTTTTGAGCATATATAAGAATAATATCACAAATTTTCTTCAGAAAATTGACTGTTTTCAGGATTTAAAAAAAGCACTATGATGCACGGGTGTGTTATCGTAATGTCAAAAGTGGTTACACTGTGTAACATACAGAAAACGTAAGAAAAATTTAGTAAAATTCCTACATTCAGACTACCTATGGTATTGTTCAAAAGTGGTTACCCTATGTAATGCTTAGAAAACATGAGTAAAATTCCTACATTCAGACTACCTATGGTATTGTTCAAAAGTGGTTACCCTATGTAATGCTTAGAAAACGTGAGTAAAATTCCTACATTCAGACTACCTATGGTATTGTTCAAAAGTGGTTACCCTATGTAATGCTTAGAAAACGTGAGTAAAATTCCTACATTCAGACTACCTATGGTATTGTTCAAAAGTGGTTACCCTATGTAATACATAGAAAACAGCTGAAATTGAAATATTCAGTAAAATTCCTACAACCAGACCACCTAGAGTATTGTTCAAATGGGCCCTGTCAAGCGATTTGGGTACTTATCGCCTATGCGAGCAGCGAAGGTTCAGGCGAGCCTGCGCATCTGCGCAGTCTCGCCAGAACCTTCGCTGCTCGCTCATACAAGCAGTGAATCAAGAGGAACCTTCAGACAGAAACCCATATCCCTTGCCCCTCTGAATGGCTGGGCATGCGCAGTTAAAATTTGTCATGACAGAATGCTCGAATACACAAATTCCCTTGGCGGGGCTCAAATGTGGTTGTCATTGCAAGACTTTTGGTAGGGGTTGGCTTCTGTGACCAGGGTGTCAGTTTTGGATCCATGCCTCTTCTTTCCCCAGACCTAGTATATGCCTACTTGCTTGGCAAAGTTGAGGAATCTTGCTCAAGACAGTAGCTTACAAGATTTAGGGATGTTATTTTGATTCCCTGACCAAGCCCCCTGATGTCATGGGATTACACCAGACACAAGGTCTGATGTGATGTCGTGCATAAAGTCAAACAAAACACAGATCACTTTTCCTAAATATTGTATTTAAACATTTTTCTTCCAATTTAAAAATTAAGAATTCTAAAATTTACAAAAGTGCAATAAATGCAGACTTTTTGTCTTTATTTCTATGTCACTTCTCACACAATTTGCCTTTAGAATTCACTAGTCCTGAAATGTCAAATTCTCACAAAAAGTCCTGAGATAACAAGTTTTGTTTGTTTGATTTGGGGTTTAACGTTCCGGTCAACACTGTATAGGTCATTAAGGAGACTTTGCTTCCAATATTGTGGGACTTTTACCCGACATTGAGATGGAATGACATCTCAAGCCCTGTCACCCGATGAAACCAATAGGGTTTATAAGCATGGACGGTCCGACACTCACACCTTTTAGCCTGGGCAGGCTTAGATCCTCTAAGCGGTTTACCAGTACTCATGTGTTGGTCAGATTCAACTCTGCGTTGAAGCATCATGTAAACCATATATTTCTTCAAGCCCTGATGGGCGGGGACCGCTGAGATTACAAGTTTCCAAATACAAATTGTTAACATCCTAAACATATCACTAACATATAATTTCTCCAAAATTTGATGTTCATCAATTTACTTAAATCAAATGTCTTGAAAATTTCCTAAAGTTATCTTCCTTCCTTTAATAACTATTTAATATACTTAACCCTTGACCTGCTGAATATTTAAATATGCCACACCCACCAATGATTACCAATCAAATTTCTTGATGCAAATCATTGCAACAAATTCATGAGCTGAATGACAAACAATGGAGATCCTGATCAGATGGCTTCTTCAGAAGCCATCTGATCTGGATCTACATTGTTTGAAAGATAAGACATATCCGGGCTCAGCAGGACAAGGGGTAATTTCCTTATATTGCAAAGTAACTGTTTTCTTTCCACAAGTCTGTTACCAAAATAATGCAAAAGATTTTTATGTCTCTACACAAAACCTTGAATCAAACAGTCCGCGCAGGGTCTTCTTCTTTTTTCTTTTTTGGTTTTGGCTTCATGACTTTTTCAAATTTATTTCTCTTATTTCAAGCTGATCATTAATCAGAGGTTGGCCAAAACAAGAGTACCCAGAGAAAACACATGACCTTCCGCTGCAGAACCTTGTGTCTCATATGTGTCCCAAGTGAGCTGATGTGCAGCATCTACAATGCAAAAGTCAAGTTAACAGTTCAATGTCCAGATCAGATCTGCTTATAAACAAAATATTCTTGAAAGGCCATAACCCAACCTCACCCATCACGTAAACAAGTCCGTGAAATGAACACCCCCTTAAACTCTACTTTTTATAGAGAAAACTGGGGTTTATTGTTTGTTTGATTTGAGGTTTAACGTCCCCGTCAACACTGTAAAGGTAATTTGGAGACGTTGATTCCAATTTTGTGGGACTTTTACCCGACAAAACTGGGGTTTAAGGGGGTAAACATTATTTTTCTTATTTCTGCTCCAAGACATAGGTTGTGGGTTCTCAATGAGGCGGTTCTAACGAGCACCACAACCTATGTTTGAAGTAAAAATAACAAAAATATCACAGATTTTCATTGTAAAAGTAGCCATTTTGTAGATAGGAACAAGATGTGTTTGTGAAACACTGATGCCCCCGGACAGTGCCATTCACAAGTTATGCCCAATGTTGCCAATGTTAAAATTTGAAAAATAGGTCAAAGGTCAAGTTCAAGGTCACGAGATCAAAAATTATGGTACCACTGGAAAGGTCTTGTGATAAGGTATACACATGTGAAATATGAAAAGTCTATCTATCACCATTCAAAAGTTAAGCCCAATGTTAAGGTTTTTGTAGACAGACAAACGGACAAACGGACAGACAGACAGACAGACCAAAAACTATATGCCCCCAAATCTCTTAGATTCCGGGGGCATAAAAAAGCACTATGTCGCACGAGTTTGTATCGTAATGCACCCCAACAGGCAACAAACACAAGCTACTTACATTGACAGTGCCTCTATCTTCCACAAACCATCTACTCAACATCGAGTTCAACTGTCCATCTGTCTGTTCTACTGTGAACTGTCTCAGCTTCTGCTTCAAAGAACTCTCCAACAGTCGGCGACGTAACCTCCAATAGAAGAACTCTCGACTCCGGCTCCATTTTAACACATTCTGGTAAAGAAATTAACCCTTGACCTGCTGAATATTTATATATGCCACAACCACTACTGATTATCAACCAATCAGATTACTCGATACAAATCATAGCAACAAATTCATAAACTGAATGGCAAACAATGAAGATCCTGATCAGATGGCTTCTTCAGAAGCCATCTGATCTGGATCTGCACTGTTTGAAAGATCAGATGTTTGTGGGCTCGGCAGGACAAGGGTTAAGACACCGTGAAAAAAGGGAAAATTTAGACACCTTGAGGACCTGCTGTAATTCTGCTAAAAATTTAATTTTGTACAGTAAATCAACAAAGACACAAAATCTTAATCATGTATTAACATCAATGTTAAACCATCAAAGCTTCTTCGGCATTTTATAAACACCAGACAAAAATTTTTTAACAAATTTGTTTCATGATCATGCAAGGAGTCCAAAAGGTGCAAAAGGAATGGCAAACAGTGTAGACACTGATCAGAGTGATCTGGGACTGCACTGCACAAACAGTGTAGACTGTAGTCTGGTTGCTTTGTTCTATCTGTCTCAATACATAGGATCATAATGAAAACTCTTAATCCTTTTTTGAACTGAACAGAATTTTCTGCTTAATATGTTGGAGTCCATTTTCAAAATTTAAGGATACCAAGTTTATTTGATTTTAGAAACTGATTTAAAACAGGCTGAACTTTTTGCTACCAGTAAAGGTCCTGATTAGACATCACATTCTGTAGCATCTATTCTGGGTCTGCACTGTTTGCATATGGGTTTTGCGGGTTTCCAGGAAAGAATGGGTTTCTTTAACCCTTATCTTGCTGAATATTCATTAAGCCACACCCATTGCTGTCTATCAACCAATCAAATTACTTAATGTAATTTATTGCTACAAATTCATAAACTAAATGCCAAACAGTGTAGATCCTGATCAGATGGCTTCTTCAGAAGCCATCTGATCTGGATCTAAACTGTTTCCAAAGATAGGGGTTGTCGTGAACAGGAAGATAAGAGTTAGGGCTTCTGAAGAAGCCAACTGACCTGAATCTACATGTACATTGGTTGTCATTCTGTTTGCAAATTCGAATAAATTACATAAATATGATTGGTTGAAACGTAAATGGGGTGTGGCTAAATTAATTTATGCAGCAGGATAAGGACAAACTTTTCAACTATATATAGGGAAACTTCATTAACGTGAACCCAGACAGCTTGTTTACCATGGCTTATTCAAAACTGCACTAGTCCCTATAGCTCTAGATGTCCATGTATTGCTGACAATTTAGGGAGGTTACTCCGATTTCATGTTGAAAAGGTAAGTTGAGCGTACTATAAGAATCTTATATGGGTGTGAGGGTGGATTGAAAAATCCGTCCGGAGGGACACTGTCCGGCATCACGAGGCTTGCCGAGTGTTGCCGGACAGTGATCCCAAGGGACGGATTTTTCTATCCACCCCTCACACCCATATTGGATTCTTTTTCTTGCATATCTTCCATTTCTATTGCGAATTTTTAATGATGCTTTCACTTCAGTTACTGATGTCCGCTATTTTGTGATGACACAACAGGAATGTTTAGTGGCGTCACGCATGACGATGCCGCGCACGAGGTTGTAATCAACCATTGCATTTATCAAACATGCGATTATATTCGATTTGGGGTTGGAACACCAGGGTCAGAACATAAATTTCTATCCCAGGGTAAAATCATGGATTTCTTTGTCTGGTGTGCAAGAAAAATTACAAAGGCCTCAATAAGGCAATTCAAATGAGTACATATAAGATTCGTTTTTATCATATGACGTCGAGTCTGTGAGTGTAATAACACCATGTAATAAATTTGATAATCCACTAATGAAATAAATATGCAAATTAGTTAGATACGTCCCATAACGTTACTCATACGACTTCCTTAAGGACATCTCGTTTACTAATGGCGGAATATTGATATTTTTGTAAAACAATCCTGAATAAAATGTTTTAAATGTCATATGAAAAATAGAATCTTGCATTAAATTTTGTGCTCATATATTATTGTATTGAATTTAGTAAACTCGTTGAGGTGCATTTTTATCCCTTTTCCTCAATGAGTTTAATAATTTGCCTCGCATTTTATCCCTTTTCCTCAACAAGTTTAATAAATTCAGTAATACATGAACACTCATTTAAGATCATACATATTGATTGATGGCCCCCGTCCATAGGGGCTGAGGCGATTCTAATGAGAACACACAACATTCCTTTATTTAATAGAAGATTGAAAAGAATCCCTATTATGCCCCCTGACTGTAGGCTATGATTTACCCTCAGTACTTCAAACTATCTCTAACAAAATTTTGAAGTCCTAAAAGTATTCCAGCCATTTGTTCAAGCCTACATACCTACTCAGACAGAATAAAATAAAAACTTTGTTTGCATGATAAAGCTTTTGTGTGAATAGGAATCCATCTAGAGCATAGTGAAGACTGCATAGTGCATTGGCTGTGTGGAAAGTACAGTAACAATTATTGTTCCATGGTCTTCAACAAACATGAAAAGAACGAATATGAGCCATGAAAATTACTATAATATAGTTCGAGCAATTTGACAGGAGACTGGTGACCTCTATTATCATAATTTCACACCCGACTGAATGCATTATTTATCTTCGCTGTTTTCTAAAGAGGTCGATACTGTTATTCAATACAAAGAAGTCAGTAAATGGGTCACCATTTACAAGATGCCGAAAATTCACGAGAAGTTCACGAAAACCAATCTATTAGGCAAAAACACTAGTTTATTCTTTGCATAAAGGTCGGTCTTATGTCAAATTGGACCAACTATACCACAGTTAAAGGTTAGCCGGAAATTTTTTGTCTTGGAAATAATATTGTCATGCTTGAGTGAGGGAGTGAGTGAGGGTCTTAGTTTTACGTCCCACCAACAGCTAAGGTCATACAGAGACGGGACCTTGGTTTAAAGACTCATCCGAAAGTCCGGAGAAGCCCGGGATCGATCCTGCGAGCCCTGGTTTACACGGCGAGTAGTGTAACCACTACACCACGGAGGCTTCTATTGTCATGCTTGAAACTTGATAGACATCTTGGACATTAAATACAAGGTTGGTAGATAAAAATTTGGGGGTCCAAAGCATAACAGTTCTATAATGGAAATTGTACTCTAATAAGGTTCAGGTGTAGTATTAATCCTTAAGACGATGAGAAAAACTACATCTGAAAATTTTGTCTACTCATGTCGTCTGCTGATTTTTTTCTTTTTAAAACTTAAGTATTTTTGCATACAGGCAAACAGAGTGGGCCAAGATCAGACTGCTCCTACAGGAGCAGTCTGATCTGGGTCCATACTGTTTGCAAAAACGACTTAGATTAAATATGTACACTCCATTTTTTCTTGTTCTGTGGTGTATTCCTTGCTTCCGAAGGATAACCTTTTCTAGAACATATTTAACGTCACTACAGCTGATGTCTGGGAAAGTGTGGCGGCCGTAAAAAGTCTCCCTGTCCTACATCATAGTGTACGAGGGTTGTCCCAAAATATCGTGGAAAAATGCATTTTCTCCCTAATGCGGCGTAACAAGCAAATGAAATTTTCTACATTCATGAAACAATCATTTTTGACTTTAGTAATGCGAGTTAGTTGACGCTGACTCTAGTTTTTTCAGATTTATACTACATTATTATAACAGAGGTAGGGTGTCGCGGCCCAGGTCAAAGTCAACGTTAATTTTAACAACTCCGTTCGAGACTAATTCTAACACAGATGTTGCATTTATTAAGCTGGTGTCAAACGGTTTCAGACAATGTCACCTGAATACGCTTGACGTCATTATGTGAAATTTCAAAACAATCGTGATGTTATTTCAAAATCTACAGCGTGTTTGGTGAAGGCGCCCCCGGAAGAAAATCGCGTCAGACAAGGAAGCGGCCCACCGAAATGTGATTAAATTCTGTTTTGATCTTTTGACCAGTAGCACACTGGTAAAGGCAAGCGCGCAGGGTAAGGAACAAACACACCGGATAAGGATTTTTTTCCGCTCAGGGTAAAAAAGAAAATGGCGGAATGGGTATCACATGTGCAGGTTTGTTGTTGTTCTAGATCTCGTGTTATGGTTACTAATCAATACGGCTGCTCATATTAGCTTCACGGAAGACACATGTTATTCATAAATTTATCTTCGATGGTCCGAATTCGACAGTTACATTCAGTCAAACGGAGAACCGGACACAGTGGAGCTACTCCACCGCGAAATCTCATTATTTTACATGAAACGCTCTTCTGGGTAGATGGCATGCACTTTTTTGTTGGTTGTAGACAGACACATGAAAAATCGGACTGTTGCAAATACGATTTAAGCAAAATTTGAAATTAGAAGGCACACAGTGAGAAATCCTAGTTCAATTTTCAATACAACGCCCACGGGCAAGGAAATGGGTACAACGCATGTGATAAGACACACAATTTTCCGGGGAAAATGGTTGTTGTATGGTCGTAGCACAAGGAAATGTCCATCTCAGATTAGGTTTTCCGATATTAATAGTTAGTCCTACATAGTTTAAAGCATCAATTGTGATCTTTAGGAAACGTTCAAAGTTTTTGTGCATTGTCTTGGCATGTGCATTGCTCTGGTTCTAGCAATGTACTTCACTCCCAACCCCCCCCCCCCCCCCCCCCCCCCAACACACCCACACACACATACACTATGAATCTATGGCCGATTTGGTCCGGACGATTTGACCTAGGAGAATTCGGCCAAGGAGAATGTGGTCCGTAAAAATATTGGGTTGGACAACTTGGCAAGGCTAATATAATGTCCTGTTCAAATTGACATTTACTTTTTTTTTGGTTTGTTTTCAGTAATGCCTCTTGGTTTGTTTGTTTGTTTGAGAGTTTAACGGCACTGTCAACACTATTTTAGGTCATTTTTGAGCCAGTCAGTTTACCTATCCACACTTTTCCTGGGCCGGCTTATACGTAAGCGGTTAACTAGTACACTGTACATTCTTTCGCCAGAAACTGACAACTGCCCTTCTTGAATCAGCGGAAGGGAGAGAATGACCGTAGAAAAGGTCTCATGATCAATCTCCACGAAAGAATGTTGCCGACCCCGGCAGGTGTCGAACCCGTGCAGACCAGAGGACGCGAATCCGACTGAGCTACCAAGGCCGGCATAATCATTCAGTTACCAATACATGCACATACTTGAATAGTTGCCTTGCCCATGGGGGTTTAAGAAATAGAAGGGCTGCATGATGCTTCCACGCAGAGCTGAAACCGACCCACACACGAGTACCGGTAAACTGCTTGGAGGATCTAAGCCTGCCCAGCCAAAGCGATGCGAGTCGACCCGCCCATGCTTATAAACCCTATTGGTTTCATTCGGCGGCAGGGCTTGCGATGTCGTTTCGTCTCAGTGTCGGGTAAAAGTCCCACAAAATTAGAAGTAACGTCTCCAAAATGACATTAACAGTGTTGACGGGGACGTTAAACCTCAAATCAAACAAACAATATTTGTCTTATATCCGACGACGAACTGCATACAAAGGGCCTGTTAAGATATCCAATTATATCTGCACCCCCCCCCCCCCACACACACACACACAAACACACACACACCGGAATATTTGTTTCATAAATGTTGTATGGTGACTGAAAGCCAAAGGAAGTTATATGAAAAGATACAGCTTCAAAGAAAAACAAATCAATAAAATGTTTGGTCATTCACAAATAAGGTATGTTTTTACCATGACTTTACCCCTACCCCCAGCTGATAATTTGACTAAAATTGCAAAATTTGTCACCTTTATGGCTTTCAAAATATAACAGCCTAGCCTTGCCTTTACATATTTCATATTTTGTATACAGATAAAGTTTTGATTTTTTAACATGTGGTGAAAATAAAAAAAAAATGAAAGGTGTCCTCTGTGTTTATTTTTTCATAAATAAAATTTTGGTCATTGTCAGATATGTCAACATAAAACTGCCATAACTCCGTTCATAGTAAAGCTAAATATATGTTGTTATCACTCATTTTCTTAGTTAGAGACCAAGGAATAAGTTGATACCTGTTTCATTTTGATCCTGTAATTTTTCATTTTTCGTATATCTCCATGATAACGCAAGTGGGTGGGGTAACAAGATACGATTCACTTAGTGTACAAACGATCAGCAGTGCTACCTGATATATTAATGCGCCAATTCAAACCGGGTTTCTAAGGGCACTTTCTATTGTCTTTTTCTTTCGAAGGAGTATACTTTTATCACACGTTTCTTACTATTTTCGCCATAATTTATTAACTCAATACACACACATCAAACGTCAAGTTATTCTGAAAATACTTGAAGACGAAACAACTCCTTTCTGTGTATGTTTCCATTAACGAAGCATGTTAGCAAGAGTGAAACGTCGCACACTGAAGAGGATTTGAGTGAGGGTCAAAAAGAAGCTAAATCATATCAGGCCTTTTAATGACCATGTAATAGGTATGTCTCACGAATTTGGCGAAGTTATCTACCTTATTTTCAGCCAAAAGAACAAGCATACAATTTTCTACCAGAATAACTGCATGGACAAATACATCATTTCTCTAATTCATGATCGCGATGAACTCAATCCATCTATCTCCATAGGAGATGATTATATTGCTAGAACCACAGCAATGCGCATGCCAAGACAATTCGCACGGATTTTGGATGATTCCTTAAGGTCACAATTGGTGCTTTAAACTATGTATGACTATTTATTAATATCGGAAAACCTAATCTGAGATGGAAATTTACTAGTGCTACGACCATACAACAACCATTTTCCCCGGAAAATTTTGTGTCTTATCATGTGCGTTGTACCCATTTCCTTGCCCGTGGGCGTTGTATTGAAAATTGAACTAGGATTTCTCACTGTGAGCCATCTTATTTCAAATTTTCCTTAAATCGTATTTGCAACAATCCGAGTTGTCATGTGTATGTCTACAACCAACAAAACAGTGCATGCCATCTTCCCAGAAGAGCGTTTCATGTAAAATAATGAGATTTCGCGGTGAAGTAGCTCAACTGTGTCCGGTTCTCCGTTTGACTGAATGTAACTGTCGAATTCGGACCATCGAATATAAATTTGTGAATAATATGTGTCTTCCGTGAAGCTAATGTGAGCAGCCGTATTGATTAGTAACCATAACACGAGATCTAGAACAACAACAAACCTGCACATGCGATACCCATTCCGCCATTTTCTTTTTTATCCTGAGCGGAAAAATTTCCTTATCCGGTGTGTTTGTTCCTTATCCTGCGCGCTTGCCTTTACCAGTGTGAGTAGAGACTCAAAAGAAGTTGCAATTAACAGAGGATCATCGGCATGTGTCTCGGTCACTTGTTTACAAATGGCACAAACGGTTTGAAGATGGGTGGACAGACAGTTTGAACGGAAAACCAGGAAGACCACGGGAAATTAATGCATCAGCCGTGGATAACGTTAACTACGTGATCAGGGGCGACAGGAGACAGACCGTGCGCGAAGTTGGTGAAAAACTGGGACTGAGTAAAACTTCTGTTCATCGTGTACAAAAATTTATCTATGATAAGTGGTTAAATCGCTATGAAAAGTGCATTAATCATAATGGGGAGTATTTCGAAAAGGAGTGACGCTAACGTTTAAGTGCGCGATGTCGTTTTACGACGTAGACCTGGGCCGCTCGGCCCTGACCCTAGTTAGTAAATAGGCTATAATTTCTATGTTGCTGAACATATAAGCTTGAAATTTAGCATATCAATAGAGGATATTTATGCCACAATTGTCTTAAAATTTCATTAAATTCTGCCGATTATAAGAAAAGTTATAGACGTTGTGTACGATATATTGGGACAACCCTCGTAGTTTATTTTTTCTTGTCCTTTGGGATCATTGATTCTATTGCTGAATTTTGAAAATACTTGAGGGCCACTGACGAGGCCTATTTGGCCGAAACTAGCTATTCTGACCCAGAAAATATGTACACTCCATGTTTTCTTGTTCTGTGGTGTATTCCTTGCTTCCAAAGGATAACCCTTTCTAGAACATATTAGACGGCAAAGCAAACGACAATTGTCGTGATTGGCATTTTATGGTTCAAGTGTTCTTAGAGTACATACGGATATAACTCCAAGCTCCTCCATACGTCCCGGCGTGTCATGGAGGTCTGCAAAATGGACAGCCACCTGGTGGTACATAGGCAACAACTTGTCTTCCCGCTCTGTCAGCTGTTTCTCTAGTTTGGCATGTTCTTTGGGATCTATCTGAGGATTGTTCATTTTCTCAACAATTTGTTTACAGGTTTCGTCAATGCGCCTCATAGTCTTCTGCAGTTCACGTTTGCGGTACTTGATTTCTACCGTGCCCTCTGGTTCCAATACACCACCCCTTGAAATATCAAACAGTTCAGTCATCACAAAAACACGCCTATATAATTTTGACCCCCTTAGCTCGTTAAGCTAACAATGTTCTGAACAATTTGGCCCTGATCTACAGCCATTACGAAAACACACCTATACAAATACATTGAAAACTTAACCGCCGAAAAAGGAGAAAGAGTCGATTGTTGATCAGAGGTTGCCGAAAACCAGAATACACGGAGAAAAACCACCTGGCCTTCCATTGCAAAAGCCATAGCTGCCAACTTCCACCCATAGGAGTGAGTTTTACTATATTTCCAGGCATTTTGACTTCACCATCTTGTTGGCAAAAATAAGGCAAAAACCACAATTTTTCCACCTCACGCTTGGTTTTTATCATCCATATTGTTTGTTGACTGCCATTTGAAATAGATCCGATTTTTCGCTCCTCTAAAATCCAGTGAGCATCAAATGATGAAAACCCCCCAAAGGTATTTTTAGTTGTACTGGCAATTCTTATCCCTATGATAGATTTACCTAGTACAAACATTCACAAACAAATGCAATTCATCACGAAAACATGCCTATATAATTTTGACCCCATTCAACCCCACTTTTATATAGTAAAACTGAGTTTGCAGGGGTAAACCTTATTTTTCTTTTTTCTGCTCTAAATATTTATTGTGGGTACTCGTTAGAACCGCCTCGATTCTAACCAGTACCCACAATCTATATTTTGAGCAGAAATAAGAAAAATATCACAATTTTTCATCTAAAAAATCGATTTTTCGGAGGTAAAGTTTACTATGTATTTGTATAGGCGTGTTTTCGTAATGAAGTTACCAACAGTTTTCTATCTGTATTAGGATAAACAGAGAGGCCTTATGCTGATTTATTCATGCAACTGAGTTTGAAACAATTATTTAATCGCTCCCAGACATAATGTAAACACATGTTTACCTATGAATGAGCAATGTCACATATTTTCCTGACCACAAATTCGTAATTTTATCTCTCAAACCAAGAATTGTGTTGTTATTTGATAATAAAATACATTTTCTAACACTTCAGAAACAATTGCTTTACCAAATAAAGGCTGTTATAGTAAGATATGAAGCATTCGTTGCGATTACAAGAAAACTGTTTCTGACCCTAATTTCAAATAGATCATATATATTCGGTCCATTGTTAGCTATTACAAATACAGTCGAACTTCAATGGCTCGAACACCTTTGGGACCTAGAAAATCTGTTCGAGACAGGGGTAGTTCGAGCCACTGAGGTTACTGTCAGGAGGCATAACGAGATACTTTTAGACATCTTTTCTGTGCTCATTAATGAAAATGCATGCTGTGTGTACTCATTAGAATCGCCTCGTCGAGGCGATTCTAATGAGTACACACAAAATACATTTGCAAGATAAAAGACTAAAATCTCCTTAATTATCCCCCACTATTTCTTATGTAGAGGATTTCGGTAGGGGCTTAAGAATGGGCTCGACACATCCATGGTAAACGAGCCATGGGTGTTCGAGCCATCGAAGTTCTACTGTACTGTTGTTTATTGAAGCTTAAGGATAATTTATTAGATAACACATAAAAGATGAAACATGCAATTGTGCTGCTGTATTAAGAGATTGGTGGACTGAAGTGTGTCTGCTGGGGATGTCAGCATACCTGTGATACCTCCCTCATCAGGAGGGAGACTCCCTCACTTTGATGCTACTTTTTGCCCAATTTATGCTAAATTTTAGTAAAATTTTGGAGTCTCCCTCATTTGAACTGAGAATTTCCCTATATTTTCTTTACATCTCCCTCATCACAATGGCAAATCTGCCACATACAGTTAAAAAAATCATCACAGGTATGTGTCGGGTTGAAAAAAATCTCCCCAATAGAAATTTGGGGGGGGGGGGGGGGGGGGGGGGGGGGGAAATATTTATCACGCTTTATTCCGTCAAAAAATGCTGTGATATGCAGAATCTCCCCAGTGAAAAACTTGAAAAGTTGGCTGGTATGAAAAATTGGTGCTTCACATGTAACCTGGCCCCGGGGTTATAAAACTTTTTTCATGCTCAACTCAGCCGAGCATGAAACTTGTGGTGCTCATAAAAATTAAAATACTAAGAAGTTGAGCGATTTTTCTTTCTCAGATAGCAGAGAATGCTATTTGTCCTGCTCACAAATTTTAAAATGCCAACAAGTGTGTTGAGCATGAAAATTTTTTTATAACATCAGGGCCTATAAAGAGATCATGCAGTTACCATCTAGCATACCTGTGATAATTGTTTTAACTATATGAGGGAGATTTGCCATTGCAATGAGGGAGATGTAAAGAATATATAGAGAAATTCTCAGTTCAAATGAGGAAGACTCCAAAATTTTACTAAAATTTAGCATAATTAGGGTAAAAATTAGCATCAAAATCCTGTTGAGGGAGGTATTAACTAGGACAAGAAGGCTAATGTTTACTTTCATTTTTAATCATTACAGTGTTATCTTTGATCATAACAGGAACAACCATGTATACACGCTTAGTCTGATTTTTCAAAATTCAGATGAGATTTTTTTTTTTGTTATTTTCTTGAATTCTTCTCCCAGAACAGATTGTGGGTGTTCATTATTACCACCCATTAGAACAACCATCATTTTCAAGTACTTTTTTTTTCTAGTTTTTCACAGAATTACAGAGGACCCGCGTTATCACGACAGTATTTGTTCCCTATTATTGAGCCGTTATAATGAATTCGACATTATAAAGAATCCCAGTTATGAGTATGATAAGTTATAAAACGTCTTTTCCACATCATTATTCCAAGAAACAAATGTTATAGATATTTGTTAGCTTATAGAGGTGAGGCGATTCTACCAAATATCTATAGCATTTGTGTCTTGGAGTATTAAATTATAAGAATCTTTCATGACTATCGATTTGATTTGTGCATTTCCAACCCGAGGGAAGCCCATGTCGCTCGGAATCGAGGCTAAGCCTTGAGGAAAGAATTAATTCCTTTGAAACTGTCGTTATAACGAGTTCTGCAGTTATAACGAGTGTCAGTATAAAAAGGGTTGACTGTATTATGTGAATCGTGCAGGTGATTCACATGTGGTGTCAGGCTTTATTTTCTCTGAAAAATAACCTAGAAAATTTACATTACAACTTCTCTAAAAATTTTCCCTGGCATTTTGAGGGTTAAGACTGTTCAAACCATACCTGCTTAATTCATCGGCAAACATTTCCATATGGGTGGGGTTAATGGTGGGGTCAACTACAACCCAGGCTCCTCCTCTGAGTTCCGCGTAGGGTGGTATATAGATCATGACGGGCTGATTATATTCTCGCAGTGCATCTACTATGTAGGCACCGAATTTCAACACCTGGTCATACATGTCTGCAAAGAAAAAACATGAAAAAAGTGAGTAATTCACCACAACCTCTTTATAACACTTTTAATGGGGCCCAAAGCAGAAACCATGTTAGTTAAACAACGATCCTATATCCAAACAAAAATGTATAGATTATATAGAAAAATGACCATTTATGGTCATTTTTCTATATAATCTATACATTTTTGGGATCTATCTTGAAGCAGTGTTAAATCAAAACTGTGTAATAACCAACCGCGTTATAATGAGATTGTGGTGTACATGTATTGTCAAACTGCAAACAGGCTATGTAAAGCAGATTTTTTTTTATTATTATTTTGTATGTCTTGGAGTGAAACAGGGATGTCAACACTATTTAGGTCACTTCTAGCCAGTCAGTTTACATAACCACACGTTTCCTGGGCAGGCTCATACATTAGCTATTAACCAGTACCGTGTACATTTTTTATCCAGAAACTGACAACTGCCCTTCTTGAATCAGTGGAAGGGAGAGAATGACTGTAGAAAAGATTTTGTGATTAGTCTCCAGAAAAGAATGCTGCCAACCCAGCAGGTATAGAGGATCTTACATGAGTGCTCATGTATTATTGAATTTATTAAACAAGTTGAGGTAAAAGGATAAAATGCGAGGCTTTGTCGAGCATTTTATCCCTTTTCCTCAACGAGTTTAATAAATTCAATAAAACACGTGCATGAATGCAAGGTTCTATTGATCATATGACACTTAAAAGCATTTTATTCATGTTTGTTTACAAAAATGTCAATATTCCGCCATTAGTAAATGCAGAGTCGTTAAGGATGTCGTATATGTATCGTTACGGGAGGTATCTAGCTAATTTGCATATTTTATCCAAAATATTACATGGCATTAAAACACTCTCAGACGCAATGTAATATGATAAATCTAATTTGCGACCTCCTGTTTTTGTTTGTTTTTGTTTGAATTGAGGTTTAAAATCCCCGTCAACACTATTTAGGTAATTTTGGAGACATTGCTTCCAATTTTCAGGGCCTTTTACCCGACATTGAGATGAAATGACATCTCAAGCCCTGCCGCCCAATGAAATTAAAAGGCTTATATACATCGAAAGGTCCGATTCATATCACTTTACCTGGGCAGGCTTAGTCCTTCTACGAGGTTTACCCGTACTCATGCATGTGGTCAGTTTCAGCTCTGCATGGAAGCACCATGAAGCCCAATCTATTTCTTCAAGCCTCGATGGGCAGGCAACCAGTTTACCAGTACTGACGTGTGGTCAGTTTCAGCTCTGCGTGGAAAAATCATGCAGCCCTATCTATTTCTTCAAGCCCCGATGGGTGGGGCGACCTCCTGATCACCAGTAGGACCCGTATATGACTTACGACAACCAAGGTTGGCATTTAGGCATGTGAATACAGCAAACAGCAAAGACTCAACAGCAAAGACTCAGATCAGACTGCACATCCGTGCAGTCTGATCTGAGTCTTTGCTGTAGGCTCCCTTTTTCTTCTTCATGCAAACAGAGATATTTACAGTGGTGTAGTGGTTATGCTACTCACCTCATAAACCAGGGGTCGCAGGTTCCATCCCAGGCTTCTCAAAACTTTTGGATGAGTCTTTAAACCGAGGTCCCGTCTCCGTTTGACCTTAGCTGTTGGCGGGACATAAAACTGAAACTCACTCACTCACTCACTGTGGGTCCATGTCCAAAGAGACTTTTGTTTGTGAGGCTCAAATCAGTTGGTTCTATTTGGATTTTTTTTTTTTGCTGTTGTTTTAATGGCCCTTTCAAGATTATTTCACGTATATTGTGCTGATTGTAACATTTATCAGAGGTGGGCCAATACAGGAGTAAACAGAGAAAAACCACTTGGACCTGTCGCAGAACTTAGCCTGGTTTGAACCCAGAGGTGAGAGATTTTGTCGGCAGTCTTAACCTTTAGGCTATGAAGGCCTCTATCTTTTGACTTTTAACAGACCAGTCAACACTTTTAAGGTCATACTGAGACAGTTAGTTTACCAAACTACACTTTTCCTGCTCTTCTTATCAAGAGTCACTTTCGTATACATATGCAAAACTGCACATGCTGATATACCCTAGGGACCTTTGATATTTTGAGCCATGCCATGATAATGCAATGTATCAGTTACCCCCTAGATTAATTGCATTGTAACACACTGACCTGATAAAGATATGCTTTATCAGGTCAACAAGACATTGCACTTTTATGAATGAGTCCGACTACTGGACAAATGGCAAAAATGTTATCATCACTGGAAAAAATGAAAAAAAAAAAACAACAAACTTAACAATGATAACTAAAGAATAATTTTCCTCTTTTTCTCTTCAGAAACCTATTTTGTGGGTGCCTGTTAGAATCTCCTCACTGAGGGGATTCTAACAAGTACCCTAAATGGAAGTTTTTATAATGAAATAGGAAACCAGATAATCTCATTGGTCTTCCTTAACCCTTTTTGTACCAAATGGAATCTTCCTCCTTAGGAGTCCATTTCAAAATTTAGGGGTGTCAGGTTGTGCTTTCTTCAAAATTGATTTGGATAATGGCTGAACTATAAGCAAACAGTGGAGGCCCTGATCATTCTGCAGCGTCTGATCTGGGTCTGCACTGTTTGCCCGGGTACCCGTTTTGGGGTTTCTGGTACAAAATCTGTTAATGAGGCGCCATGGCTAATTTGTCATGTTCACCTTTCATTCCCCCTGAGAATCCTCTCCAGTTGGCAAATACCATGAGAGGTAAATCTTCTCTGTTGAAGTCCTTGATAGCCTGGGCTGTCTTGTACGCGGAGTCTGGGAACCAGACCTGACCAGCCTGTTGTATTGTCTGTTAAAAGAAAATGATAGAAAATTGTTTCATAATACATGTAATTATGAGGCACGTAATAATGATCCTACATATTGGGACAGATAGGCCTGAGCAAACAGTGCAGACCCAGAACAGAAGGAGCAGTCTGATCAGGGTCTACACGTTTTGCAATTCTGTCTGCACCTTTTGAACTCTTTGTTGGGTCATGAAACAAATTTGTTAAATTTTTAGGAGAATTACAGCAAGTCCTGAAAGTGTCCGAATTTTAGGGATATTTACGGTAAAAAATTAGCAAACAACAAACGGTGCAGATAATCAAAACTTATGTCAAAACTTATCAAAACTTAATCAAAACTTATGTCGTCGTTAGTTAACATGTGGTTAAATTTTGATCATTTAATATGGTAAATGTACTAATATTTCTGCTAAAAAAATGTGAGTAGCTTTTTTGTGAGTAGCAAAAATACCAAAATTTTAGATTTTGTACTTGAATATGACCACTAATGAGCGGCCCCCGCGCATCGGGGCTTGAAGAAATATATGGGCTGCATAATGCTTCCATGCAGAGTGGAAACCGACCTGCACTCAAGTACTGGTAAACTGCTAAGAGGATCTAAGTCTGCCCAGGCAAAGCGGTGCGAGTCTGCCCGTCCATGCTTATATACCCTACTGGTTTCATTGGGAGGTTGGGCTTGAGATGTCATTTCATCTCCAAAATGACCTTTACAGTGTTGACAGGGACGTTAAACCTCAAATCAAACAAACAAAAACCACTAATGAGCTCGTTAAGCTAACAAGGCTTTGAACAACTGGACCAAGACATATCAGCATCTCAAGAGTTTACTGCCGGGCTTAAGCAGAACAATGCCACTAACTTCTGCATCTAAAATTTCATGACCCTTGGTAGTCATATGTAGCTGAGCAGACGGGCTGGTGTTTCACTTGGCCATAAATATGTTCTATAAAAGGGTTATCCTTTGGAAGCAAGGAATATACCACAGAACTGAAAAATATGGAGTGTACATGTTTTCTGGGCCAGACTAGCTAGTTTCGGCCAATTAGGCCTCATCAGTGACCCTCAGATATTTTCAAAATTCCACAATGGAATCAATGATCCCAAAGGACAAGAAAATATAATCTACACTATGATGTAGGGCAGGGAGACGTTTTACCGCCGCCACACAATCCCACACACCAGCTGTAGTGAAGTTAAATATGTTCTATAAAAGGGTTATCCTTTGGAAGCAAGGACAACCCTGGTCCAGTTGTTCAAAGGCTTGTTAGCTTAACAAGCTTGCTAGTCGTCAAATTGTTAACCGTTCTAGAAAGTACAATATCTAACAATTTGCTATTTTTGTTGAAAATGCAAAAGCTACTCAAATTTTTCAGCAAAAATAATACCAGTAGTATATTTGCCATATTGAATGATCAAAGTTAAAGCAATTCGTTAACAAACAACATCATTAGTTTTGAACAACTGGCCACAGGTGTATCCATTCATCATAATAGTTGCCTCTCAATGGCTGAAAGGATACACTCAACCCACAAGATGCCGAGGAAAACTACATCTGAAAATGTTGTCTGCTTATGTCGTCTGCATAATTTGTTTTACATTTTTGCATACAGGCAAACAGTGTGGGCCCAGATCAGACTGCTCCTACAGGAGCAGTCTGATCTGGGTCCACACTGCTTGCAAAAAATTACTTTTAAGGTAACCGGCAGATGGCAAAGCAGACGACAATTGTGGTGATTGGCATTTAATGGGTTAAAACTTCAACCAGACTTCACAGGGACAGTATTGTGCCAAGAATAGCACATGTATAAATAAACCAACACCTGGACATTATATAAACACTTTCTACACACAGCTTAACCATAAGCTAATGAAACATTGAACGAGTGGACCCTGGTGTATTTTACACTATTTTTGAAAGGGCGACAACTTACAGGACTTCCTGCTTCTTTCTCATAAAAGGGGTCTGCTCTTAAAGTAAAGAATTTTCTCCTAAGGAGCAAATTCTTTCCTTTAAGAGTAAACTCCTACTGACATAAGATGAACATATTTTTGCAATAGTTACTTGCCCTGATGGTGTACCCGTTCCACTTAAAAGCAAGAAGAAAGAGAACTCTTTTATTGATGAGTTGACATATGTATTCCGGTGGAGCTTTTTTCATCTTCTTTATTATATTTTGAGAGCTGAATGCGAAGTCTCATGGATGCAAAGCCACATATTAAGTTTTGTGGACATCGGTAGGTAAACACAGACTGTAGAGACCAATTGGGCTAATTTCAGCATTATTTGAAGGCCAAAGGACCATAACTCACATTATATGCAACAGATTTTGACAATGGTCGAACTCGATGCAATGCCATGTATCAAGTTTGGTGGAAATCTGTACATAAACACAGACTGTAGAGTCTGGAAATGGCTAATTTCAGCCGTGACCCCTGTGATATGCGTCTGATTTTGATGACTGAACTAGTCCGAAGTGTCATGGATGCAAAGCCATGTACATGTATCAAGGTTGGTGGAAATTGGTTGGTAAATACAGACTGTAGAGTCTGCAAAGTATGCTGAATATATTGACCGCTAGAATGCTCAGATGCACTGAGGATCATCAATAACTTATCGTGAATTGTTAATTTAAGAGTGTAGAAGGGGGTAAACTGATAAAAAGAATACCAGATTCGTGTCATTTGATATCAAGTTTATCAGGCAAGGCTTCCAGAACGCTTGTAGAATCGCGAGGCTTGCCTGCAAGCAAGGCTTCGAGAACGCTTGTAGAATCACAAGGCAAGCCTCACGATTCTACAAGCGTTCTCGAAGCCTTACCTGATAAACTTGATATCAAAAGACACAAACCTGGTATTCTCTATCTCCACACCGTCGCTGTAAAAGCTGGGTTGTATCGCGGGGCAGTAAAAGTGTGCTCTCTTATACCCTGTTACAACTAGAATTTGTTTTTCTACAAAAACACAGATGTCTCCCCCGTTTTTGACCTCCAAGTATAACCTTGACATTGGAGGTATTGAGCCGGGTCTTGTGTGCAACACATCATCTAATGAAGATAAACATTTCTGCAAAGTAACTTTAAAAATGTTCAAAAAAATTCAAAGGGCAATAACTCTTGAAAGGGGCATAATCCGGACGAGAAAAAAAATACGAGTCAGCTAATTTTCCATGAGGAATCCATATATGAAATTTCAAAACCCTAGCATACACGGTTCTAAAGTTGTGTTATGCATCACTTTAAGCATACATTACAATGGGCACAAATTACCAAAATGACAACGGGCCATAACTCACAAAGTATCTTTCAGAATTTTGTCAAAAGTTAAACAGTTCATCTACTCATCACCACCAATATATTCACCAATTTTCAAGGCTCTAGCTCCAATAGTGTTTGAGATATCTTGCTGACAAGATTTTATTAAAAAAATTTCAAAGGGCAATAACTCTTGAAAGGGGCATAATCCGGACGAGAAAAAAAATACGCGTCGGCTAATTTTCCATGAGAAATCCATATATGAAATTTCAAAACCCTAGCATACACGGTTCTAAAGTTATGCTATGCATCACTTTTAGCATACATTACAATGGGCACAAATTACCAAAATGACAAAGGGCCGTAACTCACAAAGTATTTTTCGGAATTTTGTCAAAAGTTAATCAGTTCATCTACTCATCACCACCAATATATTCACCAACTTTCAAGGCTCTAGCTCCAATAGTTTTTTAGATATCTTGCTGACAAGATTTTATTAAAAAAATTTCAAAGGGCAATAACTCTTGAAGGGGGCATAATCCGGACGAGAAAAAAAATACGCGTCAGCTAATTTTCCATGAGGAATCCATATATGAAATTTCAAAACCCTAGCATACACGGTTCTTTAGTTATGCTATGCATCAAAAGCGTAACGGACAGACGAACGTACAAACGAACCAGAACCAATATGCCCCTCCAACTTTTTCAAAGTTGGAGGCATAAAAAGGCCCCTTTTTGTTCTTTGACCTCTTAGTACGACCTTGACATTTGAGGTACCAACTTGGGTCATGCACGCAACACATCGTCTTATGGTGGTTAACATTTCTGCCAAGTAATTTCAAAATCCATCTAAAAATAAGAAAGTTATTTACAGAACACAAAAGAAGGCCCCTTTTTTGACCTTTAACCTCTATGTATGACCTTGACCTTTCAGGTACCAAACTGGGTCATGCGTGCAACACATCATCTCATGGTGTTTAACATTTCTGCCAAGCAATTTCAAAATCCATCTAAAAATAAAAAAATTATTGACCAAACACGAAAAAAAAGGCCCCTTTTTTTACTTTTGACCTCTATGTATGACCTTGACACTTGAGGTATCAAAATGAATCATGCATGCAACACATCGTCTCATGATAGTTAACATGTTTGCCAAGTAACTTCAAATTCTATCTAAAAATAAACAAGTTATTGACAAAACCGGAAAAAAGGCCCCTTTTTTACCTTTGACCTCTAGTATGACCTTGACCTTTGAAGTACCAACCTGGGTCATGCACGTAACACATCGTCTTATATTGGTTAACATTTCTGCCAAGTGATTTCACAATCCATCTCAAAATAAGAAAGTTATTGACAAAACACGTAAAAAAGGCCCCTTTTTTGACCTTTGACCTCTAAGTATGACCTTGACCTTCGAGGTACTGACCTGCCTGATGCACACCACATATCGTATTATGGTTGTTAATATTTCTGCCAAGTAATTTTAAAATCCATCTCAAAATAAGAAAGTTATTGACAAAACACGAAAAAAAGGCCCCTTTTTTGACCTTTGACCTCTAAGTATGACCTTGACCTTCGAGGTACTGACATGCCTGATGCACACCACACATTGTCTCATGGTGGTTAATATTTCTGCCAAGTAATTTTAAAATTCATCTCAAAATTAGAAAGTTATTGACCAAATACGAAAAAAGGCCCCTTTTTTTGACCTTTGACCTCTAAGTATGACCTTGACCTTTGAGGTACCGACCTGATTCATGCTCACCACACATCGTCTTATGGTTGTTAATATTTCTGCCAAGTAATTTTAAAATCCATCTGAAAATAAGAAAGTTATTGACCGGACACGATTTGCCCATACATATATACATACCAACAAACTTCCAAGGGAGATAATTCAAAAAGTATAAATGCGAGAGTTATAGTTCTTGCGCACTGCACGTCGTCTAATGCTGATTTATATTTATACTAAGTTTCGTGACGATAGCTCCAACGGTTTTCAAGTTATAGAGCGGACACGAATGTGTGACAGACAGACAGACGGACAGACAGACGCCCGGGGGAAAAACAATATGTCTCTCCGAAAAAATTTTTTTCGGGGGAGACATAATTACACTGCACAGTCTCTTGTCTGAAATCAGGGATCGCAGGATTGATCCCAGGCTTCTCCAGACTTTTGGATGAGTCTTTAAACCGAGGGCCTGTCTCCGTATGACCTTAGATGTTGGTGAGATGTAAAACTCAAACACTCACTCACCCACTCTTGCCTGTAACTGACAACTGTCTTTCTTGAAATAGCAGAAGGGACAGAAATCCAGAGAAACTTATATATGGGCCTCGTCTAGCCATTTTGGTACTTATCGCCTATGCGAGCAGCGAAGGTTCAGGCGAGCCTGCGCATCTGCGCAGTCTCGCCAGAACCTTCGCTGCTCGCTCATAAAAGCAGTGAATCAAGAGGAACCTTCAGACAGAAAGCCATATCCCTGGCCCCTCTGAATGGCTGGGCATGGGCAGTTAAAATTTGTCATGATGGAATGCTCGAAGACACAAATTCGCTTGGCGGGGCTCATATGATGGTCAATCTACATGAAAGAATGATGTAAAATTAGGTGTCAGTTGTTCAAAGTATTGTTAGGTAACTGAGCTCTATAGTGGTCAAAACATTGACTGTTCTAGTTCATTTGATGATAATTTTTGCCCAATTTATGCTAAATTTTAGTAAAATTTTGGAGCCTCCCTCATTTGAACTGAGAATTTTCCTATATACTTTTTACATCTCCCTCATCACAATGGCAAATCTCCCTCTTACAGTTCAAAAAATTATCACAGGTATGCTAGTTAGTATTTTATCTAATACAGCCAAATTTTTGCTCCCATTTTCTCTGCAAAAACCGGCCCCGATAGCTCAGTTGGTAGAGTGTCCGCTCCGGGGAACGGGAGGTCTCGGGTTCGATCCCGGGCCGCGACATACCAAAGTCGTTAAAAATGGTACAAGCTGCTCCTCGCTTGGCACTCAGATTTACGGGGTAGAGCTAGGACTGGTCGATCCAGTGTCAGGATAATGTGACTGGGTGTGGTATCATGTAATGTGTCTGGGACATGATACTTCAGTGAGGCAGCACTATAAACGTGAGCAATGAGCTCCCTGTCGCAACCAGACACCGTCGTGATATGACTGAAAAATTGTTGAAAGCGACGTTAAACCCGAATTCACACGCACACAATTCTCTGCAAAAATGTTAGTATATTTGTCGTATTAAATCATTTGTTTTGAAAACCTGGAGCCAGTTGTTCAAAACTAACAACATCGATCATTCAATATGGTGAAAATACTATTATTTTTGCAGAAAAAATGTGAGCAGCTTTTCACATTTTTTCAGCAAAAATAACAATTTAAGATATTGTACTTGCAAGAATGGTTAACAATTTGACCACTAACGAGCTTGATAAGCTAAAGAGGCTTTGAAGAACTGGACCCTGGTCCCAGGACAAAGAACTTATGACTGCCAATTCACCAGCCAGCCACAAAGACGACTGCCTCACCAGACCAGCCTGGCCTCTTCATCTATCCATATGAGCTTTACTGAAAAAGTAATATTTGTAGCACACACCTTTGTTTCAGAGTCAAAATTGGCAGGATCAGCAGGAACGGTGAGCTCCACCGACCTTGTTTCCACAGCAACAACACCTACTGGTACACCACCCAATCTGAAATTGTAAAAGCAGCGACATCATCACGAAAACACGCCTATATATTTATATATATTTTGAACCCCTTGAACCCCACTTTTATATAGTAAAACTGGGGTTTCCAGGGGTATACCTTATTTTTCTTATTTCTGCTCTAAAATATAGATTGTGGGTACTCATTTGAACCGCCTCATCAAGGCGGTTCGAAGGAGTGCCCACAATCCATATTTTGAGCAGAAATAAGAAAAATATCACAATTTTTCATCATGAAATTTTCATGTTTTAGACGATAAAGGTGGCAATGTATTTGCATAGGCATGTTTGCGTAATGTGATTTACTGATATCAAAGCGTTCTGTTTAATAGCATATAGCTGTTTAACCCTTAAGATGAGTGAGTGAGTGTTTGAGTTTTACGTCCCTCCAACAGCTAAGGTCATACGGAGACGGGACCTCGGTTTAAAGACTCATCCGAAAGTCTGGAGAAGCCCGGGATCGAACCTGCGACCCCTGGTTTACAAGGCGAGTAGCGTAACCACTCGACCATGGAGGCTTCTAACCCTTAAGATGCAAATCACAACAATTGTCATCTGCTGATAACTTTAAAAGTCATTCTTACAAACAGTGTGGACCTAGATCAGACTGCTCCTCTAGAGGCAGTCTTGTAAGGGTCCACACTTTGCCAGTATGCAAAAAAAAAAAAAATGTTTTTTGAAGTTTGCCAAAAATGTAGCAGACGACATTAACAGACTACAGTTTCAGATTCAAACTTTCTCCGCAACTTAACTCATTTTGTACCGGAAACCCCAAAAGGGGTAGTTAGCAAACAGTGCAGGCCCAGATCGGACGCTGTAGAACGCAGCATCTGATCAGGGCCTACAATGTCGGCAACTTAACCCATTTTGTACCGGAAACCCCAAAAGGGGTAGTTAGCAAACAGTGCAGGCCCAGATCAGACGCCGCAGAATGCGGCGTCTGATCAGGGCCTACACTGTTTGCAAAATTTTCAGCCAATTTCCAAATAGTTTTTGAAGAAAATACAAGCAGACAACCCTAAATTTTGAAATGGACTCCTGCTATATATAAGGTGGACGATTCCATTTGGTACAAAAAGCGTTAAGGGAGTGTATAGTAAAGTCTTACGGTGCTATTTGTTGTAACTTGGTCTTTTGTTATACTGAAAAGACTTTGTAGGCTTTGGATTGGATTGTCCATATAGACACATCACAAGTCTACGTCACACAAGGTCGAAGGTCATTAGACTTGTTTTATCTGGTGGGCAAAAAACTTCCCATTCCATACTCTACCGTTGATGTAGCATGAATTGTTTCTGTAATTGCTATTGTTAAAAAGTCATTCTATCAAAACTGTTTGCCACAAATCATAACCATTTTGGACATTTGTTTGTTTGTTTGATTTGAGGTTTACACTGTAAAGGTCATTTTGGAGATGTTGCTTCCAATTTTGTGGGACTTTTACCCGACACTGAGATGAATTGACATCTCAAGCCCTGTCGCCCAATGAAACCAAAAGGTTTATTAGCATGGACGGTCCGCCTCACACCGCAGTTCCTATACAGGCTTAGATCCTCTAAGCGGTTTACCAGTACTAGTGTGCAGGCCGGATTCAGCTCTGCGCGGAAGCATCATGCAGCCCATATATTTCTTCAAGCCCCTATGGGCGGGGGCCGTTTGGACATTAAACTGCTTCTTTTTCGTATAAATTTGGATGGAAAATATATATGCTTCAATCTTATTTCCGTTCGTTAAATAAAGCGCATCGACTACGTTTTGGTATGATGGTGGGTAGCTTTATAACGCTTTTTAGGCAACAAAATGTGCAATAAAATGTCAGAAGAGACAGGTTCTATATCTTTTAATGCTTCAAAAACACAAAAAGACAAAGGATCTGTTAATTTTGTGGAGAAGAAAGGCGTTTATATTCGGAGGTCTCATTGACACTATACAGTAACAGTCACAGGGGAGGTAATTGGTGCATGCGCAGTGAAATGTAAACAAAGTCACATGTCAAAACATTGGATCCGTCTATAACCAGTGAGCAAAAATATATTATCCTCTCATGCTTCACTTCACTGAACTGAGATGCCTGCCATCTTGGATTTACTGTTCAGTTAACCCTTGACCTGCTGAATATTTAAATATGCCACACCCACCACTGATTATCAACCAATTAGATGTCTTGATGCAAATTATTGCAACAAATTCATAAACTGAATGACAAACAATGAAAGTCCTGATCAGATGGCTTCTTCTGCGGGGGGATGGAGCATCTTGAGAAATGCAATCAACAGAGAATGTTAGAAGTCCTGCACTGCAAACAACAATTTTTGGACAAATCTCCTGCTCAAATGGCGTGAGCATTAAACTTTTCCAACCTCCAGGTTAGGCTCCTACCTTGCTCTACCAACAACCACAGTCTGTGCCCAGGGCTGAAGTATTTCTGTGAATGATCCTTTGTCAAAGAACCCACTCTGCCATTCTCCCTTCATATCTGTAGACAAATAAACATAGATGTTTAACCCTTATCTTGCTGTTCACGACAACCCCTATATTTGCAAACAGTGTAGATCCAGATCAGGTGGCTTCTCAAGAAGCCACCTGATCAGGATCTACACTGTTTGGCATTCACTTTATGAATTTGTAGCAATAAATTACATCAAGTAATTTGATTGGTTCAGGGACAGAAATGGGTGAGGCTTAAATGAATAGTCAGCAAGATAAGGTTTAAGAATTTACCCTATCAACTCAGTTTGTTCGGCTGTTTGTTTACATCCTACAAACAACGAAGGTCATATGGAGACAAGACATAGTTTCTAAGCATCACGAGAACAAGTCCGTGAAATAAACACCCACTTTATACAGCGAAAACTGGGGTTTAAGGTGGTATGTCATATTTTTCTTATAGGTTGTGGGTACTCATTAGAACCGCCTCAATGAGGCCGGTTCTAACGAGCACCCACAACCTATGTTTGCAGTATAAATAAGAAAAATATCATGGATTTTCATCAGAAAAGTAGCCATTTTTGAGATATGAAAAATGCACTATGTTGCACTGGTGTGTTAATGTAATGGACTCATCCAACGTCTGGATACGCATTGAAATAACCTATAACACTTTGGGCCAGTTGTTCAAAGCTAACACTACAGTAAGTTAAGAAATTGTTAAAATTTTCATGATTTAATATGACAAAAGTGCTAATATTTATTGCTGAAAAAATGTGAGCAGCTCTTGCACTCACATTTTTTAAGCAAAAATACCAAAATTTTAGATATTGTACTTGCTCTAACATTTACAATTTGACCACTAATGAGCTTATTAAGCTAACGAGACTTTGAACAACCGTGCTCTGTTTATAAAGGGATTACCTTAACAACCACACCTTGAAAGCTTCTACATAAATTCAGCAGACCTGTAAAGATAACTATGCAAACAATGAAGGCCCTTGCCCCCGCCCATCGGGGCTTAAAGAAATAGATGGGCTGCATGATGCTTCCCCACAGAGCTGAAACCGACCGCACACAAGTACTGGTAAACTGCTTAGAGGATCTAAGCTTGCCAAGGCAAAGCGGTGCGAGTAGGACCATCCATGCTTATAAACCCTATCGGTTTCATTGGGCGACAGGGATTGAGATGTCATTTCATCTCAATGTCGGGCAAAAGTCCCACAAAACTGGAAGCAACATCTCCAAAATGACCTATACAGTGTTGATGGGGACATTAAACCTCAAATTAAACAAACAAATAAAACCAATGAAGGCCTGTCCGTCTCACCAGGATCAACACTGATTGCCATGCAGTCATTACGAACACACGCCTATACAAATACACTGTAAATTTTACCACCGAAAAAGGAAAATATTCAGATGAAAAATTCCGATATTTTTCTTATTTCTGCTCAAAACATAGATTGTGGATACTCATTAGAACCGCCTCGACGAGGCGGTTCTAACGAGTACCCACAATTTATGTTTTTGAGCAGAAATAAGAAAACTAATTTATACCCCTGCAAACCCCAGTTTTACTATATAAAAGTGGGGTTTAACGGGGTCAAATTTATATAGGCATGTTTTCGTGATGTGATGATTTTAACTAAACTACCCATTTAGGAGAACGAAAGAGTCCAAAGTCAGAAGGATGGCAGGGTCCACTTCAGAAACTCTGGGGGTGAAACAGTTCATAAATAAAAGATTTTGCAGCCCCATTTTCAAAGGGAGATCATTTAACAGACAAAATAAAAGCCATTATACAGTATAATACCACTATTAAGACAAACGAAAATTGAGACTAAAAGTCAATTTTTATCTTTTTTGCTGCTTTTTTGGGAGACAACTTTTATATTTTTGATTTTTGATCAACATATTCAGCGAGAAAGTTGTTGAGGACAAGCTCCGCCAACTTCTCGTTAAGGGTTCAGCCTCTTGAATGGTATACTTTTACCTCTATTAGATGGACATTTTCCAATTTTTTAATTTTTGGATAAAAACTAAGTCCAATTCTGTCACTCACGCTTTCAAAATGTTAACAAATGACTAGCCTAGTTGAAACGATAATGATATATGGCTAAAGCCCGTATAGTCAACGAAGCGTCCAACTGAAGGGACATTATACAAAGCATTGGATTGTAGACAATCAAAAAAATGAAATACTTCGTTTTATTCACAAATCCGTAGCAGATACAATACAGATCCTACACCTTTTATCTATATTGTTTAAGAAATAGATCAGCTCCAACTGTGATTTGTTGAGTAATAAATCACAGTTTGGAGGTCAGTTGTAAAGTAGATCAAATCAGGAGCACGTAGCGCGCGTGATTTGTCTACTTACAACTGACAAACTGTGAATTATTACTCAACAAATCACAGACTAGAGCTGATCTATTTCGATTCTAACAGGTTGAAAATCGGCAATAATGTTGTTGTTTCCTACAAAATCTCATGACTTTTCGCCATTGTTAGAAGAAATTCCGCTAAAATTATCGACTGAAACATGCATTTATATCCTTTTCTAACGTTTTCGATGCGAGAAAATGACTTTACACCGTCTAACGTCAAGAAAATCGACTAGTGACGCCATAAATTGGCAGTTTTTAATGAAGTCACTCATCACGCTCTTCCGAGCTGTGATTTGTTGCAGGATAAAACACATTTGTTTCCCATTGCCTATATAAACGAGCTGTGTAAAATAAGATATTAACCAGAAATTCAACTTCGGTGAAGTTGATGTCGCACCTGCTCCCCACCTGCCCCACACAAAAAAATAAAAGTTTATTTAAGGCAGAAGAAATGAATATAGGGCTTTGAGAAGAATCCATAGCCTATATATGTGAGGTAAAAAACTGACTAAGTTCACAATGTGGAAAAAGTGATAAATATTGATCCCAAGATAAAGTCAAAACCACATGCACATCCTCATACCATAGGTAAAAACACACACAAAGTTTTAAAATGATCAATATAAAACTGTAAGAGAAGTTGCGATGACAAGAGGTACCTATTGTATATCAACTAAAGCTTAAAATTGGCTAAGTTCACAATGTGCAAAAGTGAAAAAAAAATATTCTGAGAATTATGTCAAAATCACATGCACAACCCCATATAATGGCGAAAGCACACGCAAAGTTTCAAAATGATCAGTATAAAACTGCAAGAGGAGTTGCGATGACAAGAGGTACCTATCATATATCAATTGAAGGTTAAAAATGACTAAGTTCACAATGTGGAAAAAGTGAAAAAAAAATGATTCGACGATAAAGTCCAAACCACATGCG
The DNA here is from genome assembly GCA_963580285.1 of Lucinisca nassula. Lineage (NCBI taxonomy): Eukaryota > Metazoa > Mollusca > Bivalvia > Lucinida > Lucinidae > Lucinisca > Lucinisca nassula. Next base: position 102,348,438 of record OY757013.1, on the reverse strand, counting down.
CATCCTCATACCATAGCGAAAGCACACGCAAAGTTTCAAAATGATCGGTATAAAACTGCAAGAGGAGTTGCGATGACAAGAGGTACCTATCATATATCAATGGAAGGTTAAAAATGACTAAGTTCACAATGTGGAAAAAGTGACAAAAATTTATCTGAAGATAAAGTCCAAACCACATGCGCATCCTCATAGCATGGCAAAATCACACACAAAGTTTCAAAATAATCGGTATGAAACTGTAGGAGGAGTTGCGATGACAAGAGGTACCTATCGTATATCAAATGAAGCTTAAAAATGGCTAAGTTCATAATGTGCAAAAAGCGGAAAAAAATATTCCGAAAATTATGTCGAAACCACATGCACATCCTCATACCATGGTGAAAGCACATGCAAAGTTTCAAAATGATCGGTATAAAACTGCAAGAGGAGTTGCGATGACAAGAGGTACGTATCGCATACCTAAAAATGACTAAGTTCACATTATGGAAAAAGTGACAAAAATTGATTCGAAGATTAAGTCCAAACCACATGCGCATCCTCATACCATGGCGAAAGCACATGCAAAGTTTCCAAATGATCGGTCTAAAAGTGTAGGAGGAGTTGCGATGACAAGACATCCAGTGTAAAATGTTGACGGACGGACGGACGAACGGACGGACGAACGGACGGACGGACGGACGGACGGACGGACGGACGGAAACTTGCACGCCTATGTCTTCCTGCTAAAGCAGGTGCGACAAAAATACTGCACCAGTAATTGTGACTTTTTATTTCACTCTCGAATGTGCACATCGTAAACCTGGAGGATATTTGAATGACCCTCATAACTTTCCATCAGTCAAGCACAGAACAAATGACAAACTGAAAAACCACGCCGTCAAGGCGGGACTTGTGGAAGCAGAAAATTTAGCACAAAGTTGAAATCGCAGACATCTGCAGCTGTTTACAGCATTTCTTAGATAACTTAGGGACATGAAACCTTTTTGAGAAGTTGGCTGCGCTTCTCCTCGACAACTTCCTCGCCGAGTGTATTGCCTAGACAAGCAGCTGAGCATAGTTTTGCCGGAGACTTCACTGCTCTCAGACATGTAGAGGAGGGTGAGTGTGTTTGAGCTGTACATTCCACCAACAACTATGGTCAAACCTCAGTATAAAGACTCCGCTCAAATTCTGGGGAAGCCCAGAATCAAACCTTCAGGCTGTCTTTTAGGTGAGTAGCTTAACCCGTACACCATGAAGCAGTAGATTCGTGAATGCACTCAGGCGGGCTAGGCCTATTAAAGAGAATGGGTACACCTTCAGGGGAGGCAACTCCTTCAAAAGTATTTTTGTCTCCCATGTCAAAAGGGTCAACTCTTAAAGGAAAGAATTCGCTCCTGAGGAGCAAATTCTTTCCTGTTAGAGTAGATACCTTTTTCAGTGGGACAGGGTTATAGAAAAGTGAACAGGAAGTCTCGAAAGTTGTCTCCCTTTGAAAAATGGTGGAAAAATCTGCCAGGTGTTCCCATTCCCCTTAACTGGCTGCACTTTTGCATTTGAAGAACATCAACCGGAGAATTCCATTGGCTTTTTCTCCTGTAACATCTTATTTGCCACACCTACTTCTGACTATCAACCAATCAAATTACTTGATATAAAGTATTCATTCAACTTTGCAAACTGAATGACAAACAGTATAGATCCTGATCAGATGGCTTCTTCAGAAGCCGTCTGATCAGAATCTACACTGTTTGCAAAGTTTGGGCTTACCTACCATGGTTCAGCAGGATAAGGGTTAATTTGCATATGCCCAAGCCCAAGCCCGATTACATATGAAAACCATCTTAGCACTATTAACTACCTGGATTTGGTCGACCGGCTAACATCCATCTTGGGTCATAGGGCGCTTTGGTTGGCACGAAGTCAATATCTCTCTCAACCAGGTCATGGACCGTCAATACTGGTAGTGGTGCGCCTTTAAACTAGAAAAATGTATGAAAACTATAATACATAGTTCCACGTAAGGAGAGAAAAGGATAATTTTGGGATAATTTTGATTTTTCACAAGTGTGTTGTGGGTATTTGTTAGACTGGTGATCAGGAGGATGCTGGTTCAATGCCTGGTGGGGTTGGCAACATTCCTTTGTGGAGACTGATCATGATATCTTTTCTACGGTCATTCTCTGCCTTACCCCAATTCAAGAAGGGCAGTTGTCAGTTTCTGGCAAAAGGCTGTGCAAAATGGGGTTTGAGGGGGTATACATTATTTTCCTTATTTCTGCTCACAACCATAGATTGTGGGTACTCGATGGAACCGCCTCGTTGTGGCGGTTCTAGACGATGTAGTTCTATTGAGCAGAAACAAGAAAATAATCACGTTTCATCTTAAAATTTCTAATTTTTGGCCAAAAAATTGGCCATATATTTGTATAGGTGTGTTTTCGTAATGGTTTTGTTTGATTTGAGGTTTAACGTCCCCGTCAACACTGTAAAGGTCATTTTGGAGACGTTGCTTCCAATTTTGTGGGACTTTTACCCGACATTGAGATGAAATGACATCTTAAGCCCTGTCGCCCAATGAAACCAATAGGGTTTATTAGCATGGACGGTCCGCCTCGCACCGCGGTTCCTGGACAGGCTTAGATCCTCTAAGCGGTTTACCAGTACTAGTGTGCGGGCCAGATTCAGCTCTGCGTGGAAGCATCATGCAGCCCATATATTTCTTCAAGCCCCTATGGGCGGGGGCCGGTTTTCGTAATGGTAGTTTTTACTGTGTCATTCATCAGCCATTTTCTCGTATAAGAGCCAATTAATCAAACAAAACTAGAACCAGGAGTCATGATCAGGGCCCCGTGATAGCATGTTTTGGGCATGTTTATGTGGGGGGAGGGGGGTATATGTGTGTGTGTGGGGGGGGGGGGGAAATGGTAGAAAAAGTTTTTGTTTGTTTGTACTGGGGTCTAACAACCCAGTCACTATTTAGGTCACTTTTGAGCTGGTCAGTTTAGCTATCCACACTTTTCCTGGGCAGGCTTATACGTAGGCGGTTAACCAGTACAGTGCACTTTCTTTCTCCAGAAACTGACAACTGCCCTTGTTGAATCAGCGGAAGGGAGAGAATGACCATGGAAAAGATTTCATGATCAATCTCCAAGAAAGAATGTTGCTGACCCTGGCAGGTATCGAATCCGCATCAGCCTGATCACTAGTCACTATGTGACAGGTGAGCTAAAAATGACCTTAACCCTTCTCTTGCGGAATATTCAGTTTAGCCACACCCATTTCTGACTTTGAACCTATCAAATTACTTGATGTAATTTATTCCTAGAAATTCATAAATTTGGGGGCATAAAAATGTGCAAAACGAAACGATGACTTAAAGCTGAAGATGCATGAATGAACTCTAAAATATATTTATCTACTCATTTAAAATGTAATTCGATAGTCAACTAAAATATGCCCGTAATATTAAACCTATTTTTAATGTGTTTATATGGAAACAGGGGCTTTTTGACAACCACTATTGTCTTTCAAGACGCAGTGAGACGTGAATGCACTTTTAATTTTGGACTAGTCCGCGTTTTAGGTAAATCGCCTTCAGTTGGGATTTCATATTGGGCGATATAGTTTTACTGAGGGTCGTACTGCATCATACTAACCACTTGCCCACGAATTCTACATAATGGCATTATCAAAAAACTTATTTATAATTTTAAAATAATGTGAAAAAAGAAATCCGAAACCTGCTTCCCCTAAAACATGGAATAGTCTTATCACGCTTGAACGTTGAACTCTCAAAGGTCGTTGAAAAACTATAAAGATCGTTATCAAAAGGAAAAGTAATTTTGCGCATGCGCAATGACATGTAAACAGGGTCATGTGTCAAAACATTGGATCCGTCTATAAGCCCTGTCCCACTGTAAAAGGGCCCTATTGACATGTGAGACAAAAATACTTTTGGAGGAATTGCCTCCGCTGATGGTGTTCCCATTCCCCTTAAAACCACCTAAAATTAAGACTATATCTGGCTTTTAAAGCTTATTGAGAATGTTTCAGTATTTTGACACCTACTGTCTCCTATTAAGAGACCACCATTGGGACTGTTCAAAAGTTGACTTAAAGTACACTTTTGCATAGTCCCAGTAGTGGTCCTGATAAAGGAATTTATCTGTACATTTATTAATTGATTTTCCTACATTACACAAGGTCAACCAATATTCAAAAATCATAAATCATTTTTTAATTGCATAAAATTGTCATTAATCAAGTAATTTCGTATTGGCCCAGTTACAGTTCCTCGGTCAGCTGTATTGGCCTCGGCCTTCGGCCTCGTGCCAATACAGCAGACCTCGGACCTGTAACTGGGCCAGTACAAAATTACTTGATTAATAACATTACAGTATTAAAGTTTGACTGTACAAAAATCGACATATCCACATAAAATGTTTTGGTCCATAGATAAATGGCCCAGTCAATACTATTAAGGTCATGTTGAACTGGTCATTTTACCTAACCACACATTTCCTGGGCAGGTTTATATTTAAGCAGTTAACCAGTACAATGCACACTCTTTTGCCAGAACTTGACAACTGCCCTTTTTGAATCAACGGGAGAGAATGACTGAAAAATATTCCATGATCAATTCCATCTGTGGCTCTAACACATATCCGACAAAGCAACCAAGGCTGGCTATATAGTAGTTGTAACTTGTTGTCACTAATGAACTTGTAATATTAGCTTCTAACCACTAGTCATTACATTCAAGCTTTGGAGCAAAAAAATACCCACAAACCTTTGGGACATAGGAGAGCATTTGAAGGATCCTGTAGACTCCACCAAAGTCATCAGGTGCTGTGTCATGTGACACACCATTGTTAAACATGATCTGGATCCCACCTAACTGGTTATTACTTGTGTACACCTCCCTGCCGAGCACCTGGTAAAATAAACAGACAGTAGAATTCCGCTATTAAGACCAGAGAAAATTAACCCTTACCTTGATGTTCACGACAACCCCTATCTTTGCAAACAGTGTAGATCCAGATCAGATGGCTTCTGAAGAAGCCATCTGATCAGGATCTCCACTGTTTGAAATTCAGTTATAAGACCAGAGAAAATTAACACTAATTCTTCTTTTAACCCTTCTCTTGCTGAATATTTATTTAAGCCACACCCATTTCTGTCTATCAACCAATCAAATTACTTGATGCAATTTATTGCTACAAATTCATAAATTGAATGCCAAACAGTGTAGATCCTGATTCAGAAGCCACCTGATCTGGATCTACACTGTTTGCAAATATAGGGGTTGTCGTGAACAGCAGGATAAGGGTTAAAACATGTTTTAAAGTTTTAGTTCCCTTTGTTTTCTGCACCCAATGTCTTGGAATATTAAGAGACCACCTTTGGAACTGTTCAAAAGTGGTCATGAGACCACTTTTGAACTGTCCCAAAGGTGGTCTCAAAAGTGGTCATAAGAGCATATTTAAACAGTCCCAAGGGCGGTCTTAATACTGGAATTTTAATAGTCGTGTATTGTATCTGCAGTAATAGGTTGCCAGTCTAAGAAGCAGATAGCCTTACCTTTTTTCAAGAAGTATACCAGTGGCCGACATCAATTTAAACAATTCAGAGTGCAAGATTTTAAAGTCGGCGGAAGATGCAACAGTGCAAAAAGATCACTAACATATGAACTATTATGTTGCCAAAGTTGTTGCAGTGCTAACATATGAACTGTTATGTTGCCAAAGTTGTAGCAGTGCTAAAGATCACTCTTAACATATGAGCTATTATGTTGCCAAAGTTGTAACAGTGCTAACATATGAACTATCATGTTGCCAAAGTTGTAGCCGTGCTAAAAGATCACTAACATATAACCTATCATGTTGCCAAAGTTATAACAGTGCTGAAAAATGACTCTAACATATGAACTTTGATGTTGACAAAGTTGTAAATGTGCTTAACGCTCGCTCTAACATATTAACTATTATGCTGCCAAAGTTGTAACAGTGTTAAAAGATAACATATGAACTATTATGTTGCCAAACTTGTAAAAGTGCTAAAAGCTCACTCTAACATATTAACTAGTATGTTGCCAAAGCTGTAAGTGTTCATGTTTTGTTTGTTTGATTTGTGGTTTAACGTCCCCATCAACACTGTACAGGTTATTTTGGAGACGTTGCTTCCAATTTTGTGGGACTTTTACCCAAGATGAAATGACATCTCAAGCGCTGTCACCCGATGATAGGGTTTATTAGCATGGACGGTCCGACACTTGCACCGCTTTGCCTGGGCAGGCTTATCTCCTCTAAGTAGTTTACAAGTACTCGTGTACGGTCAGTTTCAGCTCTGGGTGGAAGCATCATGCAGCCCATCTATTTCTTCAAGCCCAGATGGGCAAGGGCCGTGTAACAGTGTTAAAAGATCACTGTAACATATGAGCTTTTATGTTGCCAAAGTTGTATCAGTGCTAAAAGATCACTAACATATAAGCTATTATGTTGCCAAAGTTGTATCAGTGCTAAAAAGATCACTAACATATGAGCTATTATGTTGCCAAAGTTGTAACAGTGCTAAAAGATCACTAACATATGAACTATTAGGTTGCCAAAGTTGTAAGTGTTAAAAGAACTCTCTAACATATGAACTTTTTTGTTGCTAAGTTGAAACAGTGCTAAAAGATAATTCTGAAATATGAGCTATTATGTTGCCAAAGTTGTAACAGTGCTAAAAGATCGCTGTAACATATGAACTATCATGTTGCCAAAGTTGTAGCAGTGGTAGAAGATCATGGACATATGAACTACCATGTTGCAAAAGCTGTACAGTGCTTAAAGATCACTCTAACATATGAACTATTATGTTGCCCAAGTTGTAACAGTGCTAAAAGACCACTAACATATGAATTATTATGTTGCCAAAGTTGTAACAGGTCTAACAGACCATTCTAACATCGGCCCCCGCCCATAGGGGCTTGAAGAAATATATGGGCTGCATGATGCTTCCATGCAGAGCTGAATCCGGCCCGCACACTAGTACTGGTAAACCACTTAAGAGGATCTAAGCCTGTCCAGGAACTGCGGTGCGAGGCAGACCTTCTATGCTAATATACCCTATTGGTTTCATTGGGTGACAGGGCTTGAGATGTCATTTCATCTCAATGTCGGGTAAAAGTCCCACAAAATTGGAAGCAATGTCTCCAAAATGACCTTTACAGTGTTGACGGGGACGTTAAACCTCAAATCAAACACAAACCAACCATTCTAACATATGAACTTTTATGTTGCCAATGGTGTAACAGTGCTAAAAGATCTCTCTAACTTAAGAACTAATATGTTGCCAAACTTGTAAATGTGCTAAAAGCTCACTCTAACATATTAACTTTTATGCTGCGAAAGTTGCAACAGTGTTAAAAGATCTCTCTAACATATGAACTAGATGTGTAATGTTGTCAAACTTGTAAAAGTGCTAAAAGCTCACTCTGCTATATTAACTATTATGTTGCCAAGGCTGTAACAGTGTTAAAAGATCACTAACATATGAACTATTATGTTGCCAAAGCTGTAACAGTGTTAAAAGAACTCTCTAATGTTGAGCTATTATGTTGTCAAAGCTTTAACAGTGTTAAAAGATCACTATGACAAATGAGCTATTATGTTGCCAAAGCTGTAACAGTGTTAAAAGATCACTAACATATGAACTATTAGGTTGCCAAAGTTGTAACAGTGTTAAAAGAACTCTCTAACATATGAACTTTTTTGTTGCCAACAACAGTGCTAAAAGATAATTCTGAAATATGAGCTAATATGTTGCCAAAGTTGTAGCAGCAGTTGTGGAGACAAGAACTTTTATTGATAAAATGGCTAAAACAGACAAAGGGCCATAGCTCTGGTAAAAATCAGTTGAGCATGACCATGACCGTTCAGGTCATGGGATAATAATAACTTGAAACTTTCATAAAAAAAACTTGAAAACTGTAAGAGGCGTTGAGGAGACAAGAATTTCTATTGATGAAATGGCTAAATCTGACAAAGGTCCAGAGCTGACAAAAGTTCCATAGCTCTGGTAAAAATCAGTCAGCATGAGCTCGATGATATATGATCATTTCAGGTCATGGGAACAATAACTTGAAAGTTTCATCGAAATCCCTTGAAAACTGTAGGAAAAGTTGTGGAGACGAGAACTTGTTGGTAAAATGGCAAAAAATGACAAAGGGCCATAACTTAGTCAAAAATCAGTTGAGCATGACCTTGACAAAACATTATGATCTTCAGGTCATGGGAACAATAACTGGTAAGTTTCATCAAAATCCCTTGAAAACTGTAGGAGTTGACTGATGGGTGGATGGATGAACACATTACTTTAGTCCCTTTGACTAACGTCGGGAGACAATTAGCCAAGGTATATGAGCCATGTTTGAGTTATTGACATTTCACTGTAATATCGAACATCCCCGGACTTCTAAATACACCACAACCTCATTATAACACGGTTCAGTATAACAGGGTTATGGATATAACACGGTTTCAAGATGGATCCCAAAAATGTATAGATTATATAGAAAAATGACCATAAATGGTCATTTTTCTATATAATCTATACTTTTTTGTTTGGATATAGCATGATTGTTTAAGTAACACGGTTTCTGCTTTGGACCCCATTAATAGTGTTATAAAGAGGTTGTGGTGTACATTAAACATTATTAGAAACCTACCCGAAGCCCTACACAAGATGGGTTTTCCACATAACATTACCTTATTGAGAGCTCCTGCCCCTGTCAGGATGATATGCGAGTTCTCAACTTGTACTACTCTTTGACCCAGTCGCACCAGGTATGCCCCAATACCTATAGCTCTGCAAGTCACCTGCAAGAAATCAAGCGTTCATCACGAAAACACGCCTATACAATTTTGACCCCCTTGAACCCCACTTTCATATAGTAAAACTGGGGTTTCCAGGGGTATACCTTATTTTTCCTATTTCTACTCTAAAATAACTAGTGCCCACAATCTATATTTTGAGCAGAAATAAAAAAAAAATTTTCACCATAACATTTTCATTTTTTGGGTGATAAAGTTACAATGTATTGGTATAGGCATGTTTTCGTAATAATAGATAGACCATTTCACCTGAGCCATGATGATGATGATTTCGTGTTTAACGAGGCGTCAACCCTCTTTGTGGGTCATAAGCGTAAATTGGTTAATGATCAAAAGGTACCTGAGCCATGACAATAAGGGTCCAGTTGATAACCCTTTTCCTGCTGAATATTTTAATTTGCCACACCCAATACTGATTATCAACCGATCACATTACTTGACGCAAATTATTGCAACAAACTCACAATCTGAATGGCAAACAATGTAGATCCTGATCAGATGGCTTCGTCAGAAGCCATCTGATCTGGATCTTCATTGTTTGGGAAAAAGGGCATATCCGGGCTCAGCAGGACAAGGGTTTAAAACGAATAATAATGTTGCTAGTTTACATAACCCATTGTATACTAATGAACTCTTCCATTGCTATATGTTGGACAAGTTCATTTGCCATTTCAGGGTTGTCAGGCCTATTTTTACATTTTTATTCCATTTTTGACAGAAAATCCAGTAAGTAAACAGTACGATCCATGATCAAATGCTGCGTTATGCAGCATTTTATCTGGGCCTACGCTGTTTGCCAGGCTACCCTTTTAGGGGTTTCCCGCCAAAAATGGGAACATATTAAAACTGACTGCTTTAATATGGCTAATACAATAACATTTTACTGATAAAATATGTGAAAGCAACTTTTTTTTTCTGGTGTGATCTGAAAACAGACTACAATACTTGAAAAAATCAGTCCTGTTAAACTCCAATTTTCTCTGTATAATGCAGGACTTTCAAGTACATCCATTATACAAACCACAATAGAGTTAAAATCCTAAAAATTCAGACACCTTGAGGACTTGCTGTAATGCTCCTAAAATTTTAACAAATTCGTTTTGCAATCCAGAAAGGAGCCCAAAATGTGCAAACAGAAACACAAACAGTGTAGACCCAGATCAGACTGCTCCTGAAGGAGCAGTCTGATCTGGGGCTGCACTTTTTGTCCCAATACTTATGATTATTACCGTACTAACCAAATTAAGTGATGCTGAAAAAAATGTAAGCAGCTTTTGCAATAGCAAAGACACTCACATTTCTCCAGAAAAATTTGTTAGTTTGCTTTATTTTGGGGTTTAAAATCCCCGCCAACACCACTAAGGTAATTTTGGAGACGTTACTTCCAATCTTGTTGGACTTCTACCCGACACAGAGATGAAATGACACCTCATGCCTTGCCGCCCAATGAAACTTAAAGGTTTAATATGCATGGATGGTTCAACACGCATCACTTTGCCTGGGCAGTCTTAGTCCTAAGTGGTTTAGCAGTACTTGTGTGGGTGGTCGGTTTCAGATCTGCGTGGAAGCACCATGCAGCCCAATCTATTTCCTCAAGCCCCGATTGGTGGGGACTTTTCTTCAGCAGAATACCTCTACACAAAATATTGTATTTGCCAGTATGGTTCACCTTTTGACCACTTAAAAGCTCTATCAGCAAATGAGGATTTAAACAAACAGGCCCTTAAGGGGAATGGTAACACCTTCAGGGGAGGCAACTCCTCCAAAAGTATTTTTGTCTCCCATGTTCATAGGGGTCAACTCTTAAAGGAAAGAATTTGCTCCTGAGGAGCAAATTCTTTCCTTTAAGAGTAGACCCCTTTTTCGGTGGGACTGAGCCTATAGAATAGTGAAAAGTCTGGAAAGTTAACTCCCTTTGAAAATTAGCGGAAAAATGTGCTAGGTGTTCCCATTCCCCTTAAATCAAAATAAAAGCATTTCCTAACCAGGTTAAGGGTGATAATATCCTCATAAGCTCTTGACGATTCTCCAGCAATCATTCCTGATCCTCTTAGATTCTCCACCCCAAGTCCCTCCTCCTTCCCAATAATGTCCGTAATCTTATACCGCCTCTCGCCTTCGTCATCTATCAACGCTGCTCGGACGGAGTTTGACGCTGTCAGTTTCTTGAACTCTTCAGGACGTAGGTAGAGGTATTTAAAGCCCTGAGATAATAGATATACACAAGAAATATGAGCCGGGGCACAGAATTTCCAACAATTTACAGGTGCGCCCATCAAAGAATCGGAGGAGCGTTCACATCTATATTGTCTGACCAGAGACTTCTCTTAAAGTTGCATTATTGAGCTATCTGAAAAAAATGCTTCCAAAAATAAACTAGAGCTGTCAGAGGATCTGACTATAGCCCCGCTATAGCGCTATCAGAGGAGTAAGACACATTGACTCTAAAAGCTTTTAACCTATCAGGGGAGCTTTCTTAGTTCCAGAGAAAACTTTAATATTTTTTTTTTTCTTTGCTGGGGAGATAACCCCAAGAGTAATGTTGTTGGCCATTATTTACTTACATCCACCTAATGTTCATGTTTATACAAAGTTTCAGCTTTCTAGCTTTCTTAGTACCTGAGAAAACTGTATCGAAAATATTTTTCATGGTTTGATGGTTAGAAAAGTGAAATGATTTTTTTACTTGCAGAAAATATCCTATCAGGGGAGATAACTCCAAGAGTTATGGGCCTTTGGCCATTATTTTGGTAAGGGCCATACATCCACCCACTTTTCATGTTCATACAAAGTTTCAGTATTCTAGCTTTCTTAGTTCCTGAGAAAACTGTCACCAAACCTTTTCATTTATTAAAAAAAACTATACTATCAGGGGAGATAACTCCAAAAGTAATGGGCCCTCGGCCATTATTTTGGTTAGCTCCCTATATCCACCCATTGTCCACATTTATGCAAAGTTTGAGGTTTCTAGCTTCTTTAGTTCCTGAGAAAACTGTGACCAAACATTTTCATTTAAAAAAAACCTATATTTTCATTTATTTAAAAAACATATCAGGAGAGATAACTCCAACAGTTATGGGCCCTTGGCCATTATTTTGGTAAGCTCCCTATATCCACCCATTGTCCACATTTATGCAAAGTTTGAGCTTTCTAGCTTCTTTCGTTCCTGAGAAAACTGTGACCAAACATTTTCATTTGAAACCAAACATTTTCATTTAAAAAAAACCTATATTTTCATTTATTTAAAAAACCTATCAGGAGAGATAACTCCAACAGTTATGGGCCCTTGGCCATTATTTTGGTAAGCTCCCTATATCCACCCATTGTCCACATTTATGCAAAGTTTGAGCTTTCTAGCTTCTTTCGTTCCTGAGAAAACTGTGCCCAAACATTTTCATTTAAAAAAAACCTATCAGGGGAGATAACTCCAAGAGTTATGGGCCCTTGGTCATAATTTCGGTAAGGTCCGTGGAGGCACCCATTGTCCACGTGTATACAAAGTTTTAGTTTTCTAGCTCTCTTAGTTTCGGGGAAAACTGTGACGAAAAAATAACGGAATAACGGAATTACGGAATTACAGAATTACAGAATTACGGAATTACAGAATTACGGAATGACAGGGCAAATCCAATATAGCCCCACTTTTCAAGCGGGGCTATAAATACATAAAGCCTAAATTTTTCTTTAAAACAATACAAATGAATGCAGTTTATGCAAAAATGCAAACAATTATGATGACAGGTAAACGAGTTTGAGAGAGATTCCCTAACTAGGTTTCGAACACTAGTTATCTATTTTTAGTTCGGGTCAAAAATAGAATCCCAATATATGATGTTATTCAACGTTCATTTTTGGCCTTGTTTGCTTAGGCCATGCCTGAATCAGAAAAAAATATGACGCTGAATACCATGCCATAAGTAACGACACTCAGAGACGCCATTTATATGTAAAGTGACAGATTTATTTTTAGAACAGAAATTACCTACACATGTTCAGAGCGAAGGGTAAACACAAATGAAAACGACCATTCTCACAAAGTTCTGAAGCTGTATTTGGCTCCAAAAGTGTACACATGACAAAGGAGTATGCATTGAAGATAAAAACAAGAAAAAAAAATATTGAGACCCCGTAGCTCAATAATGCAGCTTTAATGCATGAAGGAGCATTAGGCCCTTAGCTATCCTTAGAGCATACAATGAAGACACTGATCAGACTGCTCAGATGTGCAGTCTTTGTTGGATGCACATGTAAATTGTAGGAAATGCTGTGTCCCGGCTCAAATATTAACCATTCAAGAACTGAGCACATTTAACCCTTCTCTTGCTTTGTTTTTTTTTATGTAAACTGCTGCTGATGCTGGATTTTTCTTTTTAAATTGCCTATTTGATACCTATATTGGTTAAAAAATCATAAAAAATAGAATTCTCAACATACAGCAATGAAACACATACCAAAATGTAGGTAAATGAATTTTCTATAATTTTCTCTAAATTTCTGTCCCCAATTTTTTACATGTAAATTGATTTTCTCAGGTAAATCGTTAATTACAGGTAAATTTTTACCTGTTATTTATAATCAGTTCTAAAATGCACAATTTAGCTCCAAAAGTGATCAAATCTGATGTATTTCATATCAGCAAATAATATACTTACTTTTACAGGTATTTTGTACCTTTTTTACAGGTGAAGTTGAACCTTTGATGTACTTGGAAGTTTTGTCAATTATCGTTATATAAAGTAAAATTATTTTTGGAGTGGATTTGAATTCAGACAGTAGATATTGTTTTACATGGTGTAATTATACTGTTTCTATGTATTATTTGTGACAATGAAACAATCTTACCTTCTAACAAGATTGAAACATGTATATATGTATAAATGTACAGGTAAAACCAATTACTACAGGTGTGCTCAGGTGTGCTTCCAATGCGATGTAAGATTTAGACGTGTTTTTATGCACAGTTCTTTGTAAACAAGTGAATTTTTAGTTTATTGTTATCAAGTTATAAAAAGTGCAGTTTTCTTTTCAATTATATATACATGTACATGTAGAATAAAGTTCTTTGATGTTCTTTTGATGTTTTGATCAGGTACGCAGATTGTAAACTCTGTCAATAAACAGCGATTTAGATATGTATTACCATGAATTCTGAGTGAATAAATCAGTCAATAAATCTTTGTTTTTGTCATTATTTGTGTTCCTGGAAGTTGAGAGCAAACAGTTGTACTAGTTCCAACAAAACCAGATAAAAAAAAGGAAAGAAACAGTTGATAAACCTAAGTAGCTTATCTACTCACTGTCGGAAGTCTGCATCTAATCACTGTCCGAGCTCGAGCTCGAGTCGGAGCTGGAATCCTGTCCCCCTGCTGAAGCACCCTCTTCAGGCTGAAGTATTCTTTTATAGTGTTTATGTGTATGATAAACCTTGAAACAACCAGGAACACACAGAGGGACTTCACACTTGTCACACATATAAGAAGACTGCTGCCGTTTGAAGCCCACACGCTTACTGTGGCCAGGGTTGCAGGCCACGCAGTCTCTCACTGGATGCTTCCGCTTTGCACCAGGTTTAGATGGCAAGTAAACCGGGAAATGATGACCATGTAATCTCCCTACTGGTGTAGGTGTCCGGCCTCCAATATTTTTAGGTTTATTTGCTGTTGTGGCTGATTCTATCAGTGCAGTTACAATGTCAGAACGAAATTTCACATGGGATCGCTTCCCCTGACCGTTACCGAACTTTCGATAAAGCTTGTATGCGTTTACAAGCATCAAATTTAGTAAATGGAAAAATAGTTTCTTCCACCATTTCACCGATCTACGGAGTACTTCATAGTACTGCAATATTTGATCTGATAAATCAACTCCCCCCATGTTTTTACAATAGTCAACTACAGCAGTAGGCTTCAAAACTGGCTGGCCATTACGTCCCGGTTTATTTGTTACTGAATAGGTTGCTTCGTGGAACGTAGTAATCATGTGTACATCACGCTTATCAGTGAATTTTATCACAAGAGTATTGGCCCTCCTCCTATAAACAGAATCTCCAGATTTCAATTTGATTTGTGAAAATACTTTCGGCATTTCTTTACGGTTTTTTCTGACAGTTCCGCAGATGTATGTGTCTAATGAGTCCAATTCATCCGCAAGCTGCGGACTAGTATAGTAATTGTCAAGATATACACGATGGCCTTTGCCAAGTAATCCACATCGCTAATAGACCTACAACTATTCTAGTAGTCTGACCTGCAGTTTCATCAATACCAACAGTTTCAGAAAAAACAGCACAGCCTTCGGTACCGTCATAAATATCGAAACCGATACAATACCCCGAGCTACTTTCACACACTTGGTACAATTTGATGCCCCACTTATTTGGCTTTGCTGGATTATACACTCGGAACTTCACCCTGCCCTTAAATGGACAGGTACCCTCATCAATTGAAATGTTTTCTTCAGGTGAATACTTGTCGAAATTCCGTTTCAACATATTGATGAAAACTCTGAGTTTATAGAGCCGGTCATCAGTGACCTCCCCCTCTGCGTTATCAACAAGATGCAAATTACCTAAAATGTTTAGAAATCTGTCTTTTGACATGTGCTGACCAAAGAATGGAGTTTGTATACACACTTCAGTTGTCCAATAATCAGTTAGATCTGGTTTTTTCACTATGCCCATAGCAAAAACTAATGCAAAAAATATTTTGATTTCATCAACTGTCACATCGGTCCATTTCCTAAGTCTAGAATGCCTTGGCAGTTCCTCATTTCCAATGCGATTATTAGCATATAAATTCGTTTGAGTAACTATTCTTTGCCACATTGCTTCGTCAAACATAAGGTAGAAAAAGTCTATGGGCATTGGATTCTCCGGTAAATCCACCGTAAGGCCAGGGACACCTGAAAACGGGGCATTAAGGGGTGGGGTATCGTTTGTCTCCCAACCTATCTGTTCGTCTATCGGTGATATCCGATCATTTTCGGCTTGATTTATATTAATGGTGCCCAAAACACGAGCATTAAACAATGCTTCATCCGATTCGAAGCCAGAGAAATCCCGATCACTTTCCTGATCGTCAATATTTGACCCGGAATCAGAGTCACCACGCTCAATGTTTCTTTCGGTCGCCATTTTGGAAAACGGAAATCACCGACCTTGACAGCTCGGGTCTAAATTCTCCCAATGTATAATTATTTTTAGTCTAAAAACGTCATAAAAATTATTTTTAGATCGGGAAATCATCCTACTAACCAATAAAATCGCTTATACCGACTATCTAAATGATTGCGTCATTCTTGCGGGTTGAACCTGGGGAACCCCATGGAAACGACAAATGTCGCGAACAGCAGTCAGGGACAGTAACTCCCGTCGCGACAATTGTCGCGAACAGCAAGATAAGGGTTAACATAAACATTTATAAACCATTTTTTTTCTTTTTTTTTTCCAGCAAAAATAAGACTTGACATTACATGTGAAGCCTAATTTCCACTGAAAAAAAAAAAAAAAAAGAAAAAAAATGTCATCTGCTCTACAATTTTCTGCAGCAGTTGGAGGGTTAACCCATAAAATGCCAATCACGACAATTGTCGTCTGCTTTGTCATCTGCCTCATACTTTAAAAGTCATTTTTGCAAACAGTGTGGACCCAGACCAGGCTGGTCTGATCTGGGCCCACACTGTTTGTCTGTGTGCAAAAATATTTTTAAAAAGTTTGCACGAAGGTTCAGCAGACGACATAAGCAGACAACATTTTCAGATGTAGTTTTTCTCGGCATCTAAAAACATTTTTAAAAAGTTTGCACGAAGATTCAGCAGACGACATTTTCAGATGTTTTTCTTGGTGTCACAATCTCATGTGTTATCAAACAGCAAGTCACCTAGCCAATGTTTAAAACCAGGCAACCATAAAATGTGTTACCACAATATAGTTCTTGCTTATAACTGCGCTTCTCAATCCAAACTTGTGTCATTTTTATCTTAACCATAAAATGCGATCAAGACAATTGTCATCTGCTTTGCTGTCTGCCGGTTACCTTAAAAGTAATTTTTTTGCAAACAGTGTTAACACAGATCAGACTGCTCCTGTAGGAGCAGTCTGATCTGGGCCCACACTGTTTGCCTGTGTGCAAAAATATTTTAAAAAAGTTTGCAAGAAGATTCAGAAGACAACATAAGCAGACAACATTTTCAGATGTAGTTTTTCTCGGCATCTTAAGGGTTAATAACATAATCTCATGTAGTCAAAAAGCATATCATCTATCCAATGTTTAAAACCAGCAAGCCAAAAAATTTGTCAACACAACATAGTCTTGCTTACAACTGCTCTACTCAATCCAAACTTGTATAATTTTTATCTTAACCATTAAATGCCAACCAAGACAACTGTCGTCTGCTTTGCTGTCTGCTGGTTACCTTAGAAGAATATTTTTGCAAACAGTGTGGACCCAGATCAGACTGCTTCTGTAGGATCTGGGCCCACACTGTTTGCCTGTATGCAAAAATATTTTTAAAAAAAATTGCAAAAAAATTCAGCAGACATTTTCAGATGTAGCTTGTTTCTGCAACTTAAGGGTTTACCACATATACAAACCACCTTAACACTACAAACTAGTCAGTGAGAGCATGTGTTTACTCGAGGGCTTTATGGAAGATTAGCTTACTTATGTACGTTACTTACTTTTCAATAGAGACTTAAGTGTACATCTTTTTGTCCGAAACAGAAACTAACCTTCTTCAATCAGTAAAAACAATTTCATGATCAAATTCTAGAAACAAAGTTTGTGTGCGTGTGTGTGCATGCATGCGTGCATATGTGTGTGAATTCTACTTTCCACCAACAACTAAGGTCATACGGAGACGTGACCTCCGTTTAAAGACCCATCCGAAAGTCTGGAGATAAAGAATGGTGACACAGACTTTGTGGGCATCAAACCAGTGACACAACCACATACTGTCTTCTCCAAAAATACAGAGACTGACTCACCTTATCTGGGTCGTTAGGGTCTTCCCAGGCCACCCTGTATAGATGCTTGACTTCCTCTGCCATACCTATCCTGGCCCCACTGTTGGCAGAGATGTAGACACGTGGCAGCTTCTTCAATCTGGCATATTCTGATGCCCTCTGAAAAACAAAACACAGCTAACCCATTATATGCTGAAACCCCCAAAGAGTACCTTGGCAAACAGTGCAGGGCCAGATCAGCGTCTCCTCAAGCGGGGCATTATACGCCCCCGTGGCAATTAGTAAGATGGCGAATATATATACTGACTGTTTAACAAGTTTGGGTTTGTGGAATGTAACTAAGGAACAATAAAGGCTCCATATATTCTTACCTGGCACCAGGGCTCGAGAAACTGAAGAATCCAAATCGGTCCAGCCACATTTCGCCAAAAATTCCGGAAATTGCCGAACCGGTTCTGTTTCCGTAGATTTCATCTACTTTCATTTTTCATCTACTTTCATTTTCCCAATATCCGGGTCACTCAGTACCTGGAGACTGCTAAAGTGAAACAACCGGCGTGGTGCAGTAATAGACCAGTTCGATGGTCACTATATTTTTTTTCCGTTTTAAAACCTTTAAAATATTTCTCTTATTTCACGCATATTTATTTTGTCTAAATTGCTTTGTTTACAAATGGCGAACGATATTGCAGCCACGTGGTTGGAAAATGACGTCATTAAGGTTTCCGTTTACACAATACATAATGCAGTCAAGGACGTAACACGCATATGTTTTATGTCATGGATTTTAATAGAGCGTATATCTCTAAAAAATTGTTTTGGACGAGTTAAAAAATCGAAAAACATTTCTTTACTCTCGAACCAAAACACGGCCGAACGAGAGTCATTGAAAATCTTACATGGCCGAACCAAGTTCTAAGGAATATAAATACATATTTCACGATTACACAAGTCTACTACCCGTATCTTGAAACAAATCGCTTTGTCTACATTGAAGCCAAGTGATCGGAAAATGAAGCCATGTGGTTTCATTTTAATTCATTCAATGGCATAATACATGCTTGTTTTATGTTATTGGTTTCAATGGAGCATATTTATTAAATAAAAATATCGTTTAGAATGGGTGAAAAAAAGGCATTTTCTGTCGAAGGCTTTTTAACATGTTCAGACATGACAGGTGTGAATTGAAAATTGCGTCTTGTGAAAAAACATTTTATATTCAAATACCGGTTCTATAGTAAGCCATAAATTAATGACTTGTGTAAACAAACTAGCGTATGTCCCGCATTGATTGATCTGATTTTCTCCCCTTGTTACATTGTTTGCCAGCTTACCGATAACGCCTGAGGCAAGTGTTCACGGTTTAATAATTTTGACACATGGATCATATTTCGCTGCGATGAGATCAAAGAACCCGACGTGGTCTTGTCTGATTTTCACCTAGTTAGATAATGAAGCGGTCTAACACCTTATGCTCCAGGCGTTTATTGTATACATGCTTGGATTATCAGTGGCAAAAGGTCAGCTTGTTTTTACAACATAATAATTTAGCGAAAAATTTTGAACTGATTTTTTTAAAATGTTATAGAATTATGGACCGATTTTTTAATCAGCTTCTGAAGTCAAAATCGGTTTAAGGAAACCAAAATCGGTTCAGAACCGACAAACTGACATTTTCTCGATCCCTGCCTGGCACTACTAATAACCCTCAATGGCTCGAACTACCTGTCTCCAATAAATTTTCATGGTTGGTAACATTTGGTGGACCATAACCTCAAAATAATATAGGCATAACTCTAAGTGGTGGACTGTAACCTCAAAACAATATGCACTGCTCCACATCACAGTCTAACTATACGTAAAGTTTCAGCTTCATCAGATGTAAAATGTGGGAGGCATTATCCGGAAACAAAATATGTTTAGAAAAATATGTGAAAGGGGTATTCTGGTAATATCTGGTGGGGCCAGTTTCAAGCTTTTTGAGAGGAAAGATATACTATCCTATAATAATATAGACAAGGGCACCATCGGGAAAATATGACCAATCGTGAATAAAAACTTGTAAATACTACTCCAAGACTTGAAAACAATAACAATTATGACATCTCCTGGCTCTGGCAGCCATTTTTTTTATTTACAGAACAGGAGTAAATAAATGATGCTGTAATGGAATCAGGTAATTTTTTCATTGGCCAATTTGAATTGTTGAGATTTTTAACCAATGAAATCACTCCTTTCTAATGGCTCCAAAAAAATGGCTGCAGAGCCAGGAGATGTCAAAATATGTTATTGTTTTCAAGATTTGGAGTAGTATTTACAAGTTTTTATTGAAATTATGGACACAGGTGATTGGTATTGATGAAAATTCTGGACATGGATATAAATTTTCTTTGTGTTGTGCCCTGGAAAACTTTGAAATCTCTTGGGAAGAGAGCAGACAGGCTTAGCTACAGGCTGTCATTTTTGAGCAATTCTGGAGAATATGTGTGGCATTCACCGTGAAGACTAGATTAGACATAGCAGGAACTATTGTATACATAAATGTGTTATCTACATGTGTGACAAGAATTTTGACGCGTGTGATACAAACTGCCAGAGCTACACAACTTCATTCATGATTGGTCATATTTTCCCGATGGTGCCCTTGTCTATATTATTATAGAATAGTATATCATTCCTCTCAAAAAGCTTGAAACTGGCCCCTGTGGACTGTAACCTAAAAATAAAATGCATTGTTTCTAGGGATGTAACGATAGTCAGAAAATGACTATTGCGATAGTATTGACATTGCAGGAAGAACCATTGCGATACTATTACTATTGCTGAGTACTATTGCAATACTATTGCGATACTATTGCCTGAAACATATTTTCTTGTTTGAGAAGGAAATAAAAACTATTCAATCCTTCAAACTGTTTTCTGTATGCTTTATCTGCATACAAGAAATAAACAAGATAATTTACACAAGAGGGACACCTGTTGTAAACTCCTGTTTGCTTTTCTGTCTGCCCTACATGAAGAGGAAACAGCTCCCCAGGAGCATCTTTTTTCCTTTAAGTGTAAATCCTTCTGGAAGAGCCGGGGGACTCATTTTAATAGAAGTAGCCAAGTAAAATGTATCAATTCACAGTGAGAATGTGAAATCAGTTTCTAAATCAAAATAAATGTAAGCTCCTTACGAAGGCAATGAAATCTTTGCTTGTCTTCAAAACCACTTCAGACATGACAAAGTAACTAAATACATCACAACCGTGTTATAACACTGAACTTTGGGTCCAACCAAACGGACCATGTTAGTTAACCGAATCGTGTAATAAACACCGGATATGCAGTCTTTTTTATAATTACACTGTAAACACAACCCTCCGGCGCTACCGATAAGCCTATAATGTTCCGTGTGACAAGGTATGAAAATAAAATCAAGTTATGTCTGTAATTTGCATTTATCCCTCAATCATAAAATTTAATCCACAATCAAATTGCTCCGAAGACGATTAGCTTCATCTATCGGTAGATGTATGCATATTAATAAAAACAGACTATTCTACTGCCTCGTGCATGGCTATATTTTGGCGCCAAAATAGCAGACGATCGGAATTGTGCAGGGCGTGGTTTTCTATCCGCCTCTATCCACAAACGTTAAGCTATTGAGGAAACATGTTTTACCAGTTACGAAAGAAATACGCTTCATTAAAATAAATAGATAGCTGAAAAACTATGTCAGCAATGCATACGATTCAGAATTAGAATTGTTACTGATGACACGTCTAACGAATCCATACACCAGAACCTGTGTTTTGGGAAGTTAGATTTGAATCTTAACACCGAAAATCTATGGAAATTTTTAATATAAGTCTCAGTGTTTCCGTACACAATCGATCGCATGCGTTTGTTACACGGAACACCTTTGAGATCAGGGCTAAAGATTTTTTATATCCAAATCGGCCCCGGTCGACCGATGACGTCATCAGTAATGTGCCGAAATACCTTACAATGTCATCCCGACATTCTTGCATCTGCCAACTTATCTAATTTTCCATCATTTCCATTGTGTAATGTTTTTTTTTCCAAACATCATTTGTATTTTCCTTTTGTTGTTTGGTAAAATATTTTAAAATATTTTAGCAATACAAATAAACAGAAAATAGTACCACGTTTTTATTTTCTTTAATTGTTTTCTAGTGCGGTATTTCCCTTACACTGTGTCCAAGATTCAAAATTAATTCCTCGGCGGTATAAACATGTCTGGATGCCCAAATAATAAACGTTCTTTGCAGGACGACACGTATTTCATTTCTTTTGATGTCTGTTATTGACAGAATAAGAATCCTCTAAAACATCAACCAGAACATTTTTTGCAACTTTTGAAGCGGTAGTGACACGTGCGGACTTTCCATGCTTCATGTGCTAATTAATGCGGGCGGCACCTTTTGGTAATAATTACCACTGTGTAAACACGCATTAATTATCGCTTTTCTTATCACTGGCTTTCAGACAGCTTGCAGATTAGCGTAATCAAAATATGCGTGGTCGTCCGTGTCAATTATTTCGAAATCAATTAACATTAAAGTGCTGTTGAAATATGCTTCAGAAAGTTGTAAATTTACCAGTTCAATGAAGGAATATTCAGCGTTCTGACCTTATACCGACATCGGGTGTTAAGTGGATAATGTGTAACAAAATAGGATGCATAAACACAGTGTACCTGCAGGCTACAGCCAAATCAAGACCGCCAAATCACGATTCGGCTGTAATTTCATTGCCCTTATCTGGCGACAAGCAGCGGTTGTCTCCCACTGACACAGGAGATTATTGGATTATAATTAGGACAATGTACAGTTTGACGCTTGACCCGGTACAAGACGTAGGTGGTAATAAAGAATATAAATTATATTAGAATGAAAACAACTTCTGGAATTATCTGAAAAACTTGTGATATAGAAAACTATCGAAACTATCGATAGTTCAAAACACTATCGGCGATAGTCATCGATGTTTAACTTTACTATCGATGCAGTACTATCGGCCCAGTGCCTATCGCAATGCATCAATGGTCTGATGCATCGTTACACTCCTAATTGTTTCACATCATTTCTTACTATATGTTAAGTTTCAGATTCGTCAGATGTAAAATGTAAGATGAGTTATCCGGAAACGGAATGTTTAGAAAAATCTGTTAAAGTTTCAGCTTCATCAAATGTAAAATGTGGGAGGCATTATCCTGAAACAAAATATGTTTAGAAAAATTTGTGAAAGGGAAATAACTCTGGTAATATTTCGCAGACCGTAACCTCAAAATAATATACACTGTTCCATATGGTCTTACAGTATGTAAAGTTTCAACATCATCAGATCTAAAATGTAGGAGTTATCCGGAAACAAAATATTTACAGAATTTTTCAATGGGGCATAGGTCTATTATTATTTTGTGGACCATAACCTTGAAACAATATGGGCTGCTCCACAGCATGGTCTAATTACATATGAAGTTTCAGCTAAATCGGATGTAAAATGTAGGAGAAGTCATCCGGAAACGAAAAGTGTACAAAAAATTTCAAAGGGGCTTAACTCTATTATTATTTGGTGGACTGTAACCTCGAAACAATATGCGCTGCCCCACATCATGGTCTAACTATGGATAAGTTTCAGCTTGATCCGATGTGAACTGTAGGAGGAGTTATCCGGAAACGAAAAGTTTACAAAAAATTTCAAAGGGGAAATAACTATTATTATTTGGTGGACCGTAACCTTGAAACAATACGCACTGCCCCCCATCATGATCTACCTATGTATGATGTTTCAGCTTGATCGGATCTAAACTGTTGGAGGAGTCATCCAGAAACGTAGGAGGAGTTATTCGGAAACAAAAAGTTACAGACGGACGGTCAGACTGAGGGACACCGGGGGCATAACATAATACGACCGTTTTTCAAACGGGCGTATAATAAAAACGAAATAAATAGGCCTGACACCCCTTATATTACAAATGGACTTGTCGAACATATAGCAATGGAACAGTCCACTAGCATACAACGGGTTAAGCTCCAATCAAATGACAGTAGGACCCAGTTGTTCAAAGCACCGTAAGCTTAACCCCTGTCCTGCTAAATAAATAAATTAAGCCGCACCCATTTCTGACTTATAACCAATCAGGTTACTTGTCGTGGGTTCAATACCTAAGGGCTTGATATGACTTAAGGAGTGTTTACTGGGATTTTAACCCATTGTATACCAGTGGACGCTTCCATTGCTATATAATGGACACGTTCATTTGTCATATAAGGGGTGGTAGGCCTATTTATTTCATATTTATTATCCCCACGCTTTTCGAAGAAAAAGTGGGGATATTGTAATTGTCTCCGTCGTCCGTACGTCCATCCATCCGTCTTACCGGACAACTCCTCCCACACTTTTACAGCTAGAAACTTCAAACTTTGGGAACTGATAGGTCTTTGGTCTGAGGAGTGCATGACACTTTCGGAATTCGGATCCTACCCCTAGGGGCCAGGCCAGGGGGTGGGGTGCCCCGGGGGTAAAAAATCAAAGTGTGACATATGAAATCGAATGGCATAATGAGTAGAATACATAACAATCAAAATTTGACCCCTAGGGTCAGGTTTGAGGTCACCAGAGGTCAAAAACTTGGATTGTCACCCCCATAACCCCCTTTTTAACGATTACCGGATAACTCCTCCTACGCCGTTTCAGATAAAAACATGAAACTTTGGGAACTGATAGGTCTTTGGTCTGAGGAGTGCATGACACTTTCAGAATTTTGATCTTAAGATTGGGTGGGAGTTGCAATTGAGAACTTATATAGTGGCGTATCTTTAAGAAAGCGTGGGGATATGCGATGGCGTGCCATCGACTGCGCGATTCTAGTTCTATTTATGATGGAAAATTCTGTAAGGAAATAGTGCAGGCCCTGATCAGACGCTGCAGAATGCGGCGTCTGATCTGGGCTTGCACAATTTGCAAAGGTACCCTTAAGGGGTTTCCCGCATATAATCGGTTAATGTCCAAACAAACCCATCTTACATTATTTGGTTTGGTTTGAAGTTCAACAACCCGGTCAACAATATTAAGGTCTTGCTGAGCCGTTCAGTTAACCTTTCCAATTTTCTTGGGAAGGCCTTTTGTTTGTGTTGAGTTTTTATGTCCCTGTCTACAGTATTGAGGTCATTTCAGAGATGATGATTCCAATTTTGTGGGACTTTTACCCAACACTGAGAAGAAATTATATCTCAAGACCAACCGCCTAAAGAATCCACTAGGGTTTATACCCAGGAACGCACAGACTGGCACCACTTTGACTGGGAAGGCTTAGACCTTCTAAGCAGTTTATCAGCACTCATGTTGGGTTGGTTTCAGCTCTGCACGGAAGCACTCTGCAGCCCAATCTATTTCTTTAAGGCCAATCAACAAGCTTTTATGTACGGGGTTACAGTGCACATTTTTTTGCCATGAACCAACAACTGCCCTTTTCAAATCAGCATTAGGGATAGAATAACTGTAGAAAATATTTCACAGCCAGTTTCAATAATAAAATCATTACGAAAACACGCCTATAATTTTGACCCCCTTGAACCCCACTTTTACATAGTAAAACTGGGGTTTACAGGGGTAAACCTATTTTTTCTTATTTCTGCTCTATAATATAGATTGTGGGTACTCGTTTGAACCGCCTCTATTAGGCAGTTCTAAGGAGTACCCACAATCTATATTTTGAGCAGAAATAAGAAAATTAAAAAAAATTTCTTCTTAAAATTTTTGTTTTTTTCCCAGTAAAATTTACAATGTATTAGTATAGGTGTGTTTTCGAAATGGCTGCCGGACCTGATGTGGCTCAAACCGGTAGCGTCACCACTTGGATGAGTTTAAATGAGTCATTGTAAAATAGGGATCGTCATTTGGTGAGGTAAACCGGTGGTTTAAGGTCCGAAATTTCATTTTACGGCACCAATACGGAAGTTTTGACCGTAAAACCAACAATTTATCTTCCCAAATGACAATTCTAAATACAGTTATCCACATTCTAATGCACTTATTCCCCTGTTTTGTTGCAAAGTTGCTCTCTTTGCCCCAAACAGGCTTTGAAATGCCGTAGGCTGTGTAAAGCCACATACCACTGATAAGTGACGTTACATGATGACTTCGGGTTTCTGACAGTATATCACAGAATGTAGGGTTGCAAATTTTTGACGTTATCCAACTAGAACTGTCAGAGAACCTGACTATAGCCCAGCTTTAGGGCTATCAGAAAAGAAAAATACAAGAAAAAAAACTTTTTCAGCTTTCATTCTCTAATTATATTCAATGTTCAAAGTAGGCAATCCAGAGTTATGGTTCATGCCCTCTGCATATCGTCTCATAGTGCTTTACATTTGTGTGAAGTTTCATGAAAATACCTCAAACGGTTTTTGAGTTATCATGAATAACGGAATTTTAATGTTCAAAGGGCAATAACTCCAAAAGTAGGCAATCCAGAGTTATGGTTCATGCGCTCTGCACATCGTCCCATGGTGCTTTACAGTTGTGTGAATTTTCATTAAATATCTCACATTTTTTTAGTTACGATGAATAGCGGAGTTACGGAATTACAGAATTACCGAATTTCGGAATCACAGAAGGACAAGGCAAATCCAATATAGCCCCCACTTTTTCAAAGCGGGGCTATAATAAGATTTATCATATGACGTCGCATCTGAGAGTGTAATAACGCCATGTAATATTTTCGATAATCCACTGGTGGATTAAATATGCAAATAAGCTAGATATGTCCCGTAACGTTACATGTACTACGTCCTTAACGACGTCGCATTTACTAATGGCGGAATATTGACATTTTTGGAAACAATCATGAATAAAATGCGTTTTAAATGTCAAATGATTAACAGAATCTTGCATTCGTGCTTGTGTATTAATGAATTTATTAAACTCGTTGAGGAAAAGGGATAAAATGCTCGTCAAAGCCTCGCATTTAACCCTTTTCCTCAACTCGTTAAATAAATTCAATAATACATGAGCACTCATGTAAGATCCTCTGATCTGTGACATATGCACATGCATTAGAATTTTGTATGTCACATGCATTAGAATTTTATTTGCACTAAAATTTTATTTGATACTGCTCGCTTGTTGAGTTAACAGAGAAATTTACTTTACATACACATCAGTTCAATACTTGCCTTAAACAGGAGATCTTCTTGTGTTCCAAATGAGCCAATTTTGAATGTAATATCGTTAGCAATCACAACAATGTCCCGACCACTTGGGTATTCTGGCGTTTTCAGTGTCATGTGCCATGCAACCATACCAATCTGCAAGGAAATATAACCAGATATTTAATAGGAGTCTCACTTGAAAATTGCCATGAAAAGTGCAGTGTATAAGAACTTTTTCTCTTTTCTTTAATTTCGGTTTAAAAGCCCATCAGAATATTTTTACTTATATAACACAGGTGGACTAAAACCAGAGTACTTTGCAAAAAATCATCCGATCTTTTGCACACATCACGAAAACACGCCTATATAATTTTGACCCTTTTGAACCCCACTTGTATATAGTAAAACTGGGGTTTGCAGGAGTATACATTATTGAGCAGAAATAAGAAAAATTTATGGGTATTCGTTAGAACCGACTCGATGAGGCGGTTCTAATGAGTACCCATAATCTATGCTTTTGAGCAGAAATAAGAAAAATATCAAAATTTTTCATCTGAAAATTTTCATTTTTCGGTGGCAATATTTACAATGTATTTGTATTGACATGTTTTCGTTGTGACTTGGCTTCCCACGTGAGGCCTGAACAGAGAGAGAGAGAGAGAGAGAGAGAGAGAGAGAGAGAGAGACTCTGAGAGAGAGAGAGAGAGAGAGAGAGAGAGAAAGAGAGACTCTGAGAGAGAGAGAGACTCTGACTCTAGAGAGAGAGAGAGAGAGAGAGAGAGAGAGAGAGAGAGAGAGAGAGAGAGAGAGAGAGAGAGAGACACATGACACCATAGCTAAAGGTAAGAGAAAGCAACAGAATGATCAACCCAAATCCCATTGAAACACTACAAACCCTACCTTTGCAAACAGTGTAGATCCAGATCAGATGCTTCTGAAGATGGCTTCTGAAAATGCCATCTGATCAGGCTCTACACTATTAGATCCAGATCAGACAGCTTCTGAAGCAGTCTGATCAGGCTCTACACTCTTTTTCACTCAGGTTGTGAATCTAAATGAATACTTTATATCAAGTAATTTAATTGGTTGATAGCCAGAAATGAGTGTGGCAAACATAATTATTCAACAGAATAAGTGTTACCCCTTAAGCTGCCGAGGAAAACAACATCTGAAAATGTCTTCTGCTTATGTCGTCTGCTGGATCTTCTTGCAAACTTTTAAAGAATATTTTTGCATATTTCAGTGTGGGCCCAGATCAGACTGCTCCTACAGGAGCAGTCTGATCTGGGTACACACTGTTTGCAAAAAAAAAAACAACCTTTTAAGGTAACTGTCAGACGGCAAAGCAGACGGCAACTGTCGTGATTGGCATTTTATGGGTTAAAGGGTAGTTTTTCTCAATCCTCTACAGAAACCCATGATATGAGTACTTGTCGCTTCACTGAGGCGATTTCAACAAGTGCTAACAACATACACCTGTGGACAAAAATCTGTTCAAACTTTGATGAGCCTCATTTCATCTGGATTTGAAACATCAGTCAATCAACTGCCACCCATGAAATAAATTCAAAACACAGTGGTGTACATTTCATTGCAGACTCCAACATTGTCCAGTCAAAATACATCTCAAAAGACAATCAGACCTAAAAATGGAAATAGTGCTTGTACAAATGAGACCAATCAACATATATTGTTCGATCTACATTTATAATCCTATGATGAATGAAATTTGCTTGTCAAACTTACTTGATGCAAAGATTTGTTTGTACTGGAGTTTAATGGCCCAATCAACACTATGTTGGTCATTTTTGAGCCGGTCAATTTACCTATCCACACTTTTCCTGGGCAGGCTTATACATAAGCGGTTAACCAGTACAGTGCACATTCTTTCGCCAGAAACTGACAACTGCCCTTCTTGAATAATCGGAAGGGAGAGAATGACCTAAGAAAAGATTTCATGATCAATCTCCACGAAAGAATGTGGCCGACCCCGGCAGGATCGAATCGGATCCTCCTGATCACCAGTCAGACGCGCATCCGACTGAGCTACCGAGGCTGGCTATTGATGCAAAGAGATTGAAATGTACTTCAAGGGAGTTTGAACAGATTTGTGTCCACAGGTGTACAGGTGTACCTATTTTAAGAATAAGAAAAATTATCCTTTAACCTCACAACTATGTCCTTAACTGGAGCTTGGTATCCCACTTACATCATTTTCTCCCGGCAACCTGTTCTGTTCTCGGATCTGTCCATGGCTGTTCAGCACCAATTCCCGATACTGGATCATATCAGATGGGAGTTTATCCTGGCTAAGATGTCTCTCTTGCAAGAAGTTCTTCCACAGCTTTAGAAGGGTCTACAGTTAGAAAATGCCACAATCAGACAATGCCAAAGAGCAGGGGCCCAGAGTAGGGCTCTCCCTGTTTGTAAGAAGGGGGCTATTCTACTGGGAAAAAAATTGCTTTCTAGATGGCATTATGATAACACATCAGTGACATACTGCATTCTATCAGATCTCAAACAAGAGCCGTCACTATAGGTGACCAATGCCTCTCTTGGGAGCCAATTTCTGAGTTTTTGCAAAATTACAAGGGGAGATAATTCAGCCAAAAATTACAACAGAGTTATGGCCCTTGATCAGAATGTAGCCCTTGTGATGGTGAATAAGTGTGTGAAGTTTCATGGGGCTAGGTCAAATACTTTTGAAGTTATGATCAAGGTTAAAGTTTTTGTGACGGACAGACAACAAACAAACAGACAGACAGGGCAAATACTATATGTCCCCCCGAATCAAAGATTCTCGGGGAAAAAAGGTTATTTTTATGATGAAAATTCTTTATATAAGGGGGTTGGGCCTATTTTTCATTTTTATTCTATTTTTGACAGAAAATTATGTTAGCAAACAGTGTAGCCGCTGATCAGACGCCGCCTGCTGCGGCATCTGATCTGGGCCTTCACTGTTTGCCAAGGAACCTGTTTAGGGTTTTCCCGCATACAATGGGTTAACTTGCACCATAGAAGATACCTGTTTGTTTGTTTGTAACCAAGTTTAACCCTTTCCCACTCAGAGATTTTGTGAATTTCGCTGATTTTCACAGTGTTGTACCTGACAGCAACTTCAACTAGTAGCCATTGTTTCATAATGGATGGTCTGTTTTACACCAAACTAGGTATGAATGTTCATTGGGCAGTAACCTTTCAAATGCAACCTTTCATGGCTTGATCATTGTTGTCATGGTTATGAGGGGGCATCTCAAAGTTGGCAAAAAGTGTGATTTCACATGAATAATTCAAATCTTAATCTTCACACAGCTGTCAAGACAACAATTAAGGGGTTTGGCACTGGTCGTTTTCACTGTTTGCAGCATGTTTTATCAGCATCAATTTTGAGGCATTTTTGACCCTGAACACCCTCAGATATAAATTTTAGCGGCAGGTTGGGCCATACAAACAAAATTTTTCGGATGTGAGGGACGTTGCCCCCCCTTCAATCCCCCCAGAACATTTTTAGTGGGGTGGCACGTAATAAAACAGGTCACTTTTTAGGCCAACAAATCGTAAAGCAAACATAACTATCCAGGCTTAGGCAATGCTGATTTTATGTGCTTCTGGGGCTTAAAATGGGGGGGGGGATTGTGCAGACACGTAAAAACACATATCTGAGTGGGAAAGGGTTAACGGCCCAGTCAACACTATTTTAGGTCATATTTGAGCCAGTCTGTTTACCTATCCACACTTTCCTGGGCAGGTTTATACGTAATCGGTTAACTAGTACAGTGCACATTCTTTCGCCAGAAACTGACAACTGCCCTTCTTGAATCAGCGGAAGGGAGAGAATGACGTAGAAAAGATTTCATGATCAATCTCCACGAAAGAATGTTGCCGACCCCGGCAGGTATCGAATCCGCGTCCTCCTGATCACCAGTCAGACGCGCATCCGACTGAGCTACTGAGGCCGCCAAGTTTCATGGAAATTTTTGGGAAACCTTACAAGGCAAACACCCTAATACTAACCTGTTTGAACATTTCTGGGAAGTCATACACGTAAGTGGTACCATTTGACTGTGCCTGGAACCTCTTCAGCTGTAGGAGGTCTTTAGTCGGGTAGGGGGTAGATACTAACAGACCATCTAGTTGCCCCTTCTTTGAACCATACGCTTGCAAGATTATCTAAAGAAAAGAAGCTGAATAACCTAAGGACACTTTCTCCTGAGTTTTCAGCCATTCCACTCACTATTTCCCACATCTTTTGGGCCCCGTCAAGCGATTTTGGTACTTTTCGCCTATGCGAGCAGCGAAGGTTCAGGCGAGCCTGCGCATCCGAGCAGTCTCGCCAGAACCTTCGCTGCTCGCTCATACAAGCAGTGAATCAAGATGAACCTTCAGACAGAAAGCCATATCCTTGGCCCTTCTGAATGGCTGGGCATGCGCAGTTAAAATTTGTCATGACGGAATGCTCGAAGACACAAATTCACTTTGCGGGGCTCATTTTACTTATATTGAGCTGAGCTTTAATCAGAGGTGGTCAAAAATTGGATTACCAAGAGATAAAACATGACTGTCTGCTGCAGAGCTTTGTTTATCAGTTACCCCCTATATATATTACACTGTAACACATTGACCTGATAAAGATATGCTATCTCAGGACAAGTAAGCTTTAACACGTCAACCTAACATTTCACTTTTATGAATGATGTGGACTACCGGCAAAAAATGGCTAAATTGTTATTTTTACTGGAATAAATGGAAAAATTATGTGAAAAAAAAAAAAAACAAGAGGGTCATGATGGCCCTGGATCGCTCACCTAATCCATAGACTAACAAGTGGGTCCCGGGGAGGGCCATAATTGGCCCCAGGGCTATAATGTACATAATGTTGAGGGAGGTCTAAAAAGGTGAAGCTTCATACCAAATATCAACAAAGCCTAGAATTTGAACAATCTTGGTAAAGGTCCACTATATGAAGCTACACACCAAATATCAAAGAACTGGGTCTTGCGGTTTCAGAGAAGAAGATTTTTTTAAAGATTTTCCCAACATAAGCCTATGTAAAACCAAACGGCCACGGGGCGGGGGGCATTTTGGCCCCAGGGCTATAATTTATACAATCTTGATAGAGGTCCACTAGATGAAGCTTCACACCAAATATCAAAGACCTGGGCCTTGCTGTTTCAGGGAAGAAGATTTTCAAAGATTTCCCTATATAAGTCTATGTATAACCAAAGCGTCTCGGGGCGGGGGCATTTATGGCCCCAGGGCTATAATTTGGACAATTTTGATAGAGGTCCACTAGATGAAATTTCACACCAAATATCAAAGACCTAGGCCTTGTGGTTTCACAGAAGAAGATTTTAAAAGCTTTTCCCTATATAAGTTTATGTAAAACTATAATAAAACATAAGCCTATGTAAAACCAAACGGCCACGGGGCGGGGGCATTTTGGCCCCAGGGCTATAATTTGAACAATCTTGGTAGAGGTCCACTAGATGAAGCTTCATACCAAATATCAAACACCTAGGTTTGTGATTTCAGAGAAGAAGATTTTTTTAAGTTTTTCCCGATAGAAACATGTTCTATAGAAGGGTTATCCTTTGGAAGCAAGGAATACACCACAGAACTGGAAAATATGAAGTGTACATGTTTTCTGGGCCAGACTAGCTAGTTTTGGCCAAATAGGCCTCATCAGTTACCCTCAAATATTTTCAAAATTCCACAATGTAATCAATGATCCCAAAGGACAAGATAATATAGACTACACTATAATTGTAGGGCAGGGAGACTTTTTACGGCCGCCACACATCCCCTTATAAACCCATTTCAGGTGGGATTCCGCTCTGCGTGGAAGCATCATGCAGCCCATTTATTTCTTCAAGCCCCAATGGGCGGGGGCTGAAACCCAGTTCAGGACCTGCAGAATGTGGCATCCCATCAGGGTCTACAATATTTGCCACTTAGCCAGCTATTTTTAGACACAATGCTGGCTAGTAAACTGTACTTGTTCAAATTTTAGAATATAGGGATCAACCATGATTTTACATGAGTAAATACCACTTACTATTTATTTTACATCACGAAAAGACGCCTATATGGTTTTGACCCCCTTCAACCCCTTTTATATAGTACAAGAGGGCCCAGAGGGCCCTGGTTCGCTCACCTGATCCAATGTATAATAAGTGGGCCCCGGGCAGGGTCAATTTTGGCCCCAGGGCTATAATTTGAACAATCTTGGTAGAGGTCCACAAGATGAAGCTTCATATCGAATATGAAAGACCTGGGCTTTCTGGTTTCAGAGAAGAAGATTTTAAAGGTTTACCCTGCATATAGAAGTCTATGTAAAACAAGATTTTCCCTATATAAGTCTATGTTAAACCAAAGGGCCCCGGAGCAGGGGCATTTTTGGCCCCAGGGCTATAATTTGAACAATCTTGGTAGAGGTCCACTAGCTGAAGCTTCATACCAAATATCAAAGACCTAAGCCTTGTGTTTCAGAGAAGATGATTTTTAAAGATTTTCCCTATATAAGTCTATGTAAAACCAAAGGGCCACATGGCGGAGGCATTTTTGGTCTCAGGGCTATAATTTGAAAAATCTTTATAGAGGTCCACTAGCTGAAGCTTCATACCAAATATCAAAGACCTGGGCCTTGCGGTTTCAGAGAAGAAGATTTTTAAAGATTTTCCCTATATAAGCCTATGTAAAACAAAAGGGCCCTGGTGCAGAGGCATTTTTGGCCCCAGCACTATAATTTGAACAATCTTGGTAGGGGTCCACTAGATGAAGCTTCATACCAAATATCAAAGACCTGGGCCTTGCGGTTTCAGAGAAGAAGATTTTTAAAGATTTTCCCTATATAAGCCTATGTAAAACCAAAGGGCCCCCCGTGCGGGGGCATTTTTAGATCCAGCACTATAATTTGAACAATCTTGGTAGGGGTCCACTAGATAAAGCTTCATACCAAATATCAAAGACCTGGGCCTTGCGGTTTCAGAGAAGAAGATTTTTAAAGATTTTCCCTATATAAGCCCATGTAAAACCAAAGGGCCCCTGTGCGGGGGCATTTTTGGTCCCAGCACTTTAATTTGAACAATCTTGGTAGGGGTCCACTAGATGAAGCTTCATACCAAATATCAAAGACCTGGGCCTTGCGGTTTCAGAGAAGAAGATTTTTAAAGATTTTCCCTATATAAGCCCATGTAAAACCAAAGGGCCCCCGTGCGGGGGCATTTTTAGCTCCAGCACTATAATTTGAACAATCTTGGTAGGGGTCCACTAGATGAAGCTTCATACCAAATATCAAAGACCTGGGCCTTGCGGTTTCAGAGAAGAAGATTTTTAAAGATTTTCCCTATATAAGCCCATGTAAAACCAAAGGGCCCCCGTGCGGGGGCATTTTTGGCCCCAGCACTATAATTTGAACAATCTTGGTATGGGTCCACTAGATGAAGCTTCATACCAAATATCAAAGACCTGGGCCTTGCGGTTTCAGAGAAGAAGATTTTTTAAGTTTGCGGTGAAAAAAATCTATTTTTGGCTACTGTGACCTATATGTGCAACGGACCGGAACCATTTGAACAACTTTGAAAGGGGACCACCTAAGGATCATTCCTGTTAAGTTTGGTCAAAATACGATCAGTGGTTTAGGAGGAGATGTCGTTTGAAGAAAAGTTTACGGACGGACGCACGGATGCACGCACGACGGACAAAAAGTGATCCCAAAAGCTCACCTTGTCACTACGTGACAGGTGAGCTAAAAACTGGGGTTTTCAGGGGTAACCATATTTTTCTTATTTCTGCTCTAAAATATAAATTGTGGGTACACGTCAGAACCGCCTCAATCAGGCTGTTCCATTATCTGTATTTTTAGTAGAAATAGGAAAAATTTCATATTTTTTCATCTTAATTTTTTTTTTTTCGGAGGTAAAGTTAACAATGTATTTGTATAGCCATGTTTTCCAACTACACCTGAGAAGCCTCTGTGGTGAAGTGGTTATGCTACTTGCCTGATAAACCAGGGATTGCAGGATCGATCACGGGCTTCACCAGACTTTTGGGTGAATCTTTAAACGTAGGTCCCGTCTCCGTATGACCTTAGTTGTTGGTGTGACGTAAAACGGAAACACACTCCAACTACACCTGGCATGGTGTCAGAATTAATCCTCAGTGACTCAAAATATCCGAGTCTTGAACAAATTTTATGGTCCTGAAGGTGTTCGAGCCATTGAAGACTGTTTATACGAGTATATTACCTGTCCAGTCCTCGGGTCCATCATCTCTCGGTACAGCTGTATATCAAGGTAGTAGCCACTCTCATTGGTCAGGTAGAGTCGGATTGGGAAACTCTGACCACCAACCCTAGGTAAAAGAGAAGAAACATGCTTTGAATATACACCACAACCTCTTTATAACACTATTATTGGGGTCCAAAGCAGAAATCATGTTACTTAAACAACCGTGTTACATCCAAACAAAAATGTATAGAATATATGGAGAAAAAAAATGGCCATGTTATATCCAAACAAAAATGTATAGATTATATAGAAAAAAAATGGCCGTGTTATATCCAAACAAAAATGTATAGATTATATAGAAAAAACCAGAAATTCAACTTCGGTGAAGTTGATGTCGCACCTGCTCCCCACCTGCCCCACAAAAAAAAAAATAAAAGTTTATTTAAGGCAGAAGAAATGAATATAGGGCTTTGAGAAGAATCCATAGCCTATATATGTGAGGTAAAAAACTGACTAAGTTCACAATGTGGAAAAAGTGATAAAAATTGATCCCAAGATAAAGTCAAAACCACATGCACATCCTCATACCATAGGTAAAAACACACACAAAGTTTTAAAATGATCAATATAAAACTGTAAGAGAAGTTGCGATGACAAGAGGTACCTATTGTATATCAACTAAAGCTTAAAATTGGCTAAGTTCACAATGTGCAAAAGTGAAAAAAAAATATTCTGAGAATTATGTCGAAATCACATGCACAACCTCATACCATGGCGAAAGCACACGCAAAGTTTCAAAATGATCAGTATAAAACTGCAAGAGGAGTTGCGATGACAAGAGGTACCTATCATATATCAATTGAAGGTTAAAAATGACTAAGTTCACAATGTGGAAAAAGTGAAAAAAAATGATCCGACGATAAAGTCCAAACCACATGCGCATCCTCATACCATAGCGAAAGCACACGCAAAGTTTCAAAATGATCGGTATAAAACTGCAAGAGGAGTTGCGATGACAAGAGGTACCTATCATATATCAATCGAAGGTTAAAAATGACTAAGTTCACAATGTGGAAAAAGTGACAAAAATTTATCCGAAGATAAAGTCCAAACCACATGCGCATCCTCATAGCATGGCAAAATCACACACAAAGTTTCAAAATAATCGGTATGAAACTGTAGGAGGAGTTGCGATGACAAGAGGTGCCTATCGTATATCAAATGAAGCTTAAAAATGGCTAAGTTCATAATGTGCAAAAAGCGGAAAAAAATATTCTGAAAATTATGTCGAAACCACATGCATATCCTCATACCATGGCGAAAGCACATGCAAAGTTTCAAAATGATCGGTATAAAACTGCAAGAGGAGTTGCGATGACAAGAGGTACGTATCGCATACCTAAAAATGACTAAGTTCACAATATGGAAAAAGTGACAAAAATTGATTCGAAGATTAAGTCCAAACCACATGCGCATCCTCATACCATGGCGAAAGCACATGCATAGTTTCCAAATGATCGGTCTAAAAGTGTAGGAGGAGTTGCGATGACAAGACATCCAGTGTAAAATGTTGACGGACGGATGGACAGACGCACGAACGAACGGACGGACGGACGGACGGAAACTTGCACGCCTATGTCTTCCTGCTAAAGCAGGTGCGACAAAAAATGGCCGTGTTATATCCAAACAAAAATGTATAGATTATACAGAAAAATGACCATTTATGGTCATTTTTCTATATAATCTATACATTTTTGGGACCCATCTTGAAACAATGTTATATCCCTAACCGTGTTATAATGAACCGTGTTACAATGAAGTTGTTGTGTCTGCACTGAAAATTTAGTCTGAACGCATCAATCCTAAGGCCAATGTTTAACCCATAAGATGCCAATCAATACAATTGTCATCTGCTTTGTCATCTGCTGGTAGATTTGGAAAATAGAATGAAGGCAATGATCAGGAATCAATACAATTAACCCAAAGCTCACATCAGGGACACCAAATTTTTTCATCTTAAAATTTTCATTTTTTGGGCCAGTAAAGTTTACAATATATTTGTATAGGCGTATTTTCGTAATGATAATCATTACTTATCTGCAGATATGGATAATTACCGAAGAAACATAACTAAAGTAGCTGATCACCATTTCTACAGGACCTGCCAGGTTCTTAGGGAGCCTGCTGGTTAAATGTGTATTTTTTTCTGCTACTAACGCTCAGTAAGCAAAAGCAAAATGGAGATATGCATCAGGAATCGATATTAATGATCTGGCACCCTTTTCATTATGGCATAAAACAATGCTTGTTAATCTGGCACCCTTTTCATTATGGCATAAAATAATAATTGTAAAACTGGCACCCTTTCCATTATGGCATAAAATAATGATTGTAAATCTGGCACCTGTTTCATTATGGCATAAAACAATGATTTTTTTTTTATCTGGCACCCTTTCCATTGTGGCAGAAAACAACCATTGATAATCTGGCACCTTTTTCATTATGGTGTGAACTTGTAAATTGTAAATCTTAAATTCTAGTTTAACTTACTTACACACATCATCAATTCAATATACAAAGCTATCACTGACTATTAGTACATGAACCAGCCTTTCACTTAACCAATAAAATGCCAATCACGACAATTGTCGTCTGCCGGTTACCTTAACAGTAATTTTTTACAAACAGTGTGGACCCAGATCAGACTGGTTTATCTGGGCCCACACTGTTTGCCTGTAAGCAACATATTTTTAGAAACTTTGCAAAAAGATTCAGCAGAGGACATAAGCAGACGACATTTTCAGATGTAGTTTTTCTCAGTGTCTTAAGGGTTAACAGCCAAGCATTTTATTGTCTGATCTATTTGATACATGGATCTGTGCACTTTTCAAAGTGATGCTATGATTTCCACACTTTCATATTGCCCCCACCCCCAAATTACCTGATCGTAAACTTGAGTTCAGCATTCAACACCCTGAGCTTGATGAGTCGTAAACCATATCTCATTACCATACTGTAAACCGTCTCCTCCAACTGTAAGCACAGAAAATGAGAAATGAAAAGCAGGGGCCAGTTGTTCAAAACTAACGACGTCGTTAGTTAAAGTATCGTTAAAACTTTGATTATTAAATATGGCAAATATGCTAATAGTTTTGCTGAAAAAATGTGAGCAGCTTTTGCGGACGCAAAAGCTGCTCACATATTTTCAGCAAAAATAAAATTTTGGATATTGTACTTGCTAGAACAGTTGACAATTTGACCACTAATAAGCTCGTTAAGCTAACGATGCTTTGAACAACTGGCCCCTGATCTATATTGGTAATATATTTCTATTACATAATGTTACCCCATGAACAAACTTTCATTTCCCCATCCCATGGATGCTCCACATGAAATCTGACCTCAATATGCCCAGTGGCTTCAGAAAAGATGACAGACAGACAGACAGACAGAGCCTTACCATACTATAAGCTCACCAAAAGGCTTTTTGGCACCCTTGAGCTGAAAATATCAAGATTTTTCATGAGAGAAAAAAAAGACCATTTTTTAGAAGTTAAAAACTGTACTACATGTATGTTAATTGGATGTGCTATCAAAATGTGTTACACTCTTGATGCACAGGATAAGGAGTCATGCTGTAATCTAGGAAGAATTTTCTTGATTTCCTGTAAAAAACATGTTGTAGGTACTTGATAAAATAGCCTTAATGAGGCAATTCTACCAAGTATCCATAACATATGGTTTAATGGTACTGGTTTGGTTTAGGTTTAATGGCCAGGTCAACACAGTTTACGTCATATCGCTCCGATCAGTTTACCTGTCCATACTTAACTGGGCAATCTTATCATATGTGTTGAAAGAGAAACCAGAATACAGTAAAGTTCCGCTATTAACCCTTATCTTACTGAATATTCATTTAAGCC
The DNA here is from genome assembly GCA_963580285.1 of Lucinisca nassula. Lineage (NCBI taxonomy): Eukaryota > Metazoa > Mollusca > Bivalvia > Lucinida > Lucinidae > Lucinisca > Lucinisca nassula. Next base: position 102,309,303 of record OY757013.1, on the reverse strand, counting down.
ACACCCATTTCTTTCTCTCAACCAATCAAATTACTTGATGTAATTTATTGCTACAAATTTATTAACTAAATGCCAAACAGTGTAGATCATGATCAGATTGCTTCTTCTTCTGGATCTACACTGTTGCAAAGATAAAGGTTGTCATGAACAGCAAGATAAGGGTTAAAACCACCTTTGGGACTGTTCAAAAGTGGTCTTTAAGACCACTTTTGAACAGACCCAAAGGTGGTCTCTGACCAGAGGATGTTGCATGGGGTAAACACAAAAGAAGAATAACTGCAACCAACTAACTAAGGTTTTTAGAGCAGAATTAGTGTTAATTTTAGGTGCTCTTAACCCATTGTGTCCCGGTAACCCCAAAACAGGTACCCTGGCAATCACTTCAGGCCCAGATCAGATGCTGCAGAAAGCCACGTCTGATCAGGGCCTACACTGTTTGCAAAAAGTTCAGCCATTTTCCAAATAAATTTTGAAGAAAACACAACCTGACAGCCCTAAATTTTGAAATGAACTCATGCTATATATGTGGAGGAAGATTCCATTGGCACAAAAAGGGTTAATAGGGGAATTTCACTGTTCTATCCTTGTTATTTATCCTTATCCAGAGCCACGGCAGACTGATTTCTATCTTCCATGGTTGTTCATGCCAAGTTGGATCTCTGTGTGCACAGGGTCAATTCATACCTTTCCTGGTTCTGTGAGGGTCAACGTTGGAACAAAGTTCAAGAAAATATGGTTACAATCTGTCTTCTTTGCCTAGAAAATAGAAGCAAACACAAGTCTGTTACATTAATTACATGTACATGTATGTATAAAAATCACCTATGAAACAAAATCCTCGGAAGTTAGTTAATGTGTACTGTTTTTGTGTATTTTATATGAAAATGTGTGTGTTTGGGTTTTAAGTCCCACCAACATCTAAGATCATATGGAGATGGGACCTCAGTTTAAAGACTCCTTTGAAAGTCTGGAGAAGCCTGGAATCAAACTCAAGACCCCTGGATTATGAGGCGAGTAGCTTAACCATTACCCCACGGAGGCTTCTTTTATAGGAAAGTAGTAATATTTCATAGATAAAGTGTAATTTCTTCAGAACATCAAGTGTCAGAACAAGATCTATAGCCAGACATGGATGATCACCTGTTCATGTACAGATACTGATGATGGGCCCTCTCATTTGATCTACACTATCTGTCATCCTGTAGATGATTTTCCATCATGTGTACAGGTCCGTGAAATGAACACCCCCCTAAACCCCACTTTATATAGAGGAAACTGGGGTTTACAGGGGTAAACATTATTTTTCTTTTTTCTGCTTGGAGACTTAGGTTGTGGGTACTCATCAGAACCGCCTCATTGGGGTGGTTAGAACTGCCTGATTGGGGCGGCTCTAACAAGTACCCACAACCTATTTTTGCAGTATAAATAAGAAAAATATTAGGGATTTTCATCAGAAAAGTAGTCATTTTGGAGATGTGAAAAATGCACTATATCGCACGGGTGAGTTATCATAATGTCAAGACTCCCTCATTACATGACATGACCTGTCCAACGGCCCCCACCCATTGGGGCTTGAAGAAATAAATGTGCTGCATGATGCTTCCATGCAGAGCTGAAACCGACCCGCACACGAGTACTGGTAAACCTCTTAGAGGATCTAAGCCTGTCTAGGCTAAAGCGGTGCGAGTCGCCCGTCCATGCTTATAAACCCTACTGGCTTCATTGGGCGGCAGGGCTCAAGATGTCATTTCATCTCATTGTCGGGTAAAAGTCCAACAAAATTGAAGCAACGTCTCCAAAATGACCTTTACACTGTTGACGGGAACGTTAAACCTCAAATCAAACAAAATCAAATTGACCTGTCCAAATTCAAAGATGGGAGAGAGCTCACTCAAAGGGCCAGTTGTTCCAAGCATCATTAGCTTAACAAGCTCATTAGTCAAATTTTTAACTGTTCTAGTAAATACAATACCTAATACAAAGGTATTTTTGCTGAAAAAATGTGAGCAGCTTTTGCGGATGCAAAAGCTGCTCACATTTTTCCAGCAAAAATAACAATATATTTGCCATAATAAATGATCAAAGCTTTAACAGTATGTTAACAGCATCATTAGTTTTGAACAACTGGCCTCAGAAATGCAGGAGTGGATGGTAAAAATGTATAAAGTTACATAGCAGCTGTTTTCTCTGATAATGCCAAATATTGTTTGAAACCCTTTGCACCAAGTAAGCTAGCATAGATACCTCTGCAAACAGTGTAGATCTAACTGACATGGCTAAGAATGATCAGGGGCCAGATGTTCAAAACTAACGATGTCGTTAGTTAACGAACCGTTAAAATTTTGATCATTAAATATGGTGAATATACTAATATTTTAGCTGAAAAAATGTGAGCAGCTTTTGCATATGCTAAAGCTGCTAACATTTTTTCAGCAAAAATATCAAAATTTTACATATTCAACTTGCTAGAACAGTTAACAATTTGACCACTAATGAGCTCGTTAAGCTAACAATGCTTTGAACAACTGGGCTCTGGTAATTTTGACTTAACTCCAAGGGCCACTTGTTCAAAAAAAAAAAACTAACCATGTCGTTAGTTAAAGAATCATTAAAACTTTGATCATTTGATATGGGTTTAATACACACTAAAAATTAGAGTGTGATAGCTCAGTGGTTAGTGCACTTGGCTTAGTTATGTACTTAATTATCACCGCTGCTGGGAATCGAACCAGTGGCCTCTAGCATCACTGGCCAGTGGTTAGTGCACTTGCCAATGAAGCTAGAGGCCACAGGCTCGATCCCCAGCAGAGGTGATAATTTCAGTGTCCGAACCCGCTCCATTGGCATAATTTGCAGGGATGAATGCCATAAAGTGTGCCGACTTTCGGATTGGAACATTAACTGGAGGCTCCCTTTGCTGTCTCCCCTTTGCAGGTTAAAGAACCCCACTGTAATTAAATGATTACTGTGTAGGCTTTCATCCTGCAAAACTGGAGTGTATGAAAATGGGAGAAAGAAAGAATTTTTGCTGAAAAAATACCTACAGTCAAACTTCGTTGGCTCGAACCACTTTGGGACCATGAAAATTTGTTTGAGACAGCGGTAGTTCGAGCCACAGAGGGATGCTATTAGTGCCATACCATAAGGCATAATGGAGATAATTGTGGATATATTTTCGGCGTTCTGTGTTATAAATAAACGTTGTGTGTACTCATTAGAATCGCCTCATCGAGGCGATTCTAATGAGTACACACAGCATACATTTGCAAGATAAATGATGAAAATCTTCCTAAATTACCCCCATATCGTAATTTGGAGGATCTCAAGAATGGGTTCAACTCATCCATGGTAAACGAGCCATCGAAGTTCAAGCCATCAAAGTTTTACTGTATTAGCTTTTGAAATCTCTAGAACAGTTAACAATTTGACCACTTACTTGCTCGTTAGGTTAATGATGTTTTCAACAACTGGCCCCAAATGTAGAAGAAAGGACATGTCCAAATTCAAAGATGGAAGAATCTGCCCTCGAAAATCAAGGGTGAAAAGGCTTAAACAAGTGTATATCTTTATCATAATGCCATCATTAAGACTGTTCATTATGATAACACACCTGTGCAACATAGTGCGTTTTTTCACATCTCGAAATTTTCTGATGAAAATTCCTTGATATTTTTTTTCTTTATACTGCACACATAGGTTGTAGGTGCTCGTTAGAACTGGTTCATTGAGGGGGTCCTAAAGAGTACCCACAACATATGTCTTAAGAGCATAAATTAGAAAATTAATGTAAACCCTAGCTTTTGTAGCACCTGCTTTAGCAGGAAGACAAAGGCGTGCAAGTTTCCGTCCGTCCGGTTGTCCATCCGTCCGTTCGTTCATCTAGTTGTCCGTCCGTCTTTCCGTCAACATTTTACACTGGGTGTCTTGGCATAGCAACTCCTCCTACAGTTTCATACCGATTATTTTGAAACTTTGTGTGTGTTTTTGCCATGGTATGAGGATGCGCATGTGATTTGGACTTTATCGTAGGATCATTTTTTGTCACTTTTTCCACACTGTGAACATAGTCATTTTTAACCTTCAATTGATATATGATAGGTACCTCTTGTTATCGCAACTCCTCTTGCAGTTTTATACCGATCATTTTGAAACTTTATATGTGCTTTCGCCATGGTATTAGGATGTGCAAGTGGTTTCGACATAATTTTCTGAATACTTTTTTTCACTTTTTGCACATTATGAACTTAGCCATTTTTAAGCTTCATTTGATATACGATAGGTACCTCTTGTCATCGCGACTCCTCCTACAGTTTCATACCCATTATTTTGAGATTTTGTGTGTGTTTTTGCCATGGTATGAGGATGCGCATGTGGTTTGGACTTTATCTTCGGATAAATTTTTGTCACTTTTTCCACATTGTGAACTTAGTCATTTTTAACCTTCAATTGATATATGGTAGGTACCTCTTGTCATCGCAACTCCTCTTGCAGTTTTTTACCCATCATTTTGAAACTTTGTGTGTGCTTTCGCCATGGTATGAGGATGCGCATGTGGTTTGGACTTTATCGTCGGATCATTTTTTGTCACTTTTTCCACATTGTGAACTTAGTCATTTTTAACCTTCAATTGATATATGATAGGTACCTCTTGTCATCGCAACTCCACTTGCAGTTTTATACTGATCATTTTGAAACTTTGCTTGTGCTTTCGCCATGGTATGAGGTTGTGCATGTGTTTTCGACATAATTCTCAGAATATTTTTTTTTTCACTTTTTGCACATTGTGAACTTAGCCAATTTTAAGCTTCAGTTGATATACAATAGGTACCTCTTGTCATCACAACTCCTCTTACAGTTTTATATTGATCATTTTGAAACTTTGTGTGTGTTTTTGCTATGGTGTGGTTTGGACTTTATCTTGCTATCAATTTTTATCACTTTTTCCACATTGTGAACTTAGTCAGTTTTTTACCTCACATATATAGGCTATGGATTCTTCTCAAAGCCCTATATTCATTTCTTCAGCCTTAAATAAACTTTTATTTTTTGTGTGGGGCAGGTGGGGAGCAGGTGCGACATCAACTTCACTGAAGTTGAATCTTTGGTCTGTTTAGTGGGATGTTTATTTCACAGACTTCTTCATGTGATATTAATGAACACTTTTGTAAAGCCCGCTATACAGTAATATTCCTATATTAAGACCACCTTTGGGATTGTTCAAAGGTGGTCTTTTATTAGGAGGCACTGGGTGTAGAAACCACAAAGAAAGAATGACTGAAACCTTCTCAATAAGCTTTTTAAGCAGATTTAGTTTATTTTTAGGTGGTCTTAATAGCCGCATTTTACTGAATATAGGGAAATATGGAGTTTAAAAGGGTAAAATGTATATTACTTAGTTTTGCTCAAGCAAAAAAAATAGGAATCCTACAGCAGATAACAGTCCGATTTTAATATTTCAGAAAAATTAGAAAACAAGGCTTGAGTCGACATTACATGTGAAACATCTGCTAAGCAGACGATTCACATGTAATGTCTAGCCTTATTTACTCTGAAAATTAAGACAAAAACCACTTTGAAAATGTTTTTTTGCACACCAGACAAGAAAATCCTTGATTTTACCCTGGGATAGAAATTTAAGTACTGACCCTGGTGTTCCAACCCAAAATCGAATATAATCGCGTGCTTGATTAATGCACTGGTTGATTACGACCTCGTATGCGCCGTCGTTAAGGTTGACGTCACAGCATGTTGAGGGATGTCACTAAACATTCCTGCAGTGTCAACACAATATGGCGGACGTTGGTAACCAAAGTGACTGCAGCACAAAAAATCCGCGTTAAGAAATGGAAGGTATGCAAGAAAAAGAATCCAATATGAGTGTTAGGGGTGGATAGAAAAATCCGTCCCTCGGGATCACTGTCAGGCATCACTCGGCAAGCCTTGTGATGCCGGACAGTGTCCCTCGGGAGGGATTTTTCCATCCACCCCTCACACCCATATAAAGATAAGCAGTGTAAAGGTTATTCTTGCACACCTGTTAAGGAAATCCGTGGTTTTAGCCTGGGATAGAAATTCTGTTCTAACCCTGGTATTCTAACCCAGGGTCAGAGTAAAAATCGAATATTCTCACATGTTTGATATGCACTGGCTGAATACAACCTTATATGCACCGTTGTTAAGGTTGACATCACTGCAGGTTACATGACGTCACTCAATATCACGGTAGTGTCATCGCAATATGGTGGACATCTCCAATGGAAGTGACTGCAGTATTAAAATCCACACTCAGAAATGGAAGGTATGCAAGAAAAAGCATCCTATATGAGTGTGAGGGATGGATAGAAAAATCTGTCCATCGGGATCGCTGTCCTGCATCAATCGGCAAGCCTCGTGCTACCACTGAGGATATATGGAACAGCATCAAGACCGGTCTGCTCAAGACAACTGAAGAGGTGTGTGGCACAACTCGGCCCCACCGCTGGCGTCGCGAAACCTGGTGGTGGAATGAGGATGTTAATAAGGTCATAGCAGCCAAGCGGCAAGCCTTTAAAGCTTGGAAGACTGGTAAGGGCACCCGTGCATCATATCTTGCGGCCAAACGCATAGCCAGACGTGCGGTGCACCATGCTCGCCAAGAAGCTGAGAAGGAGATCTACAAGAATATTGACCCTAAGTCCTCAGAAGTATACCGCCTTGCCAACCAGATGAGAAGAGAGAATGCCGATGTTGTAGGTGACAAACCAGTAAAGAATGATGCAGGGGAGATGTCAATGAGTGATGACTCAAAGCAGAGGGCCTGGTTGGAACACTACCAAAGGCTACTCAATGTTGAGTTCGACTGGGACCCAGACCACCTGTCTGATGAACCACCAGTGGAAGGGCCACCCATCCCAATCACTATTGATATGGTTAAGAAGGCTATCTCTCAGATGAAGACTGGCAAAGCACCTGGTCCCTCTGGCATAGTGGTGGAGATGATAAGAGCTGCAGGTGATGCGGGTGCCTCGATGATCCGTGACCTTGCAGCTGCAATCATCCGTGATGGGAAGGTACCTTCTGACTGGGAACAGAGTTTCATTGTCTGTCTCTACAAGGGCAAGGGCGATGCATTGGAACGGGGCAACTACCGTGGTCTCAAGCTGACAGAACAGGTCATGAAAGTCCTGGAAAGGATTGTGGATGGCCTCATTAGGCAGTTGGTGTCCATCGACGATTCCCAGTTTGGCTTCGTCCCAGGAAGAGGCACAACAGATGCAATTTTTGTTGTCCGACAGCTGCAAGAGAAGTATCTGGCGGCCAACAAGAGACTCTACATGGCTTTTGTAGACCTGGAGAAGGCATTTGATCGAGTGCCTCGGAAAGTCATCTGGTGGGCACTAAGAAAACTTGGAGTGGACGAGTGGATTGTGAAACTGGTCCAAGGGATGTACGCAAATGCTCGGAGCCGTGTCCGCATTGGTGATGGTTACAGTGAAGAATTCGAGGTGAAGGTGGGTGTTCATCAAGGCTCTGTTCTCAGCCCACTGCTTTTCATCATTGTGCTTGAAGCCTTGTCATGCGAGTTCCGCTCTGGAGTCCCCTGGGAGGACCTGTATGCTGATGACCTTGTCATCATAGCTGAATCCCTTGAGGAATGTGTCAGGAGGCTCTTAACTTGGAAAGACGCAATGGAGGCAAAAGGGCTGAGAGTGAATGCAGGAAAGACAAAGATCATGATCTGTGGTACAGGTCTGGACCTCTTGCAGAGTACAGGCCAGTTTCCATGCGCTGTATGTCGCACTGGAGTGGGCAGCAACAGTATCTTTTGTAATGGCTGCAAGTTCTGGGTGCACAAGAAATGCAGTGGGCTCAAACGCTTGATAGAGGACCCTGAGTACAGGTGTACACGGTGCCAAGGAACTGCACGCCCCTTAGATGGCAGACCACAGAGGGAAGTTCAAGTCGGATCAGACAAGCTGGAGGTTGTAGCTTCCTTCTGCTACTTAGGTGATATGCTCTCTGCAGGGGGTGGTTGCGACCTTTCAACTACATCACGTGTGAAAACAGCCTGGAAGAAATTCAAGGAGTTGCTACCAGTTCTCTCTTCCCGCCACCTCTCGTTCAAGACACGTGGCCGTGTGTATAGCTCTTGTGTGCGGAGCGCAATGCTGCATGCCAGTGAGACATGGCCATTGACAAAGCCAAACCTCCAACGTCTACAGCGAAATGACAGGGCAATGATCAGACAGATCTGCAATGTCAAGCCACAGGACACTGTCATCATCAGGTCCAGTGAGTTACTTGAGCGTCTTGGCATTGAGGACCTGGACCTCATCCTGAAAGAGAGAAGACTTCGCTGGTATGGACATGTGGAACGCTCCAACGGTGCAATCAAGACTGCCTGTGACATACAGGTAAGTGGAAAGCGGGGGCCAGGAAGGCCCAAGATGACCTGGAAGCAACTAACAGAAAGAGATTGCAGAGAATGGAAGCTCTCTGCTATCGATCCTCATGATAGACAAGCCTGGAGATCTGGTGTAAGATCTGCCATGTGTGCAGCAAGCCAGCTACCTGGAAGGGGGCCCACTTATGTGGACGTTGCCCCTGTACCTGCACGTTAATCAAAAATCCGTTGATGATGATGCCGGACAGTGACCTCCGGACGAATTTTTCCATCCACCCCATCCAAGGTTCTTATAAGAAGAGTTGTTCCCCTTGAGGTGTATTCATTTCTCTTAAAGGTAAAAAATACAAACATTTACATACCTCTGGATGACTAAACGCTACTTCTAGAGAATCCATGGCTTCAAGTAGAGTTTTCTCCCCTTCATTGTGTAAATACTCAAAGGATGCCTCCTGTAAAGAATCAAAGCACTGACAACACTGGTGGGTCAACAGTCTCTGAACATGGGCTGGAAAACAGTCCTGAGCTGAGTCCCAGACTGTTTAATTCAACCCTTAATCCATTGTATTAGTGGACTCTTCCACTGCTATAGGATGGACAAGTCCATTTGTCATATAAGGGATGGTAAGCTTATTTTTCCTTTTTCATTCTATTTTTGATGGAAAATTCTGCTAGCAAATAGTGTAGGCCCTGATCAGAAGCCGCAAAACGTGGCGTCTGATCAGGGCCTTCACTGTTTGCCAAGGTACCCCTTTAGGGGTTCCCCGCATGCGTTGAGTTAAATTCCTGTATTTTAAACGAACAGTGAAGACCATGATCTGATGCTTCATTTTGTGGAATTTGATCTGGGTCTACACTGTTAATCAGTGTCACAGCATTAGACCAGTCCATGTTTTACAAATAGCCCCTGGACACCGCACTCTCACGGCAACAAGAATCATAAATAGCAAGGATATAAATAACTTTTACCTGGTTTTTGTTTGTTTGTTCGTATTGGAGTTTAAGGGCCCAGTCAACACTATTTAGGTCATTTTTGCCTATCCACACTTTCCTGGGCGGGCTAATACCAGTACAGTGCACATTCTTTCGCCGGAAATTGACAACGGCCCTTCTTGAATCAGCGGAAGGGAGAGAATGATTTCATGATCAATCTCCATGAAAGAATGTTGCTAACCCTGGCAGTTATCGAACCTGCGTCCTCCTGATTATCAGTCAGACATGCATCCCACTGAGCTACTGAGGCCGGATCCTGGATTTTGTACACCATCAGCAATAGTCACATTGACAAGCTTCTGTAGTGAGTTACATTTTGTTGATTGATGAAATAATCAACCCAAAAATTGGATAGACTTTAAAGGGAATGGATACACCTTCAGGGGAGGCAACTCCTGCAGAAGTATTTTCATCTCCCATGTCAATAGAGGTCAACTCTTAAAGTAAAGAATTTGCTCCTGAGGAGCAAATTCTTTCCTTCAAGAGTAGACCCCTTTTTCAGTTGGACAGGGCTTAAGAAAAGCGAACAGGAGGTCCCAAAAATCGTCTCCCTTTGTAAAATTGCGAAAAAATCTGCCAGGTGTTCCCATTCCCCTTAAAGCATCCAAAATTCTCACTTTGTTTGTTTATTTTGAGGTTTAAGGTCCCTATCAGCACTATTTAGATCATTTTAATATTGTAGGACTTTTACCCGACACTGAGAGGAAATGACTTCTCAAGCCCTGCTGCACAATGAAACCTAAAGGCTTATATGCATTCGACGGTCTGACTCAAACCATTTTGCCTGGGCAGGCTTAGTCCTAAGCGGTTTACCAGTTATCATGTGGGGTCAATTTCAGCTCTGCATGGAAGCATCATGTAGCCCATCTATTTCTCCAAGCCCCGATGGACAGGGGTGAAATTTATTTGACTTGTCCCATTTTTTTCAATTTTTACTCATCTCTAAAACTGCTGCCTATCCAAACACACTGTTTTGTGTTTTTTTTGTAAACACTCCCTACACTGATATTCGATGTAACAACAACACATTATGACGGCAATTTGAATGGAACAAATTCGCAGCTCAAGAGATTGATGGAGATAATCAAGAAAATTGTATTTAATACTCCAAGAAACAAAAGATGTGGACATCTGTTTGAATCAGGACTTTAACAAATGTCCACAATGTCCAGAGCAAGTTTTTATTTGGTTATCAAGGGAAAAGGTCCTTTATTAGTCTTCTGGTACTCCCAAATGGGATTTTTATGGCTATGGAAGCAAAATCTCAAAGAAAACCATTTCTGTGTTGTGCATGAGCTTGGTACCCTTACTGCAGACTGTGACTGTGTCAAAGATTACTGATTTTTTTAGAGGGCGAGTGAGTGTTCAAGTTTTACGTCCCACCAACAGCTAAGGTCATATAGAGACTGGATCTTGGTTTATAGACTCATCCGAAAGTCTGGAGAAGCCCGGGATAATTTTTTTAGAGAGAATTAAGGTATCAACGAGGCGGTTCTAACTAGTACCCACAATCTATGTTTTTGAGCAAAAATTGGTCAGAAAATGTTTACCTCTGTAAACCCCACTTTTCTCTTTTAAAGTGGGGTATAGATGGGTCTTTCACAGACTGTTAACCTGATGATGCAAACAAAGGAGGGGAGCCCATTTGGGGGTATTCTGGCCATTCTATGTCAAGGATTTCTGATTTTATTTTAGAGAGAATGAAGGGGAATTGGAACACCTAGCATATTTTCCACCATTTTTCAAAGGGAGACAACTTTTGGGACTTCCTGTTTGCTTTTCTATAAGCCCTGTTCCACTGAAAAAGGGGTCTACTCTTAAAGGAAAGAATTTTCTACTCTGGAGTAAATTCTTTTCTTTAGGAGTTAATCCCTATGGACAGGGGAGACAAAAATACTTTTGCAGGAGTTGCCTCCCTTGAAGGTGTATCCATTCCCCTTAAGATCTCAATCAGGTAACTTTAAAATCTTCAACAAACTGATACGAGTCCTTTCACAAGAAAACCCATTAAACTCCAATACAACCAACCAATCACGGCCATTAAACTCCAATACAACCAACCAATCACCAAAAATACAAAAGTTTTTTTTATTGCACTTGACAGGTAAAAATTTGACCACTAACAAGCTCGTTAAAGTGTCGACTGGGCCGTTAAACTCCAACACAAACAAACAAATGAACAATACTTTGAACAACTGGCCCCTTGTAAGACAGATTCAAAATCTGAATATACAGAAACTAAATTCATGTTATTAATCAATTTTTTGTTTGATTCGAGGTTTAACGTCCCGTTCAACACTTTAAAGGTAATTTTGGAAACGTTGCTTCCAATTTTGTGGGACTTTTACCCGACATTGAGATGAAATGACATCTCGAGCCCTGTCGCCCAATGAAACCAATAGGGTTTATAAGCATGGACGGTCCGACACATTGCTTTGCCTGGGCAGGCTTAGATTCTCTAAGCGGTTTACCAGTACTCGTGTGTGGGTCAGATTCAGCTCTATGTGGAAGCATCTTGCAGCCCATATATTTCTTCAAGCCCCGATGGGCGGGGGCCTTGTTATTAATCACGCAAGGAACATAAAGGCGTTGATCAGACTGCGCTGATGCGCAGACTGATCCGTACCATTGTTGCCCGCGAATGCCACAAAACAGGCTTTCCCACCATGCATTTAATATCTTATTTTACGCTTAGAGCTCTGCAAGGTGTTTTAACCCACTGAGTACCAGAAACCCCAAAATGGGTACCCTGGCAAACAGTGCAGGCCCAGATCAGACGCCGCAGAATGCGGCGTCTGATCAGGGCCTCCACTGTTTGCTAAAAGTTCAGTCATTTTCCAAATAAATTTTGATGAGAACACAACCCGACACCCCTAAATTTTGAAAAAGGACTCCTGCTATATATTAGGAGGATTTTGTTTGATTTGAGGTTTAACGTCCCCTTCAACACTGTAAAGGTCATTTTGGAGACGTTGCTTCCAATTTTGTGGGACTTTTACCCGACATTGAGATGAAATGACATCTCAAGCCCTGTTGCCCAATGAAACCAATAGGGTTTATAAGCAAGGACTCGTGCGCACCGCTTCCCCTGGGCAGGCGTGGATCCTCTAAGTGGTTTACCAGTACTTGTGTGCGGGTCAGATTCAGCTCTGCGTGGAAGCATCATGCAGCCCATATGTTTCTTCAAGCCCAATATATAAGGAGGAAGATTCCATTTGGTACAAAAAGGGTTAAAAGCCCAATTTGTCAATGACCTTTGCCAGTGCAAGGATAAGAACTTTTTTCTTTACCTTCGTGATGAGGTCTGAATGCCTGATGATACATCTCACAAATATCCTGTAATCTGTTGCTTCTTGGCCCTTTTTCACTTGCTGAAATATGAACATCAGGTACAATCATTGGTTTGTGGTTTTAACATTTGATGCAACCTGTGGTCGATGTTAACCCTTAAGCTTCCAAGGAAAACAATGTCTGATGATGTTGTCTGCTTATGTCGTCTGCTGATTCTTCTTGCAAACTTTTTGGAAATATTTTTGCACACAGGCAAACAGTGTGGGACCAGATCAGACTGTTCCTGCAGGAGCAGTCTGATCTGGGTCAACACTATTTGCAAAAAAGTAGAATTTGTTTTTCTACAAAAACACAGATGTCATCCCCCTTTTTGACCTCTAAGTATGACCTTAACATTGGAGGTATTGACCTGGGTCTTGTGTGTGTACGTACGTCCGTCACATTTCTTTGGAATGGATCTCCTCTGGAACCGGTTAAGGTACACTTTTCAAACTTTGCAGTAGATGGCACTGGGCTACTTTTGGTGTGACCTTGGCCTCAACATGACCCCAAGGTCAAAGGTCAAAAAGTATGACTTTGCCATATATTTAGTGTTATTCATAGAAAAAGCAGGTATTTGCAATGGTATACCATCGACTGTGTGACCTAGTTTTTTTGGTTTACAGCTATTTCCAGATTTATTTCATTTATATCAAGCGAACCATGAATCAGGTGGGTGAAAACTGGAGTACCTGGAGAAAAACCAACTGACCTTTGTTGCAGAACTTGAAATGTCAAGCGGTCAGAGATAGGCTAAAACACACAGCGTTGGGAGACCTAATGATTAAGAGACAGTGTTCTTACCCACAAGGCCATGGAGGCCCTGTTTATCTGTTACCCCCTGTATTAACTGCATTGTAACATACTGACCTGATAAAGATATGCTATCTCAGGTCAATGAGACATTGCAGTTCTATGAAATGATCTACTGGAAAAAACTGGCAAAACTGTACGAGGGTTTAACTGAAAAATAGATTACCAGCTTCGTGTCATTTGTCAGGGTTGGCTTGGAGAGGGCATGTAGAATCGCTTGGCAAGCCTCGCAATTCTACAAGCCTTCTCGAAGCTTTGCCTGATAAACTTGATATCAAATGACACGAACCTGGTATTCTCTATATCTTATGTATGTACATTAGCTCCAATACATAAGGGTTTTACTATATTTACTCATCTATTCAGACAGACAAGCCTGAGCAAACAGTGTAAACCCAGAAGAGACTCCCCAAAATGCATCTCATCAGGGTCTACACAGCTTGAAATTCATTCTGCTATTTTTAGACACAAACTCGGGTTAACGAATGAGCCGGCACATGACAGTATCAATAAGACCTGTGCAACCAGCTAAGACTCAGATCAGCCTGCACATCTGCACAGTCTGATCAAAGTCTTCGATGTTCCCATGAGCCTTCTATAGCTTCTGGGCAACAAGAGAATGCTTAGACCAGGATGGACCATAGCACGGGTCTTATTGTAGGTTTTGTCATGCACCGGCTCACACTGTACTTGCTCAAATTTTAGCCCTTATCTTGCTGTTCACGACAACCCCTATCTTTGCAAAACAGTGTAGATCCAGATCAGATGGCTTCTGAAGAAGCCATCTGATCAGGATCTACACTGTTTGGCATTCAGTTTATGAATTTGTAGCAATAAATTACATCAAGTAATTTGATTGGTTGATAGACAGAAATGGGTGTGGCTTAAATGAATATTCAGCAAGATAAGGTTTAGAACAAGGAACTGTGGTGTCTGAATACTTAGGGTAAACAAGGTACAGAGAAATTCCGCTTTCAGATCACAAAAATTCAGACTAAGTCTGCTTTAAAAAGCTTATTAAGAAGGGTGAGATTACTCGGTCTTCGTGTTTTCTACACACAATACCCTCTGGTCAGGGCCAACCTTTGGGACTGTTCAAAAGTGGTCTTTAAGACCACTTTTGAACAGTCTGAAAGGTGGTCTTAATATAGGAGATTTACTGTACTTGTTTTGGATTACCTTGGCTTTGCCGAGATACACATGCATTCTGTAGTTAGCTGTTGGAATGGCTTCTAGCTCAAAGTGTCTCATTCTGTTGATTTCTAGCTGAAATGCTAAGCCGGGCTCCAGATGACGATAGATTCTGTCTTCATTGAACTAGAAAAACAAAAAATGAGTTGTTTTGAGGGACCCACTTGTGGCATAAATAAAGCACTGAATTACATTTATTGTGTACAGACACCACACTTCACATCATCTTTACTTTTTGCATATCAGCTTAACCCGTTGTATGCGGTAAACCCTTAAAGGGGTACCTTGGCAAACAGTGCAGGCCCAGATCAGGGCCTGCACTATTTGCTAACAGAATTTTTCATCAACAATAGAATAACAAGAGGGCCATGATGGCCCTGGATCGCTCACCTGATCCACACTGTAGACATGAAATGGTAGGTAATATAGTGAGGTGCCTTGTCAGAAGGATCATACATGCCAAATATGGATATATCGGAAATGGTTCAAAATGTTTGTTTGTTTGTTTTGAGGTTTAAAGTCCCTGTCAACACTGTAAAGGTCATTTTGGAGACATTGCTTCCAATTTTGTGGGACTTTTACCCGACATTGAGATGAAATGACATCTCAAGCCCTGCCGCCCAATGTAACCAATAGGATTTATAAGCATGGAAGGGCCAACTCGCACCGCTTTGCCTAGGCAGGCTTAAATCATCTCAGCAGTTTACCAACACTCCTGTGCGGGTCGTTTTCAGCTCTGCGTGGAAGCATCATGCGTGTGTGTGTGTGTGTGTGTGTGTGTGTGTGTGTGTGTGTGTGAATTCGGGTTTAACGTCGCTTTCAACAATTTTTCAGTCATATCACGACGGTGTCTGGTTGCGACAGGGAGCTCAATGCTCACTTTTATAGTGCTGTCTCAGTGAAGTATCATGTCCCAGACACATTACATGATACTACACCCAGTCACATTATCCTGACACTGGGTCGACCAGTCCTAGCTCTACCCCGTAAATCTGAGTGCCAAGGTAGGAGCAGCTAGTACCATTGTTAACGACTTTGGTATGTCGCGGCCCGGGATCGAACCCATGACCTCCCGTTCCCCGGAGCGGACACTCTACCAACTGAGCTATCGGGGCCGGTGGAAGCATCATGCAGCCCATATATTTCTTCAAGCACCAATGGGCGAGAGCCGAAAAGTTATGGCAAAGGTCAATGTCACAGGTCAAAATTTTTGTATGGGTGGGAGGGAGGCCCTTTTCAGAAGGAACATAAATGCCAAATATGAAGGCACGATCTCAAATGGTTAAAAATTTATGGCAAAGAAGGTCAAAGGTCAAGGTTACAGGTCAAACTTTTTGTATGGATGGGAAGCCCACGTCACAAAGAACATACGTGCAAAATAAGAAATACGTGCAAAATAAGAAAGCTCTATCTCAAATGGTTCAAAAGTTATGATAAAGTAGGTCACAGGGCAAGGTCACAGGTCAAAATATTTTTGTATGAGTGGGAAGCCCATATCACAAGGAACATACAACCTAAATATTTAAACCTCAAATCAAACAAACAAAACTATCTCAAATGGTTAAAAAGTTATGACAAAGTAGGTCAAAAGTCAAGGTTACAGGTCAAAACCTTTGAAGTTATGATAAAGTATGTCACATGTCAAGGTCACATGTCATTTTTGTATGAATTGGAAGCCCTTGTCACAAGGAACCTACATGCCAAATATTAAGGCTCTATCTCAAATGCTTCAAAAGTTATGACAAAGTAGGTCATAGGTCAAGGTCAATTTTGTCACAAGAAACCTAAATGCAAAATATGAAGGCTCTATCTCAAATGGTTCAAAAGTTATGACAAAATGAACAACTGATAGGTCTACTTTTTTATTTGACATGTCTCGTATTCAACCTTGATCCAGGTATTGTTAAGATGATCATTCTGAGCAACTTTTATGGTGATTGGACCAAAACTGTGGCCTCTAGTGTTCACAACCTTTTAGCTTTTATTTTACCCCACTGCAGCTGGTGTTAAGTGCCGTGTGGTGGCTGTAAAAAGTCTCCACGTGCTTCATCTTAGTGTAGATTATATTTTCTTTTTCTTTGGGATCATTCAGCCCATTCTGGTTACATTGAAAATCGAATACCGCTGAAGCCAGTGCTAGGGGGCGTATACGGCCTTGAAAACTACACTGTTGTGTATGAAGAGACTCAAATAAACGGAGTCTCCGATTCTGGTTATTTTATGTGTTCTTTGTTTCCAAAGGCAACCTTTTAACGATTTGACCTACTAACCTACTTTTTATCCAACATGACCCATATTCGGACTTGACTCAGATATTGTCAAGATAATCATTCTGACCAAGTTTTATGATGATTGGACCAAAACTGTGGCCTCAAGTGTTCACGAGGTTTCACTATGATTTGACCTCCTGACCTACTTTTTGACCCATATTCAAACTTGATCCAGATATTGTCAAGATGATCATTCTGAGCAAGTTTGATGATGATTGGACCAAAACTGTGGCCTCTAGTGTGCTCGCAAGGTTTTTCTATGATTTGACCTACTGACCTACTTTTTGCCTGAAATGACCCATATTCAGATATGACCCAGATATAGTGAAGATGATCATTTTGAGCAAGTCTGATGATGATCAGACCAAAACTGTGGCCTCTAGTGTGTTCATAAGGTCTTTCTATGATTTGACCTACTGACCTACTTTTTGCCTCGACATGACCCACACTAAAACTGGACCGAGATATTGTCAAGATCATTCTGAGCAAGTGAGATGATGACCCATATTCAAACTTGTTTGAGATATTGTTAAGACGATCATTCTGAGCAAGTTTGATGATGATTGTACCAAAACTGTGGCTTCTAGTTTGTTCACAAAAAAGTTTATGCACGGAAGACGAAGACGGACATCTCACAGACACAAATGCTCACCATGACCTTCGGTCAGGTGAGCTAAAAATGAAAAAAAATCTTTATATGACAAATGGACTTGTCCAAAATATAGCAATGGAAGAGTTTACTAGTATACAATGGATTAAAGTGACTAAATTTGTCCATGGTGTTATAAGGCTAAGGTCAACATAGTCATCAACTGAAGTTTTTGATTACCAGATGCCAAAAATGTTCTGTAGCAGAAAGGTGTTTAAGGTTTTTAACCCAATCATGTTGACAACTTTGCATCCCTCTTTAATTGCACGCCAGTGGGTCAGGCCTCAGACCCTATGACAGTTCCAGTGTAAAGGCTTACTGAGAATTAGAGATTATCTAATTTTATGTAATGTTGGCTGGTGCCTGATGCTCTGTCTCTGGTTGGGCCCATCGGAATCTAACTGTTGGTCTTCTTTTGCTCCAGCATTTCAGTGGTTTCTTGCTGCCTAGTCCTCACCATTGTTTCATCTCCATGGTTGTTTGATTTTTGTGTTCACAGAGATATTGCAATGATGAGTTGGGAGGTCTTCATGCGGACTGAACAAATTATTTGTCTAAATCGCGAAGGATTGTGGTCACATAAAATCAATTTAAACTCCCCACTGGAGTTTGTTTCACTAAACTTCCAAGGCGGTGCTCCTGTCTCGGTTTATTTTTATCATGGTTTGTCTTTGAGTGTGTGTATTGCTTACATTTTGTTTTGGATAGCCATTTAGCCATTTTGTGGGAAAGTAAATGTCCTTTTGGCTTTCCACTATTGATGTTTCCATTAAGGTCTAGTTGTTTCATGTTTGTGTTTCTTTCCCTTTGGTGTCTCTGATGGGAGCTGTGGGTTAATTGTATCGGTTGCTGACCATTGCCTTCACTTCTATTTTAAAATATATGGGTATGGCAGCTATCTTGGCAGTATGACCAGGTCCAACTGAAAGAATATTGTTACCACTATCCACAGAGGCTCCATTACTTCCACCAGCCCAATGGTTTCTGGGACAAGTGTGTGTGGTTTGTAAAACTGCCTCAAAACGGTGTTTTTAGTGAGTATTTTGAGCATAAATAAAAACAAAGCACAGGTATATCCCAATTTTCTCTCTAAATCAAGATAGCTAACCAGATGTCTGGAAGAAATAGTACATACCTCAAATTTGGCTCTGTAGGTGAAGTACTTCGGTAATATTCTCTGAAATAGAAAAGGATATCACAACACGTGAACAAGTGCGTAAAATCACACGATGAAGTCTATGAAATGAACAACCCTTAAACCCCACTTTATATAGAGAAAATTGGGGTCTGTGGGTTATAAACTATTTTTTGTATTTCTGCTCCAAGACATAGGTTGTGGGTACTCATTAGAACTACTTCATTGAGGCAGTTCTAATGAGCGCCCACAACCTATGTTATGAGTAGAATTAAGAAAAATATCACTAATTCAAAAAATTTCATCAGAAAATTAACCGTTCTGGAGGTCAGAAAGAATGCACTGTGGTGCACAGGTGTCATCATAATGATGCAGAAAATTAGCCCTTCAGCTGGTGAGAAAAACAAAATCTGAAAATGTCGTCTGCTTATGTCGTCTGCTGAATCTTCTAGCAAACGTTTTTTAAAAATATTTTTGCATACAGGCAAACAGTGTGGGTCAAGATCAGACTGCTCCTACAGGAGCAGTCTGATCTGAGTCCACACTGTTTGCTAAAAATGACTTTTTAATTAACCAGCAGACGGCCAAGCAGACAACAATTGTCGTGATTGACATCTTATTCAATGACTCAAACACTGACTGCTCATTTACCAGGGCTGTTCAATCATTTTGAGAACATCATTAACACTTATCTTCTTGTTCACAGCATCCCCTATCTTTGCAAACAGTGTAGATCTAGATCAGATGGCTTCTGAAGAAGCCATCTGATCAGGATCTACACTGTTTGGCATTCAATTTATGAATTTGTAGCAATAAATTACATCAAGTAATTTGATTGGTTGATAGACAGAAATGGGGTTGGCTTAAATGAATATTCAGCAAGATAAGGGTTAATCTGAGGTGGGCAAAATCCAGAGTTACCAGATGCTACAAGCCAAGCATGTAAGAAAGGAAATGAAAAGGAAAACAGGTAACCAGTTTTAAAAATATTTAACAAAATTTGTTTACAAAACGTTTAAATTAACTTTGCTTATATTATGAATTGAGAATTAAATAACTATTTACTTAGGTCTGTCCTGAAATGTCCCTTAATAAAGTTCCAATGTCTGATCTCCACAGTATGCACACTAGGTCCAAAATGAATAATACTCCTTTAGTAATCCAACACAAAATTTAGAATGAAATTTTCCAAAAACTCCCGAACCGGGGGTATAGGAAAATATTTCTCCATATATATTTATAGAAGGTACTGGACATTTGATTAAAAATTTGCTACTACCTTCCAGATAAGGAGTATACTGGAACTAAGTTCATAATCTGACAAAATATATTTTAACATACCATTTCTTGTAAATAAAAGTTGCTAACGAACTATTAGAATTTTTCTTATTCCAGATCAATCTTTTCACAAATAGAAATTACAAAGAAGATCTTGCATGACAGCTCATGTTTTATTGAATTTATTAAACGAGTAGAGAAAAAAGGGATAAAATGCAAGGCTTTGCAGAGCATTTTATGCCTTCTCAACAAGTTTAATATATTTAATAATATGTGAGCATGAGTGCAAGGTTCTATCTATCATATGACATTTAAAAGGCATTTTATTCAAGATTTTTCTCCAAAACTGTCAATATTCCACCATTAATAAATGCAACAAGGATGTTATACATGCAACGTAATGGGGCATATCTGACTGATTTGCAAATATAATCCATGAAAAGATTATTGACATTATATTCTCAAATGTGATGTCATATGATATATAGTAATACACAGTGGGTCAGACATGTCAATTAAACAAAAAGAGGTAGTTTGTGTAACACCAGAGAAAAACTGCCTGATTTTCTGTTGCAGAACTTGGCATACATACTTGACCTGTGCCGGGCTTAAACCAACAGTGGTGAGAGACCCTATATTTGACATTCAGCACTCTTAACCCTTTTTGTACCAAATGGAATCTTCCTTCTTATATATAGCAGGAGTCCATTTCAAAATTACGGGGTTGTCAGGTTGTCTTTTCTTCAAAAATCAAAAATAATGTTGAAAATGGTTGAAAATTTTGCAAACAGTGTAGGTCCTGATCTGACGCCGCGTTCTGTGGTGTCTGATCTGGGCCTGCACTGTTTGCCAGGGTACACATTTTAGGGTTTCTGGTACAAAATGGGTTTATCTTTTGGCCATGGAGGCTCCTTCTACTTCAGTTATCTCGTTTCTGATAGTCTTGACTACTAGATGCTACCTTCATATGAAAGTGATATCTTCAACTCACCTGTCCAAGAACCACAAAGGTTATTCTTCTTCTGATGCCCTTCTCTGTCATGATGTCATTCTGTAAGGAACAAGCACATACAATGTAGGCTTGAGGGATCTGTATGGATTATTCATCGATGCCCCCCCCCCCCCTGAAGCCCATTGGGGCTTGAAGAAATAGATGGGCTGCATGATGCTTCCATGCAGAGCTGAAACCGATCAAACATGAGTACTGGTCACTTAGATGATCTGAGCCTGCTCGGGCAAAGCGGTGCGAGTCGGACCATCCATGCTTATAAACCCAATTGCTCTCATTGGGTGACAGGGCTTGAGATGTCATTTCATCTCAATTTCGGGTAAAAGTCCCACAAAATTGGAAGCAATGTCTTCAAAATGACCTATACCGTGTTGACGGCGATGTTAAACCTTGAATTAAACAAACAAACAAACAAACAAATGGATTATTCATGTAAATTTGATGAACTTATGAGTTATGTACCGGACAACTGAGTAACATATATACTGGGGGCCAATTGTTAAAAACTAATGACATCGTTAGATAACGAATCGTTAAAACTTTGATCATTTAATATGAGAAATATGTGAATATTTTTGCTGAAAAAATAAGAGCAGCTTTTGCAGATGCAAAAGCTGCTCACATTTTTTTTGGCAAAAATAACAAAATTTCAGATATTGTACTGGCTAGAAGAGTTAACAATTTGACAACTAACAATTTGACCACTAACAAGCTCGTTAAGCTAACGATGCTTTGAACAACTGGGCCCACGAAATCTGGAACTGCTGCTGCTGATGATATGCACCTTAAAAATATAAATCAAAAGTACACAACCATATTCTTAAACCATACAATTCACATCTTATGATATACCGTAATGACAGACAGACAGACAGACATTGTCTCATGATGGTTAACATTTCTGCCAAGTAATTTCCAAATCCATCCAAGAGCTAACATAAGAAAATGACACTTTTCTTTACCTTTGACCTCTAAGTATGACCTTGACTTTGGAGGTACCAACCTGGGTCTTGCGCATGACACATCGACTCCTGATGGTTAACATTTCCTAATCCATTCAGAATTACCACACACAAGAAAAACAGATTTTTCTTTAAGTTTCACCTCAAACTATGACCTTGACCTTGGAGGTACCAACCTCTGTCTTGCAAACGACACATCATCTCATGGTAGTAAACATTTCTGCCAGTTACTGAGCGTGTTTTTCTGCCAAGTAATTTCAAAATCCATCTAGAAATAAAGAAGTTATTAACAGTGTTTAAGTTTTGAACCCTTTTTATGACCTTGGACCTTTAACTACGACCTTGAACTTGGAGGTATGAAATGATAGATCGTCTCATGATGGTTAACATTTCTGCCAAGCAATTTCAAAATCCATCCAGAAATAAGACCATGTTTAAGTTTAGGATGGATGAATGGACACACAAACAAATGGACAGGGGCAAGACTATATGCCCTTCCACCATTCTTTGAATGGAGGGGGCATAAAAATCATCCCTCCAAGAGTTAAGCTGTGCAAACAATTCATATGAAATGTCAGGCCTTATTCTAACTGAAAAATAATGGAAAAAAGACCTTAAGACCTCTGCAATGCTTAAAGGATTACATCACAAAAACATGCCTATATAATTTTGACCCCTTGAACCCCACTTTTATATAGTAAAACTGGGATTTATAGGGGGTATACATTATTTTTTCTTATTTCTACTCAAAATAAAGATTGTGGGTACTCATTAGAACTGCCTCAATCTAACAAATACCCACAAAATATTGCGGGTACTCATTTGTGGGTACTCATTAGAACTGCCTCAATGAGGCGGTTATAACAAGTACCCACCATCTATAATTTGAGCATATCAAGGGGGCTGTAACGAGTACCCACAATCTATACTTTGAGCAGAAATAAGAAAAATATCGCAATCTTTCATCAAAAATTTTTCGATTTTTTGATGGTAAAATTTACAATGTATTTGTATAGGCATGTTTTCATAATGAAAAGCACTCACCTTTTCCTTACAAAAGGCCTGGAACTGCTGTGCGACTTCCTCATCGTTCACTATGCCCGTCGCCTTGATAGCAATATTGATAATGTGGATAGGTTCGTCAGGGTTGTAGTCTGATATACTCTAAAATAAATCACCACAACCTCTTTATAACACTATTGTTGAAGCAGAAACCGCTTTACTTAACCCTTTTTGTACCAAATGGAATCTTCCTCCTTATATATAGCAGGAGTTCATTTCAAAATTTAGGGGTGTTACATTGTGTTTTCATCAAAACTGATTTGGAAAATAACTGAACTTTTAGCAAACAGTGGAGACCCTGATCAGACGCCGCATTCTGGAGCGTCTGATCTGGGCCTGCACTGTTTGCCCGGGTATCCGTTTTGGGGTTTCCAGTACAAAATGGTTTAAACAATCATGCCATAAGCAAACGAAAGTGTATAGATCATAAGAAAAATACGATATATGGTAAATCTACATAACCTTTTTTTGGGATCCATTATTATTATTATTTTTTTTTCATTTTAGTTTTACCGCCCTTTCTAGATGCCAATCATTAATCAGAGGTGGACAAAAACTGGAGTTCCCAGAGAAAAACCGCCTAACCTTCCTTTGCTGCACTTGGTGCCTCCCATGTGTCGCGAGCCAGGTTCGAACCCACAGCGGTGAGAGACCTAATGATTAAGAGTCGGCGCTCTTATCCATTAGGCCACGGAGGCCTGTTGCCACGGAGCCCTCTTGGATCCATCTTTAGAACGAACTTTATTTTGTTTGTACAGAAGAACTTCGATGGCTCGATCACCGATGGTTCGTTTACCATGGATGTGTCGAACCAATTCTTGAGCCCCCAGTGAAATCCTCTACATAAGAGATAGCGGGGGATAATTAAGGAGACTTTAGTCTTTTATCTTGCAAATCTATGCTGTGTGTACTCATTAGAATCCCCTGGATGAGGCTATTCTAATGAGTACACACAGCATACATTTTCATTATAGAACACCGAAAAGATGTTGAAAAGTATCTCGTTATGCCTCCTCAGTGGCTCGAACTAACCCTGTCTCAGATTTTGGGGGTCCCGAAGGTGTTCGAGCCATTGAAGTTCGACTGTAATACATATATAACATCATTAAAATAACAGTAAGTTTTAATACAATCACTATACCACAGCTTAACATAAGGCGGTTTTACAAGGACAATTTACCCATAAAATGCCAATCACAACAATTGTCGTCTGCTTTGCCGTCTGCCGGATAATTTTTTGCAAACAGTGTGAACCCAGATCAGAGTGCTTCTGTATGAGCCATCTGATCTGGGCCCACACTGTTTGCCTGTAGGCACAGTCTGATCTGGGCCCACACTGTTCGCCTGTATGCAAAAAATATCCATATGATCAGGATCTACACTGTTTGGCATTCAGTTTATGAATTTGTAGAAATAAATTACATCAAGTAATTTGATTGGTTGATAGACAGAAATGGGTGTGGCTTAAATGAATATTCAGCAAGATAAGGGTAAATATGTGTTAAAATAAGCAGTATAATAAAGATGTCTATCTGTCATGTATCTTTGTCAAATGTAACAAAAACTATGTTGGTGCACGCCCATCAGGGCTTGAAGAAATATATGAGCTGCATGATGCTTCCATGCAGAGCTGAAATCGACCCGCAAACAAGTACTGGTAAACCTCTTAGAGGATCTAAGCTTGCCCAGGCAAAGCGGTGCGAGTCAGACCGTCCATGCTTATAAACCCTATTGGTTTCATTGGGCGGCAGGTCTTGAGATGTCATTTCATCTCAATGTCGGGTAAAAGTCCCACAAAATTGGAAGCAACGTCTCCAAAATGACCTCTACAGTGTTGACGGGGACATAAAACCTCAAATCAAACAAAACAAATGGGCCCCGTCAAGCGATTTTGGTACTTATCGCCTATGCGAGCAGCGAAGGTTCAGGCGAGCCTGCGCATCCGCGCAGTCTCGCCAGAACCTTCGCTGCTCGCTCATACAAGCAGTGAATCAAAAGGAACCTTCAGACAGAAAGCCATATCCCTGGCCCCTCTGAATGGCTGGGCATGCGCAGTTAAAATTTGTCATGACGGAATGCTCGAAGACACAAATTCGCTTGGCGGGGCTCAAATTTGAAATAAGGAGAACTTATTCCATCTGATATCTTTGACATAAGTTTCTTCCTTTTGTCATCAGATATGAATTTAGCCCTTATCTTGCTGAATATCAGTTTACTACACAAAAGTGGGGTTCAAGGGGGTCAAAATTATATAGGCGTGTTTTCGTGATGCATGTACATGTTGGTAGGTTGGTTGGTTGATTTGATCTGGATCTACACTGTTTGCAAAGACAGGGGTTGTCGTGAACAGCAAGATAAGGGTTAACATATTGTTTAAACTTTGATCATTTAATATGGCAAATATGCGTTTATTTTTGCTGAAAAACAAGAAAGCAGTCTGAGGGACAGCCAAATCCCCCGCCGCACTTTGTTATCAACGCTCAACCTTATGACCTTCACCTGTGACCTTGACCTTGAGTTGGCATGGTTTATTTATGGGTTCTGCACATCAGCTCACTGAGGGGATATATTTCACAAAAGTTTAATGAAAACTCTTCCAGGGGTAAAGCAGATAAGGAATAAAACAAAATTCCAAGTTTCAAACTCGTGACCTTCACCTGTGACCTTGATGGTTTATTTATGGGCTCTGCACATCAGCTCAGTGAGGGGGATATTTGACAAAAAGTTAATGAAAATCCTTCCAGGGATAAAGGAGATGTGAAACGGACAAAAAATACAAAGTTTCAAACTCATGACCTTCAACTGTGACCTTGACCTTGAGTTGGCATGGTTTATTTATGTGTTCTGCACATCAGCTCACCGAGGGGGAGAATTGACCAAAGTTTAATGAAAATCCTTTGACAGGTAAAGCAGATATGGAACAGACACAAAATTCAAAGTTTGCAACTCGTAACCTTCAACTGTGACCTTGATCTTGAGTCAGCATGCTTTATTTATGTGTTCTGCACATCAGCTCACTGAGCAGGGTAAACCACTTAGAGGATCTAAGCCTGTCCAGGAACCACGGTGCGAGGTGGACCGTTCATGCTAATAAACCCTTTAGGTTTCATTGGGTGACAGGACTTGAGATGTCATTTCATCTCAATGTCGGGTAAAAGTCCCACAAAATTGGAAGCAACGTCTCCAAAATGACCTTTACAGTGTTGACGGGGACGTTAAACCCCAAATAAAAAAAAACAAACAACTTGAGGGGGGTAATTGACCAAAGTATAATGAAAATCCTTTAGAGTGTAAAGGAGATATGGAACGGACAAAAAATTTAAAGTTTCAACCTCGTGACCTTCCAATGTGACCTTGACCTGGTGTCGGCATGCTTCATTTATAGGTTCTACACATCAGCTCACTGAATAGAATATTTGACCAAAGTTTAATGAAAATCCTTCCAAGGCTACAGGAGATATGGAATGGACACAAAATTCCAAGTTTCAAACTCGTGACCTTTAACTGTGACCTTGACCTTGAGTCGGCATAGTTCATTTATGGGTTCTGCACATCAGTTCACTGAGGAAGATAATTGACCAAAGTTTAATGAAAATCCTTTGAAGGGTATAGGAGATATGGAACAGACACAAAATTCAAAGTTTCAAACTCGTGACCTTCAACTGAGACCTTGACCTTGAGTCGGCATGGTATATTTATGTGTTCTGCACATCAGCTCACTGATGGGGTTAATTGACCAAAGTTTAATGAAAATCCTTCGAAGGGTAAAGGAGATATGGAACGAACACAACATTCAAAGTTTCAAAATCGTGACCTTTCAATGTAACCTTGACCTTTTATTGGCATGTTCAATTATGGGTACTGCACATCAGTTCACTGAAAAAAATATTTGACCAAAGTTTAATGAAAATCCCTCTAAGGGTAAAGGAGATATGGAACGGACACAAAATTCCAAGTTTCAAACTCGTGACCTTCAACTGTGACCTTGGCCTTCAGTCAGCATGGTTCATTTATGGGTTCTGCACATCAGCTCACTGAGACGAATAATTGACCAAAGTTTAATAAAAATCTATCGAAAGGTTCAGGAGATATGGAGCAGACAATAAAGTGTTACAGACAGACAGATGGGCAGACAGATGGACGGACAGACGAAGGCCATTCCTATAATCCCCGCTCCGCGCCGGGATTAAAAATGGGAGCAGCTTTGCTCACACTTTTTTCAGCAAAATTACAAGTCTTAGATAATGAAGCTGTTTGAACAGTTAACAATTTGATCACTAACAAGCTCATTAAGTTAAGGATGCTTTGTACAGCTGGGCCCAGTTGTTCAAAGCATCGTTAGCTTAACAAGCTCATTAGTGGTCATATTGTTAACTATTCTAGCAAGTTAAATATCTAATTTTTTTATATTTTTGCTGAAAAAATGTGAGCAGCTTTTGCTTCCGCAAAAGCTGCTCACATTTTTTCTTCAAAAATATTAGCATATTTGCCATAATAAATGGTCAAAGTTTTAACGATAAGTTAACTAACGAAGTCGTTAGTTTTGAACAACTGGCCCCTGGTCACCAGTCAGATCCACATATGACAACATGCAATCCACCAAGCCCAACTATCCTTCACAAAATTTATTGATATTTTCCCTTGTAATGTTAAAGATATCACCACTAGGAATTTTCATCTAATGTTGAAAAATAATTATCACCCCGAACTTTTCATGCAGTGTTATATCTTTTTAAGGATTAGAACTCTTTCGATGTTAAATAAGGTTATCATCCCTTGTGATGTTACAGATATCACATCTTGGACTTTTCATGCGCTGTCATCTCTTTAGGCTTTGAAGTCTTTCCGTGTGAAATTGAGATATCCCTTGTTAACCCTTATCTTGCTGTTCACGACAACCCCTATCATTTCAAACAATGTTGAGCCAGATCAGATGGATTCTGAGGAAAGCCATCTGATCATGATATACACTGTTTGGCATTCAGTTTATGAATTTTTAGCAAAAAACCAGTGCTTCAGCTGAAGTGCACGACCCGCCGGATGCTTTTAGCTTTATGAGTGTTACCATATATTGGTATGGCGGCCATTTTGGTCATGTGACCTAGACCTAAAACGGTTCCCCCAATAAATGCGCCTTATCGTAAGGAGCAAAAATGTATCTTATACTTTAGTACTGTATTCTGAATCGTTTGCAGGATAAAATGCATTCTCATTTTTCCAATACAAAAGCATATGTGTCAAAGTTTGACCTAGGCACAAAGACGGTCAAGGTCGATCCAGGGTCACCATTTTAGCAATTTAAGATGGGCCTACGTCCCAGATGCTATTTATCAAGTTTCGTGGAAATCTGCCCAGTGGTTCTGGAGAAGACTATTTTTGAAGGGTTTTTACCATATAAGGCTTGGCGGCCATTTTGGTCATGTGACCTGGACCCCATGAGCAAATTTTGGTTTCCCCCATCCCATAGAGGCTCCATATGAAATTTGACTTCAATCGGCCCAACGGTTTCCGAGGAGAAGCAGTTCGAAAATTTTCACATTTTTCGCCCCGGCGAGGCTATACTAAATGGAATGTAATATTTCGCAAGTTCATTGAATAGATCTCATTGATATCTATCAGTATGCCAAAAATTGTTTAAATATTCCAAGCGGTTAAGTCACTATCACCAATTTTCACAAACGGGTTACGGACGGACAGACAGACAGGTCATATATGGCTTGGCGGCCATTTTGGTCATGTGACCTGAACCCCATGAGCAAACTTTGGTTTCCCCCATCCCATAGAGGCTCCATATGAAATTTGACTTCAATCGGCCCAAAGGTATTCGAGGAGAAGCAGTTCAAAAGTTTTCATATTTTTCGCCTCGGCGAGGCTATACTAAATGGAATGTAATATTTCGCAAGTTCGCTGGTTAGATCTCATTGATATCTATCAGTATGCCAAAAATTGTTTAAATATTCCAAGCGGTTAAGTCACTATCACCAACTTTCACAAACGGGTTACGGACGGACAGACAGACTGACAGAATGACACAGTGATTTTAGGGCACTCTTAGACAATCAACCGACTTCAGTCGGTCGCTTTTTCTGCGGGTCGTGCAATTACATCAAGTAATTTGATTGGTTGATAGACAGAAATGGGTGTGGCTTAAATGAATATTCAGCAAGATAAGGGTTAAGTAACAGATATCACCACTGGACTTTTCATGAAGTGTTATATCTTTTTAGGATGAGAAATCTTTCAATGTAAAATAAGGATATCATCCTTTGTGAGGTTACAGATATCACAACTAGGACTTTCCATGTTTAGGATTAGAAATCTTTCGATGTGAAACTAGAACTGTCAGTAGATCTGACTATAGCCCGCTAAAGCGCTATCAAAAAAGAAAAATACAAGAAAAAAAAATGTTTTCAGCTTTCAGTCTCTAATTAAAGGTGGTAAAAAGGCAATCCAGAGTTATGGTTCATGCGCTCTGCACATCGTCTCATGGTGCTTTACATTTGTGTGACGTTTCATGAAAATATCTCAAACAGTTTTTGCGTTATGGAGCAGACAAGGTTAAAATTGCCATTTTCAATGTTCAAAGGTCAATAACTCCAAAAGTAGGCAATCCAGAGTTATGGTTCATGTGCTCTGCACATCCTCTTATAGTGCTTTACATTTGTGTGAAGTTTAATGAAAATACCTCCTGCGGTTTTTGAGTTTTGGAGCAGAGAAGGTTAAAATTGCCAGTTTTCAATGTTCAAAGGGCAATAACTCCAAAAATAGGCAATCCTGAGTTATGGTTCATGCGTTCTGCACATCGCCTCATAGTGCTTTACATTTGTGTGAAGTTTCATGAACATACCACAAACGGTTTTTGAGTTATCATGAATAAAGGAATTTTTTCAATGTTCAAAGGGCAATAACTCCAAAAGCAGGCAATCCAGAGTTATGGTTCATGCGCTCTGCACCTTGTCAGTGAAGTTTCATGAAAATACCTCGAACGGTTTTTGAGTTATGAGAAAGGAATTACCGAAGTACAGAATCACAGAAGGACAAGGCAAATCCAATATACACCAAAACGTCCTTATAACACTATTAATGGGGTCCAAAGCTGGAACCGTGTTAATTAAACAACCGTGTTATACCCAAACAAAATGTATAGATTATATAGAAAAATGACCATTTATGGTCATTTTTCTATATAATCTATACATTTTTGGGATCCATCTTGAAACCGTGTTATATCCATAATCGTGTTGAGTGAGTGTTTGAGTTTTACGTCCCACCAACAGCTAGTGTCATACAGAGACGGGACCTTGGTTTAAAGACTCATCTGAAAGTCTGGAGAAGCCCAGGATCGATCCTGCGATCTCTGGTTTACTCCATAACCGTGTTATAATGAACCGTGTTATAATGAGGTTGTGGTGAAGTCCCCACTTTTTCAAAGCGTGGCTGTAATAAGGACATCATCCCTTGTAAGGTTACATATATCACTACTAGGACTTTCCATGTAGTGTGTTATCTCTTTTGGATTAGAACTCTTTCAATGTGAAATGAGGATATGATCCCTTGTGATTTCAAAAGATATCAACACATGGGGCTAGTTGTTCAAATCTAACAATGACTTTAGTTTTGTTTGTTTGATTTGAGGTTTAACATCCCCATCAACACTGTAAAGGTCATTTTGGAGACGCTGCTTCCAATTTTGTGGGACTTTTACCCGACATTGAGATGAAATGACATCTCAAGCCCTGTCGCCAAATGAAACCAATAGCGTTTATTAGCGTGGACGGTCCGCCTCGCACCGCGGTTCCTGGACAGGCTTAGATCCTCTAAGCGGTTTACCAGTACTAGTGTGCGGGCCGGATTCAGCTCTGCATGGAAGCATCATGCAGCCCATATATTTCTTCAAGCCCCTATGGGGGGGGGGGGGGCAAACTTCTTTAGTTAACATACTGTTAAAACGTTGGCACATATACTACGTTTTTGCTGAAAAAAATGTTAGCAACAAAAGCTGCTCACATTTTTTTCAGCAAAACTACCACTGTTTTGGTATTTTGCTTACTGGAACAGTTAACCTTTAGTCCACTAGCGATCTCATTAAGGGGAATGGGTACACCTTCAGGGGAGGCAACGCCTTCAAAAATATTTTGCCTCCCATGTCAACAGGGGTCAACTCTTAAAGATGGGTGGGGGTGATTCACACTGTGATGTTTCGGACATCACCACTCTTTTTCTTATGGCTTAGCAGTATCTACAGTGATGTGGTACATTCATTCCAATTAGCAATCTGGGGCCAGTTGTTCAAAACTAAAGACGTTGTTTGAAAAAATGTGATCAGCTTTTGCATCCGCAAAAGCTGCTCACAATTTTTCAGCAAAAATACCAAAATTTTCAATATTGTACATGTACTTGCTAGAAGAGTTAACAATATGACCACTAACGAGCTTGTTAAGCTAACAATGCTTTGAACAACTGGCCCCAGTGGTTGTATTGTTAACTCTTCTAGTAAGTTTAATATTTAAAATTTTGGTATTTTTGCTGAAAAAATGTGATTTGTAAAAGCTGCTCACATTTTTTCAGCAAAAATATTAGCAAATTTGCCATAATAAATGATCAAAGTTTTAACGATATGTTAGCTAACGACGTCGTTAGTTTTGAACAACTGGCCCCTGAAGGTTAAACAGTACAAATCTTGATCAGATTTCTTCTTTAGAGGCCACCTCATCTGGATCTACACTGTCTGCTGCTAAGGGTGTGCATATCCAAGTTCAACAGGGCAAGAGTTAAACCATTTTGTATCAAATATATAAAGCATAAGTCCATTTCCAAATTTAGAGATTCTTCAAAATGTATCTGGAAATGGCTGAACTTTTTGCAAACAGTGTAGGCCCTGATCAGATGCCACATTAAGCAGCATCTGATCTAGGCCTGCACTGTTTGCCGTGGTACCAGTTTGGGGTTTCCGGTACAAAATGTGTGAATACATCAATATTTTTGCTGAAAAAAAAAATGCAAAGGCCATTGACATTTTTTTTCCATTTTTGCAGCCGTAGTTGGCAATTAGAGTCTATTTTTCCTGGCCATACTGAAAAGCTGCATGCAAGTTTTTCTGTCTTGCATACCCATAAATCCACAGCATTATCCTTAAATAAATAAAGTTGCTTTAGTTCACACAGAAAACAGAAAACTAGAAGGAAGTAACACACACCAACTCACCAAAATAGGGTATACAACTGTCTTGCCCATAGGGGCTTGAAGAAATATATGGGCTGCATGATGCTTCGACGCAGAGCTGAATCTGGCCCGCACACTAGTACTGGTAAACCGCTTAGAGGATCTAAGCCTGTCCAGGAACCGCGGTGCGAGGCGGACCGTCTATGCTAATAAACCCTATTGGTTTCATTGGGCGCCAGGGCTTGAGATGTCATTTCATCTCAATGTCGGGTAAAAGTCCCACAAAATTGGAAGCAACGTCTCCAAAATGACCTTTACAGTGTTGACGGGGACGTTAAACATCAAATCAAACAAACTGTCTTGGCAAGTGAAAATCCAGTCACTTGCCAAAGATACCGTAGTGAGCACTAATGGGATTGACACTAGTTCTAGGTATACAACTGTCTTGGCAAGTGAAAATCCAGTCACTTGCCAGAAATACCTTAGTAAGCACTAATGGGGTTGACACTAGTTTTAGGTATACAACTGTCTTGGCAAGTGAAAATCCAGTCACTTGCCAGAGATACCGTAGTGAGCACTACTGGGATTTACACTAGTTTTAGGTATACAACTGTCTTGGCAAGTGAAAATCCAGTCACTCGCCAGAGATACCGTAGTAAGCACTAATGGGATTGGTTATCCCTTAACCCTTAAGATGCCAAGAAAAACTACATCCCAAAATGTTGCCTGCTGAATCTTCTAGCAAACTTTTTAAAAATATTTTTTGCATACAGGTAAATAGTGTGAGCCCAGATCAGACTGCTCCTACAGGAGCAGTCTGATCTGGGTCCACACTGTTTGCAAAACTGACTTTTAAAGTAACCAGCAGACGACAATTGTCGTGATCGGCATTTTATGGGTTAAAAGATGAAAAACTACATTTTCTTTCGTATCATTTGCAAATAAAACAAATAATCCATTTTCTGTCAATTAAGATGGGAGTTTCTGGGGCCAGTTGTTTAAAGCATCGTTAGCTTCACGAGCTCGTTAGTGGCCATACTGCTAACTGTTCTAATGAGCACAGTATTTGATACTCTGGCATTGCTTCTGGAAAACTTGAGTAGCATTTGGCAGAACCAAAGCTTTGTCCAAAACCATCTGAACAATTGCTGAAGGATTTTTTTTTATCAGAATGCTCCAAGTCATGCCTAGACCCCTCCGTGGTGCAGTGGTTACGCTACTCGCCTTGTAAACGAGGGGTCGCAGGATCGATCCTGGGCTTCTCCAGACTTTTGGATGAGTCTTTAAACCGAGGTCCAATCTCCGTATGACCTTAACTGTTGGTGGGGCATAAAAACTGAAACACTCACACTCACTCTGAGTCATGCTATGGTAAAAGGTTCAACCCACAGCATGTGCACCATTCAGGACATAAAACAACTAGCCTAACACCCTCTGTATCCACCATACAACCAAACAGCCGACTAAGGACATCAGATGCAACTTAACACATCACATGCAGTGACGGAGACAGGTAAGAGGACGATTTTTCATTTTGTTCCTATTTAGAAAAAGATCTATGAGCTGAAAGTTTTGGAAGCCGAAAAGCATACTTTATTGCTACAGTCCAACCTGTATTAAGCAAGCACCTCTGGGATATTCAAAAAGTGCTTGCTTAAGGCAGGTGCTTGCATAACACAGGTGTATTTTAATGCATTTTCCTTTTTGGGGAACTGAATGCCTGCTTCCTTAAGACAGGTTGCTTGCTTAATAAAGGTGGCCACTAAGACAGGTTTGACTGTATTTTGGCTATTCTCGTTCTATTAGAAGACAGCTCCTACTGCCTGAAAATTATACAATTAAACAGGAAATATCGCAAGAGGAACACCAAACCCATTTTCAATCACCGAGATCTTGGCATCTGCTCTGTCGAATTACTTAGTGGATGTGTCTGTATACTAGGACTGTTCAAATATGAATGCAAGTAGAACGTTTTCTCATGCACTAATGCAAATATCACCTGGAAATAAATATCACAGCGTAGAAAAACATTTTACCTATACATTGATACCAAAATTGTTAAAATCCATCCACTTTAGCCATGTATATCGTTCGATAAACACTGTCTACTCTTGTATACTAATACGAAACATGGTTGGAAGAAGGTCAGAGTAGCCCGTTGAAATCGGTCCTATATTAAGAATCGTTGTATTCTTGGTATACGGTGCAAAGACATTTTTGATGAAATATGTTCGGTTTATGGGCATAATGAAATGTCTTTTCCGACAGTTTTTTGTTGGTGTAAGAAATTCAGCTGTGGGCTAGGCTCAACAGAAGATGCACCACATGATCGTCGGCCGAAAAAAGCAACATCTGCCAAGATGGTTGCTAGAGTGAAAGAAATAGTTGCTACCGATGCACGATACACCACTAGGCAAATAGCTAGTATGATTGGCATCTCATTAGGAGCAGCTCATACAATTCTTAAACGGGATTTGAAAATGAGAAAGATCTGTGCTAGATGGATTCCCCATCTGTTGACAGATGAGCAGAAAAAGACACGCGTTCAGTGCACCAAGAACTTGCTTAAAAAGTTTCCAAATTACAATGCACGGTCTTTCGCTAATGCCGTCACAGGTGACGAGACATGGGTTCACTTTTTTGAGCCAAAAGGAAAGATTCAGAACAAAATATGGGCAACAAAGTATTGCAAAAGACAATGCATTGCAAAGCGGACCGTGAGCGTCAAGAAGGTAAAGTATGCCATATTCTTTTCAAATCAGGGCCCTCCTAGTCAGGTTGCTGTGCCTAAAGGCAAATCTGTAAATGCGAAGTTTTACAAGAATAAAGTTCTTCGAAAATTGAAGGAATATTTCAAAGAACGAAGACCCGCAACTGGTTTGGCCAATGTCAGATTGCTACATGACAATGCGTCATCGCACAAGGCGTTCATTGTGCAAGACATGACAATGTGTCATCGCACAAGGCGTTCATTGTGCAAGACTATCTGAAGCAGGAAAAGGTTGTTGAACTCCCTCACCCCCCGTATTCCCCTGACCTTGCCCCGTGTGACTTTTTTTTTGTTCCCGCGGCTGAAAAAATACCGTTCTGGTCGAAAATTTGTACAGCGTAAACACCTCGGTTCTGCAATATTCCAGTGCCTTCATAGTATACCTCAAAAAGACTACCAAAATGCATTCATTGATTGGATCAGAAGACTGAAAGTTTGTATATCTGTTAAAGGGCAATACTTTGAGCGGACAAAATAATTTTTTCATCGAAATCTATCACGGAATCATTTTTATGTGCTTAGTTGCATTCATATTTGAACACTCCTCGTATACAATAAACATTCCTGGTCACATAATAATAAAAGATATTATTCAACTCAAACATGTTTTACCACAATATTGCCTCAAACACATCTGGGGTCGGATTCTACGGATGCAACCAACTTCGGTGTGTATTCGTTTATGGGTCATTGAGGCAGTTCTAACCACTACCCACAATCTATATTTTAGAGCAGAAATAAGAAAAATAAGGTTTACCCCTGTAAACCCCAGTTTTACTATATAAAAGTGGGGTTTAGGGGGTCAAAATTATATAGGTGTTTTTCGTGATGAATATTTTCTTATTTTTCAAAATTAGAAAAATATTTCAAAAAATGTTGTCTGCTGTGTAAAAATACCTAGCTTGCTTTGTTCAAGATATAACAAATATACTTGCAAATTTTTAACGCTCTTTCGGACCCAATGTGCACAGACTTGTAACTGACTGAGTTGTCTTGATCATACAGCCATTTTAATTAATTATAGTCAATGAAAATTAATTTGATCAGTTATTAAATGTTAGTTGTCAATTTTGACACAATGTTGTTGAAAAATTTTAATAGTGTATTGATTAAAACTGAATTGAATGCAATTTATAGCCTCTAAATTTGACAAATTTATGCTAAATGTGCAGAAAATACCTGGTTTCTCGTTAAAGTTTACAAAAACTGTTAAACTTTTCATCAAAATAATGTTACATTTCTACAAGCAATACATTCAACTATTGCTTTTTAAAGTAAAGTAATACAATTTTGTTGAAATAAGGGATATCTGTAGCAATGACACTGTGTTTTTTGCAAAAATTTTAAGTCTGAACCACGCTCAGCCATGATAGCATTTTCCAATAAATAACATCCCTTACAGTGTAGTGACTAGTCCGTATATATTGGGTCTGTGACACACTGCATGCTGGGTTTTTTTTTTTCTCACAGACAAATGTTTGAAATATTTTTCTTATTCTACCTAGAAAACAGGATTTGACATCCTGTTTTCCATGCAAATCCTCTGCTATGAAATGTCAAATTTGAAAACAGGATTCTTCATCTTCTGCAGATGTTGAATCCTGTTTTCAAATTTGAAATTTCATGCAAATTGTCTCCTATTGTCGAATCCTGTTTTCAAATCCTGTAATGTTACTTGCATTAGGCAACCAGCCTGCATTTTGCAGTGCATTAGTAATTAGTAAAACGTCTTCGTCCAACAAAACAATGTTGTGGAAAAATATTCCACCATTAAATTTATCCATATTTTTTGTGTGTTTTGCTGCAATTTGGATCATTGTATTAGCAATGCAGAAATCTGACCTTAAAAATCAGGATAATTCTACAAAAATCATAATGGTTAGTATCTAGGTCTGATCTGAGCCACTCAATGGACAACTCCGTATCAATAGAAGGCTTGGGGAGAATCATTGAGACTCTGATCGGACTCCATATATGTGCAGAAAGTTGGAGTCTTTCCTGGTTACATTGTCTAATTTTGTCAGCTGTGTCCTAACTCAGATAATTTAATTTCTTTTTCATGCATATGCTTAAATTTTTTTCGAGAATTGCTTTGATCAAGTATTCTCGAGCATTACCATATTGATGCATAGGTACTTACCCTACAAAGTATTACCTTTTTCTATAAATATTTTTGACATAGCAACATTAACCCTTTTTGTTCCTGAAACCCCAAAATGGGTACCCTGGCAAAAGGTGCAGGTCCAGATCAGACACCGCATAACTCGGCGTCTGATCAGGGCCTGAACTGTTTGCATGAAAGTCAGCCATTTTCCAAATAAATTTTGAAGAAAACACACGCCGACACCCCCAAATTATGAAATGGACTCCTGCTATATATTAGGTGGAAGATTCCATTTGGTACAAAAAGGGTTAATAGATATGGGCCAAGCCAAGTGAAAAAAGGGTCTCCAGTTGTCTGTGCTCAGTGAAGTCCCCAATTCTAAGAACCTAGTAAGAATATGTTAGCCATATTTATAAAAAAAATATCACAGCTTTTCAGCAGAAAAGTAGCCATTTTGGAGATAAGAAACATGCACTATGTCGCACGGGTGTGTTATCTTAATGATATGCAGGCTGATCAGTCTTTGCTGGGCTGCCCCTGCCCATCGGGCTTGAAGAAATACATGGGCTGCATGATGCTTCCATGCAGAGCTGAAACCGTCCGCACACTAGTACTGGTAAACCGCTTAGAGAAGCTAAGCCTGTCCAGGAACCGCGGTGCGAGGCGGACCGTCCATGCTAATAAACCCTATTGGTTTCATTGGGTGACAGGTTTTGAGATGTCATTTCATCTCAATGTCATGTAACAGTCCCACAAAATTGGAAGCAACGTCTCCAAAATGACCTATACTGTGTTGACAGGGATGTTAAACCTCAAATCAAACAAACAGTCTTTGCTGGGTATATGCTTGATGATCCCTTTTTGCTTAATGCTGGCTTCAAAACTTTGTGGATATGCCTTGTTACTGGAAAAGTCAAATTTGAAAATTACAGCAAGAATAATCACTCTTGCTTCACTACTCACAGTTGGAATTTAGTTGGTGTATGAAAATTACAGCACATTACGATAACACATCCGTGTGATATAGTATATTTTTCAAACCTCAAAAGGGCAATTTTTCTGATGAAAATTTGTGAGTTTATACTTCAAACATAGGTTTTGGGGGCTCGTTAGAACCGCCTTATCGAGCCGGTTCTAACGAGTACCCACAACCTAAGTCTTGGAGCAGAAATAAGGAAAATAATGTTTACCCCCGTAAACCCCAGTTTTCTCTATATGAGGTGGGGTTTAGGGGGGTCTTTATATCAGTGACTTGTTCACGTGATGAAGAATAATAACTGTCTTGCTTCACTACTCACAGTTGGAATTTGGTTAGAATTTGGTTGGTGTATTAAAATTACAGAAAGATTAATCACCATTTTGCTTCACTACTCACAGTTGGAATTTAGTTGGTGTATGAAAATTACAGCAAGAATAATCACTCTTGCTTCACTACTTACAGTTGGAATTTGGTTGGTGTATTAAAATTACAGAAAGAATAATCACTATTTTGCTTCACTACTCACAGTTGGAATTTATTGGTGTATGAAACTTACAGAAAGAATAATTATTATTTTGCTTCACTACTCACCGTTAGAATTTAGTTGGTGTATGAAAATTACAGCAAGAATAATCACTATTTTGCTTCACTACTCACCGTTAGAATTTAGTTGGTGTATGAAAATTACGAAAATTATCCGCAGTTGTAATTTTTTTGGTATAGGACCTGTTTAAGCGTTTGTCCACAGTTTTAGGTTTGGAACATAGCTATAGACAGACATGTGAAACATACATTTGGAGTACAAAGTGGTAGGGGACATATATACGGTATTTCAAGAGGACTATATTTTATAGGAATATGCATGACACTGATATATACCCATGTAAGGTAACACAAACAGTTCACCTGCTTTATAGTAAGGTCCTAAGATACAAACAAAGCATAGCATCAGATAAGGTTTGTATCTTGTGATATTTATTTATTTGAAGTTTAACATCACCGTCAACACTATATATACGGGCCTCTGTGACCTGGTGTCTTAATCATTAGGTCACTCACCCCTGTGGGTTTGAGCCTGGCTAGGGTCACATTTGAGACGTCAAGTTCAGCAACAGAAGGTCAGGTGTTTTTTCTCCAAAAAATCAATACTGTATAGGTCATTTTGGAGACATTGCTTCTAATTTTGTGGGACTTTTACCCAACACAGAGATGAAATGACTTCTCAAGCCCTATCGCCCAATGAAACCAATAGGGTTTATAAGCTTTGCCTGGGCAGGCTTAGATCCTCTAAGCGGTTTATCATTACTCGTGTGCAGTTGGTTTCTGCTCTGCACGGAAGCATCATGCAGCCCATCTATTTCTTCAAGCCCCGATGGGCGGGGGCCGTCGTAGCTTATAATAACTGAAGGTTAATTTTTCTTATTTCTCCATAAAAACCTATGTTGTGTGTATTCATTAGAACCGCCTCGCCGAGGCGGTTCTAATGAATACCCACAATGTAGGTTTTTATGGAGTATTGACTAAAACTATCTTCAGTTATCACAAAATACCAACCTTGTCTGTTGCTATGACAAACACTAAATATTGTTTCACTACTAACAAAACTTTATACAGTAAAACCTCCATAATTTAATGTCTAGGAAACTGGACCAGTTCTTTTAGAAATATTGAGGCTTTGAATCACTGAATTATGAAAGACTAAAATGTTTATGCCAGGTACTTGCGTAGTTGCACCAAAAACTCTTTAACACAACTGCTTGGGTCCAAAGCAGAAACTGAGCTAGTTAACCCTTTTTGTACCAAATGGAATCTTCCTACCTATATACAGCAGGAGTATACAGCAGGAGTCCATTTCAAAATTCAGGGGTGTCAAGTTGTGTTTTCTTCATAATTTAGTAGGAAAATGGCTGAACTTTTTGCAAACAGTGTAGGCCCTGATCAGACACCGCGTTCTGGCTTACAGGTAAGGGCAGAGGAGGAGTGTTGGTTCTTCTGCTTCTACACCACAAGGATTGATGTGTCATTTGTTTGTTTGTTTGATTTTATGTTTAACATCCCCGTCAACACTATTTAGGTCATTTTGGAGATGTTGCTTCCAATTTTGTGGGGCTTTTACCCAAAATTGAGATGAAATGACATCTCAATCCCTGCTGCCCAATGCAACCAATAGGGTTCATATGCATGGTGGTCTGACTCGCACCACTTTGCCTGGGCAGGCTTAGACCATCTAAGCTGTTTACCAGTACTCATGTACAGCCAATTTCAACTCTGCATGGAAACATCATGCAGCCTAATCTAAGTCTCCAAGCCCTGATGGGCAGGGGCCAACCATGTGTCATTAACCCATTCTGTACCTGAAACAGGTAATTGGCAAACGGTGCAGGCACATATCAGATGCCGCAGAACACAGTGCCTGATCAGTGCTTACATTGTTTGCAAAAATTTCAACCATTTGAAAGCACAACCAGACACTCCTAAATTTTGAAATGGACTCCTGATTTATTATGAAAGGAGGCAGATACCATTTGGTACAAAAAGGTTTAAACCCAAAATGATCAAACAACCCATCTTTAAACTGTGCAAAATCCAACAAAGAGGGCCCACAGGGCCCTGGTTCGCTCACCTGTTTGTCACTGTCTCGAGTACTTTCTATTTTTAGCTCTGGTGGCCATCTTGTTCATCAGCAGAGTGATTTTAGCTTATTTGGTAGGGAGTAACCTAGGCAACATTCCTGTGAAGTTTGAATCCAATTGGCCTTAGGGTTTAGGAGGAGTTCACGTTTGAATCAAATTTACAATATTTTTCTATTTTCAGCTCCGATGGCCATTTTGTTCATCGGAGCAGGATCGTTTTAGCCTTTTTGGTAGAGGGTCATCTAAGCAAAATTACTTCGAAGTTTGAATGAAATTGGCCCAAGGGTACAGAAGGAATTGTCGTTTGAAGATTTTTTTTATTTTTAGCTCTGGCAGCCATCTTGTTCATTTGAGTGGAATGAGTTTTGACTATTTTGGTAGGGAGTCACCTAGGCAACATTCTGGTGAAGTTTTAAATCCAAATGGCCCAAGGGTTTAGAAGGAGTTCGCATTTGAAGCAAAGGGGGTCTTTCAAGGTATAGGAAATTTGCATTGGATTCTGCCCACGCTTGGATTTTGATGAAATTATGCACAATAATTGCCTTGGGTATAACCATTATAATTACGATGCATTCACTTTTAAATTTTATTTCCGTAGTAAATTTATTACATATTTTATGAAGTCTCTATCACAACAGAAAGTCCTCCCATATAAACTTGTCTACAGTATTCAGAGTTTCATATATCTAATGCTGCTATGTTTTATGAATTAAAGCCATAATTGGTGAGTTAGTTGATACTGTGAATGACCTCATATGTCTAGTAATAGGGGCTGGGCATTCAGTTTTCTTTGATGGTGTCCCCATATTGCAGCTCCTATTTTTGTATTCATTAAAATTTTATATGCATTTTTACCATGTTCCAATTTTTGTCAAGACACCATTTTAGCATAAAAACTACCCACATATCTTAGAAACATGTTGATGAATTTTGATGGAAATTGAGGACCGGTAACATTGTGTTTTAACAGACTGAATACTGATAGTCCTGATTCAGCAAAATGTGAAATTATATGATTATCATGTTTTGGTCATGCTGTTTATTAAAACTTTACTATTGTTTTCAATTTGGATGGCTATAGTATAGTATGGTTTGTGTAAGTAGTTCATAGCATAATTATAAGTATTATTTCAAAACATCCATTTTGGTAAATTTGCCCCCTATGGAACAAACTATTTTGTCTACAGAACTATATCGCAAAGGTTTGATGACAAATGTCACCAAACGCACCCAAGTAATCATGTGCACAGTTTTCTTTCTGTCTTTCTTGTCTAATTTGGTAATGGTGCTAAGGTGATGTTTAGATTTAACATTCAAATCAACAACATACCAGTCACTTTAGATGTTGCTTCAGATTTTGTGATATTTGTTATCCGACTCGAGATAAATGACTCTCAAGTCAAACTGTTGTTTGTTTATTTAACCCTAACTGTCCATTTAAAAAGAAAGGCTTACTCTAAGGAAAATCAATAAAACTTGAGATTACTTTTCCTGGACATTAAGTTTTCAGAATTTGTATCTGCATAGGCACTAGCCAATCTATCTTTTTTTTATAGCCCCTATGAACAAAATCAAACGGCTTCCTGAAGCTGTATTCTAAAGCCATTTGAATTTGCTTTTAGGATTCACATGGTCGTACATTAAATTTTGTCAGTGTTCCAAAACTTATGTGATCATGATTGTGTTGTCTATATATTTGTATAGGTCTTTCACTTCATTTACCTATCTCAGCAGTTGTTGCAGTAATTAAAAAGCACATTATGTAAAAGAAGCATTTAAACTGTTGATAATAATTATTCAATCTGTGAATAGTTATCGCATTACTCATAGGATTTTAAATTTTTTTCAGTGAATACATTGTGATGCTTTTTTCTGTCCAAACACTGCAATGCTCTTTCTAAGCTGAGAGATACATTGCACAGAAATGTGCTGATAATTATTACTGAACAAAAAGCAAGCAAGAACAGTGCTTAAAAAAATAGTGAACTTGCATTCAGCAGAAACAGTCAAGAAGTGGTTGAAAGTTTTACAACCAGAAAAAAATACTATAAGCCCGCTTCCAATAAATTAACCACTATATTGACAAAGTAAAAAGAAAAAATAAGACACTAAAGAAATGTCAACAATTACAATACCAATGCAGAAAAGAGACATATTTATGCATGTGTACTATAAGGAAGGAAACTGTTTCTCTCCCTGCCTAATAGCAAAATTTCTCTAGGTCATGGAACAGCTTTGTTTACACCAAATATTCTGCGCCTCATCCATCAATAATATCTTTTGCAACAGAAACTCAATATCAGTGACATTTCGATTTTTGGAAATACCAACCAATAATTACTATAACTTTTTTGTTAGGAATATAATCCAGCGTCCATAAAGACAGAGTATATATCTAAGGCTTAATCTGGCCATGGACTTATCAACAGAACTATTTTTACTAGTAACAATTAACCACTAACCAGTGTGTCCTTGCATACCAGCTTGGTATGGAAATGATAATAATGGATCTCCTTGCCTTACACCTATTTGAGTAGCATGACTTATGCAAAGTCATTAAATAAAGTTACACATGTTCACAATAATTTTGCTGCTAATAAAAAAGCAATATATGTTGTTAAATATGTTCTATAAAAGGGTTTAAGCCTAATTTGTTGATTAGAATACCTTTTGATTTAGTGTTTTACTACCTTCTATATTGGATAGATCATAGTGTATAAATGAAAGGAAAATATCAGAAATTCATGATATTTTAATAGTTTCTAAGCTAGATCAGCTCAATATGTATCCATTTTGATTTGTATAATCTCAATTTTTATTACGTAAGTGTTACGAATATGCCTTTTTGTAAGGTTCTTGGATGACTTCAATAAAATAGTAAATTTTGCAGAAACGACTTACATCCATTAAAGGTGTAAAACTACAGTGTTACCGGTTTCGGATTTTCATGAAATTTGGCATAGCTAAAGAAGATACATATGGCAAGTTTTCCTAGCAAAATGAAATCTTGACAAAGACTAGAACATATTTATCTTAGGGATTGAATTTTGATAATTTTTTAAAATTTTAATTAAAAAATGAGATTTTTGATAATTGTTCTATCAGAAAATGTAAACTTTAATTAATTCAAAAGGTTTTTTAGTATCAAAGGAATGCCTATGGAGTTCTGCATTCAAACCAGTTCACAGATCTTGAAACTAAATGAAACGTAAGATTTAAGACGCACTTATTTAGAGACAGACACCAGCTCATGGAGGGAGTCAGTTAGAGTGGCCTCCTGAGTCCTACTTTGATTTATATAAATTATTAAATACATTTTTATAGGTTGTATATGCTGAGTTATTAATATACAAAGTTTAAAGAAAAAACATGCATGGGCACAGATGAAAGACCCCCTTTACAATGTTTTTCTATTTTTAGCTCTTGTGACCATTTGTTAATCGTTTATGCTATTTTCCTAGAGGGTCATCTACACAACATGGTTCAAAAGTTAAAACAAAATAGGTCAAATATCAAGGAAAAAGGTCAAAGATCATTTTATGTATGAATAGAAAGCCTTGTTGCAAGGAACCTACATGCCAAATATGAAGGCTGTATCTCAAATGCTTCAAAAGTTATGACAAAGTAGGTCAAAGGTCAAGGTCATGGGTCAAAAGTTTTGAATGGTTGAGAAAACCTTGTCACAAGGAACATACATGCCAAATATGAAGGCTCTATCTCATATGGTTCAAAAGTTATGATAAAGTAGGTCACAGGTCAAGGTCACAGGTCAAATCT
This sequence comes from Lucinisca nassula, assembly GCA_963580285.1. NCBI lineage: Eukaryota > Metazoa > Mollusca > Bivalvia > Lucinida > Lucinidae > Lucinisca > Lucinisca nassula. The sequence continues at coordinate 102,264,803 of OY757013.1, read as the reverse complement.
TTATATGAGTGGGAAGCCCTTGTCACAAGGAACCTATATGCCAAATATGAAGGCTCTATCTCAAACGGTTCAAAAGTTATAACAAATTAATTAAGTTCAATGGTGATTTGACTAAAACTGTGGCCTCTTAGAGTGTTCAAACGTTTTTCTATGATTTGACCTGCTGGCCTACTTTTTGACCCGACATGACCCATATTCAAACTTGACCCAGATATTGTCAAGATGATAATTCTGAGCAAGTTTGATGATGATTGGACCAAAACTGGGACCTCTAGTGGGTTCACAAGGTTTTTCAACATTCTGATCTACTGACCTTCTTATTGACCAGACATGACCCATATTCGAAATTAACCGAGACATGGTCAAATGATCATTTTGAGCAAGTTTGATGATGATCGGACCAAAACTGTGGCCTCAAGTGTGTTCAGAGGGTTTTTCTATTATTTAACCTACTGACCTACTTTTTGACCAGACATGACCCATATTTGAACTTGACGTAGATATTGTCAAGATGATCATTCTGGGCAAGTTCGATGATGATCGGACCAAAACTGTGGCCTCTAGTGTGTTCACAAGGTTTTTCTATGATTTGACCTGCTGGCCTACTTTTTGACCCGACATGACCCATATTCAAACTTGACCCAGATATTGTCAAGATGATAACTCTGAACAAGTTTGTTGATGATTGGACCAAAACTGGGACCTCTAGTGTGTTCACAAGGCTTTTCAACAATCTGACCTACTGACCTTCTTATTGACCAGACATGACCAATATTCGAAATTAACCGAGACATGGTCAAATGATCATTTTGAGCAAGTTTGATGATGATCGGACCAAACCTGTGGCCTCAAGTGAGTTCAGAGGGTTTTTCTATGATTTGACCTACTGACCTACTTTTTGACCAGACATGACCCATATTCGAACTTGACTGAGATATTGTCAAGATGATCATTCTGGGCAAGTTTTATGATGATCGAACCTAAACTGTGGCCTCTAGTGTGTTCAGAAGGTTTTTCTACGATTTGACCTACTGACTTACTTTTTGACCGACATGACCCATATTCGAACTTGACCAAGATATTGTCAAGAGTCAAGACTATCATTCTGAGCAAGTTTGATGATGATCAGACCAAACCTGTGGCCTCTAGTGTGTTCACAAGGTTTTTCTATGATTTGACATACTGACCTACTTTATGAACCGACATAACCCATATTCGAACTTGACCGAGATATTGTCAAGATGATCATTCTGGGCAAGTTTTATGATGATCGAACCTAAACTGTGGCCTCTAGTGTGTTCAGAAGGTTTTTCTACGATTTGACCTACTGACTTACTTTTTGACCGACATGACCCATATTCGAACTTGACCAAGATTTTGTCAAGAGTCAAGACTATCATTCTGAGCAAGTTTGATGATGATCAGACCAAACCTGTGGCCTCTAGTGTGTTCACAAGGTTTTTCTATGATTTGACCTACTGACCTACTTTATGAACCGACATAACCCATATTCGAACTTGACCGAGATATTGTCAAGATGATCATTCTGGGCAAGTTTTATGATGATTGAACCTAAACTGTGGCCTCTAGTGTGTTCAGAAGGTTTTCTCTGATTTGACCTACTAACCTACTTTTTGACCCAACATGAACTATATTCGAACTTGACTAAGACATTGTAAAGATGATCATTCTGGGCAAGTTTGATGATGATTGGACTAAAGCTGTGGCCTCTAGTGTATCACAAGGTTTTTCTATTTGACCTACCAACCTACATTGTGACCCGACATGACCCATATTCGAACATGACCAAGATATTATCAAGATGCTCATTCTGAGCAAGTTTGATGATGATTGGACCAAACCTGTGGCCTCTAGTGTGTTCAGAAGGTTTTTCTATGCTTTGACCTACTGACCTACTTTTTGACCCGACAACACCCATATTCGAAGTTGACTGAGATATTGTCAAGATGATCATTCTGGGCAAGTTTGATGATGATCGGACCAAAACCATGACCTCTAGTGTGTTCACAAGATTTTTCTCTGATTTGACATACTGACCTACTTTTTGACCCGACATGACTCGTATTCGAACTTGACCGAGATTTTGTCAAGATAATCATTCTGAGCAAGTTTGATGATTATCAGACCAAAACTGTGGCCTCTAGTGTATTCACAAGGTTTTTCTATGATTTGACCTACTGACCTACTTTGTGGCCCGACATGTCCCATATTCGAACATGTCCCAGATATTGTCAAGACGATCATTCTGAGCAAGATTGATGACGATCAGACCAAAACTGTGAACCCTAGAGTGTTCACAAAGTTTTTCTATGATTTGACCTACTGACCTACTTTCTGACCCGGCATAATCCATATTCGAACTTGACCGAGTTATTGTCAAGATGATCATTCTGAGCAAGTTTGATGGTGATCGGCCCAAAACTTTGGCCTCTAGCGTGTTCACAAGGTTTTTCTTTGATTTGACCTACTGGCCTACTTTTTGACCTGCCAGGACCCATATTCGAAATTGACCAAGATATTGTCATGATTATCATTTTGACCAAGTTTGATGATGATTGGCCCAAAACTGTGACCTCTAGTGTGTTCACAAGAAAAGTTTACGGACGCACTGACGTACGCATGCACCCACTGACGCACAAAGGACAAAAAATGATCCCAAAAGCTCACCTTGTCACTATGTGACAGGTGAGCTAAAAACATGTTATAATAAACAGTGTCATAAAGCATAGCAACAAGTTAAGTATTTTGTGATAATTGAAGGATAGTTTTTGTCAATTTTCCATAAAAACCTATGTTGTGGGTACTCATTAGAACCGCCTCCGCCTACCCACAACAAAGGTTTTTATGGAGCACTAAGGAAAACTATCCTTCAATTATCACACCACACTTACCTTATCTGTTGCCATGTGTTATAATAAACGGTGTCATAAAGGGGTTCATGTGTATTTGAAATGAAGTAATTAGCCTGAACTACTGGAGTTTGCGATAATGAGGTTTTACTGAAGTTTGAGGAGAATGGATGCACCGAACATACTCCACCCCCCCCCCCCCCCCCACACACACACCCGCCTCAATATTGGGTCTCAAGGAGAAAATTCTTTTCTTTTCTTTAACCTTAATCCCGCTGAACATGACACCCACTAACTTTGCAAACAGTGTAGATCAAGCAATCCGATCAGGATCTACACGGTTTTTCATTCAGTTTGTGAATATGAAAGAAAAAAGCATGTGTAATATGATTGGCTGATAGTCAGAAATGGGTGTGGCTAATTAAATTATTCAGTGGGATTAAGGGTAAGAGTGGATCCCTACTGATAACAGAGAGACAACTTTTGGGATTGCTTGTACCGTCTCCTGTCATGTAAGTCCCCATAAAAATGTAGTCTACTCTAAGAGGAAAGATTTCCCTCAAAAAGGAGCAAACTCTTTCTTTTAAAAGTGGACCCTATGGAAAAGAGACATTTTTGTGATTGCCTGTACCCCATAACCCATTTTGTACTAAATGGAATCTTCCTCCGTATATGTATATATAGCAGGAGTGCATTTCAAAATTTAGGTGTATCAGGTTGTGTTTTCTTCAAAATTTATTTGGAAAATAGCTGAAGCTTTTGCAAATAGTGTAGGCCCTGATCAGACAGTGCATTCTGCGGCATCTGATCTGGGCCTGCACTGTTTTGTTTGATTTGAGGTTTAACGTCCCCGTCAACACTGTAAAGGTCCTTTTGGAGACCTTGCTTCCAATTTTGTGGGACTTTTACACGACATTGAGATGAAATGACATCTCAAGCCCTGTCGCCCAATGAAACCAATAGGGTTTATTAGCATGGACGGTCCGCCTCGCACGGCGGTTCCTGGACAGGCTTAGATCCTCTAAGCGGTTTACCAGTACTAGTGTGCGGGCCGGATTCAGCTCTGCGTGGGGCATCATGCAGCCCATATGTTTCTTCAAGCCCCTATGGGCAGGGGTCTGGGCCTGCACTGTTTGCCAGGGTACCCGTTTGGAGTTTTCCGGCATAAAATGGGTTAAAAGATAGGGTATTCTTTGAAAATTAAGTATTTGCTCCACAAGAAGCGAATTCTTTCCTTTAAGAGTGGCCCCCAACTGCTATGGGAGACAAAAGTGTTTTTGATAGCGGTGACTTCCTTGAAGGTGTATCCATTCCCCTTAAAGGAATACATGTGCATTAGGTAGTCTACGAAATTAGTTGCCAGGCCAACTGGTCTAGTGGTTTGAGCACTGACTGAAAATTCAAAGGCTTATCAGTAACATTATGGTAACACATCCGTGAGGTGTAGTGCATTTTCCGTATGTCAAAAACGGACATTTGATGAATTTTTTTTCTTTTATTTTTTTATCCAAAAAATAGGTTGAGTGTGCGCCTTAGTTTATTTGTTTGATTTGAGGTTTAACGTCCCCTTCCACACTGTAAAGGTCATTTTGGAGACCTTGCTTCCAATTTCGTGGGACTTTTACCTGACATTGAGATGAAATGACATCTCAAACCCTGTCGCCCAATGAAACCAATAGGGTTTATTAGCATGGACGGACCGCCTTGCACCGCGGTTCCTGAACAGGCTTAGATCCTCTAAGCGGTTTACCAGTTCTAGTGTGCGGGCCAGATTCAGCTCTGCATGGGGCATCATGCAGTCCATATCTTTCTTCAAGCCCCTATGGGCGGGGGCTTGAGTGTGCGCCTTAGAACTGCCTCATTGAGGCGGTTCTAATGAGTACCCACAACCTATGTCTTGGAGCAGAAATAAGACAAATAATGTATACCCCCGTCAACCCCCGTTTTCTCTATATAAACTACACTATTTGCCATTCTGTCTGCGTCTTTTGGACTCCTTGCTGGATCATGAAACAAAATTACTGAAAGACCTCAAAGTGCCCAATTTTTTTTTTTTATTATTTTTACTGTAATAAGGGGAAGGAGTACACCTTCAGGGGAGGCAACTTCAACAAATGGGCTTTTGTCTCCCATATCTATAGGGATCAACTCTTAAAGGAAAGAATTTGCTCCTCAGGATCCTGAGGAGCAAATTCTTTCCTTTAAGAGTAGACCCCCTCTTCGATGGGACTGAGCCTATAGTAAAGCGAACAGCAAGTCCCGAAAGTTGTCTCCCTTTGAAAAAATGGTGGGAAACTGTGCTAGGTGTTCCCTTCCCCTTAAATATTATACGTGTTAAGATGATAATACTTTGAACGACCAGACCCAGTGGTCTCCGTGTTTTTGTGGCTAGATACATACAGATATATCAGTAAAATACTCTCAAAGAACTGTAAAACCCATAATACCAACACCCATACACATAAACAAGGTTAAAATAAACTACAAACCAGCTCTCTACTAAGTTCCTATCAGGTAAACAAAATATATTTCTAAAGTCCTCAACACTTATTTAGGTTTCATTACTTTTCTGCAGTTTTTGGTTTGTTTGCTTCGAGCTCAATGGCCCAATCAACACTATTTAGATCGTGCTGATGTGATTAATTTAAAGAACCAAACTTTTCCTGGGTTATGGACAGACTTGTACATTAGCAGATAACCGTGTATATTCGTTTGCTAGAAACTGACAACTGCCCTTCTTAAATCAGCTGAAGGGAGAGAATGACCATAGAAAACCTTTCATGATCAATGTCTATGATAGAATGTTGCAGACCAAGCAGGTATTAAACTTACAATCTCATGATCACCAGTGAGACGTGCATGTGACTTTGCTGCCTTTTCTGCAGTACAGTAATACCATAAAATCAATTTGTCAGTACAGACATTTTTAGCAGCCTATACGAAAATATGTCTTCAGTATACAGTATAGCTCCAATATATCACGGTAGTCAGGAGCCATAGCCCGAAAACCGCGATGTGGTCGGAGCGCGATATAAGTCGCGGTAGTTTGCCCAGATGCCACTACAAGTCGCGGTGATAGTTTGGTGAGAACCGTTTATCAATCCACACTAATGGCTGTCAGTAATGGTATCGGCCGTATTTCACCATTAAAGTAGGTTCAGAATTACTCAGTGACAGAACAAACAAAGGGGACTGTGTCTACCAATTAACTTACATTCGAGAAAAGCTGAAAATCTGCGTCTGAAAACATGTGATTGCTAAAATGTCAAAACAGGATGCCATTTTTTATTTGCGGGTTCCCCTGGTTGTCTTTAACGGGTGATGACCAAGGGGCGCAACTACCATAAGCGCTTAAGCAATTCTAGTTGTTTCCCTTGGCTTGCCAGATCAAGTAGCGGTTGGAAAAAAATTATTTAACGTCTACCATGGGCCGAAAAACTATACAACAACAAAACTATCATTTTATTGTGTTTTGATTGCGGGCAAGTGTAAAAAAAATCGTCTACAACAGTCGGTCTTTTTGAGTCCTTAAATAAGGTAAAACTAGACCAGTAAGTAAATCACAATAATTGCTGCACTGTCAATTGAGAGACAAACCATCTGTGTATTTATTACGGTTCAGGTATGACACTATTGTTAATCCCTGTCATATAATTGCCACCCTGTGGTGCGTGTCGATAAGGTGTGAAAATATGGTCAAGTTAGGTCTCTAATTGGCGTTTATCTTCCAATCATAAAATTTAATCCACAATCAATGAGAAAATGATTTAAACCCTCCTCAGACAATTAGCTACATCTAACGGTAGATGTTTGCAGCATAAAAAAAGGACTTTTCTGCGATCTCGTGAATGGTTATGTTTTGGTGCCAAATAGCAGACGCTGGCCGGGAAAAGTCAAACGCTGTTGGGGCCTGATTAAACCTGGTTTTAAATAAATTTTAACAACTTAAATCTCTACATTTTTTTAATTATGAATTTTTATGGGAAAAAAAAAAAACGGGATCCACGGCGCGACCGCGATAGATTGGACATCGCGAAATATCGGAACGCAATATATTGGAGCTTTACTGTATATACCAAGTGAATACTCAGCTCAGCAGGTGTATACACACAGGCTTGGACACACCGACTGAAATGGTGCCTAGAACATTTGAGCCGGCAGATCTGTATACACACAGGCTTGGACACCCAGGGCAAAATGGTGCCTTAAACATGTGAGCCGACAGAATGTGTATACACACAGGCTTGGACACACTGACTAAAATGTTGCCTTAAACATGTGAGCCAACAGACTGTGCATACAGACAGGCTTGGAAACACCTAGCGAAATGGTGCCTTAAACATGTGAGCCAACAGACTGTGCATACAGACAGGCTTGGAAACACCTAGCGAAATGGTGCCTTAAACATGTGAGCCAACAGACTGTGCATACAGACAGGCTTGGACACACCGAGCGAAACTGTGCCTTAAACATGTGAGCCAACAGACTGTGCATACAGACAGGCTTGGACACACCGAGCGAAACTGTGCCTTAAACATGTGAGCCAACAGACTGTGCATACAGACAGGCTTGGACACACCGAGCGAAACTGTGCCTTAAACATGTGAGCCAACAGACTGTGCATACAGACAGGCTTGGACACACCGAGCGAAACTGTGCCTTAAACATGTGAGCCGGCAGCATGTCTATACATACAGGATTGGACGCACCAAGTGAAATTGTGCCCGGCCAAGACTCAGATCATTCTGCATTTGAACAGACATTCCTGAGCAAACAGTTTAAAGACTCATCCGTAAGTCTGGAGAAGCCCAGGATCAATCCTGTGACCCCTGGTTTACAAGGCAAGTAGCGTAACCACTACACCACGGAGGCTTCTTCTGTACTTACATGTATGTACAGTCTAGCTAAAGACTATTTCAGATCTGATGCAATTCTCAATCAAAAAATCAAAAATATATGAGTAACTGCTTAACTAAGTGTCCCAATTTTTCTCTGTTTACACAATATTGAAAAACAAAATATATGGTAATCTACCTGGTTAGCCTAAAAATTCAAAGACCAAAAATTTAATTCAAAATGTATAAAGCGCAAATTTTGAAACAAACAAGACTTATGTTCTAAGAAAAAGTGATTTTGCACATATATGCACATTATAAATCACTCAAAAGTTCATGCTTTCTTTTTTTTTATGCAATTTTATCATCATAGACATGTACAATAGCAAAGATTTTGTTTCTTTGATTTGAGGTTTAACGTCCCCATCAACACTGTAAAGGTCATTTTGGAGATGTTGCTTCCAATTTTGTGGGACTTTTACCCGACATTGAGATGAAATGACATCTCAAGCCCTGTCGCCCATGAAACCAATAGGGTTTATTAGCATGGACAGTCCGCCTCGCACCGCAGTTCCTGGACAGGCTTAGATCCTCTAAGCGGTTTACCAGTACTAGTATGCGGGCCGGATTCAGCTCTGGGTGGAAGCATCATGCAGCCCATATATGTCTTCAAGCCCCTATGGGCGTGGGCCTGCAAAAGCAAAGATACAGCTGAACCTCAATTAAGCAAGCACTTCAGGGGAGGCAAATCCTGCTAAAGTATTTTTGTCTCCCATGTCAAAAGGGGCAAACTCTTAAGGGAAAGAATTTGCTCCTAAGGAGCAAATTCTTTCCTTTAAGAGTAGACCGATTTTTCGGTGGGACAGGACTTGTAGAAAAGCGAACAGGATTCCTGAAAGTTGTCTCCCTTTGAAAAATGGCGGAAAAAATCTGCCAGGTGTCCCCATTCCCCTTAAGGGTGGTGCTTTATGCAGCTGAGTTTAAATACAGCTTCCTTTTTTTAACCACGCTTAACCCATTGTATGCGGGAAACCCCTAAAGGAGTACCTTGGCAAACAGTGCAGGCCCAGATCAGACGCCGCAGAATGCGGCGTCTGATCAGGGCCTTCACTGTTTGCTAACAGAATTTTCCGTCAAAAATAGAATAAAAACGAAAAACTAGGCCTGACTCCCCTTATATGACAAATGGACTCATCCAACATATAGCAATGGAAGAGTCCACTATTATACAATGGGTTAAAATGGGTCACTAGCTTAAATGAAGGAGACAAGTAAAACAATTTTTATTGTATTATGTTCTCTTATTTAAATTTTTACACTATAATGCTATCAATTAACTCTTTATCATGCTGTTCAGGACAACCCCTATCTTTGGAAACAGTGCAGATCCAGATCAGATGGCTTCTGAAGAAGCCATCAGATCAGGATCTACACTGCTTGACATTCAATTTACGAATTTGTAGGAATAAATTACATAAAGTAATCTGATTGGTTCAGAGCCAGAAATGGGTGTGGCTAATCTGAATATTCAGCAAGAGAAGGGTTAAGTGCTTTTGTATTGGCTCAAGTCCAAGGTCAGCTAGATTGTCCCCCCGATACTTAAAAATGAGGGGCAATACAGCCTGCCGGGGACCTGAAAGTGACTCAATGACTTTTTTATCGATCAACTCTTGGCCAGTTATAAAGTAGATCAAATTATGTGCGCTAAACTGTGATTTATTATTCCACAATTCACAGCAAGAGCTGATCGATTTCTTAAATAAGCAAAATTATCCCAAAAAGATTGATCATTACTCTTTCTCAGCTAAAGCTATGACTGATCACAAAAATGTACCTGTGTAGACTGAACAGACTGGATAGAAATAGAATCTTCTTTCCCACTTTCAAAGTCCATCCCTTCTTCTAGCTCAAAGGTCGGGCTCTCACAACGAGCCTCCATGGTAAAGTATTCCATTATAGTGTCAAAGTGCCTAAAAGAGCCAAAACAAGCCATGACAAAACAAAGTCCAATTCATAGTGGTTTAAATATGCAAATTAGTTAAACCTGTCTTAGTGGCCACCTCTATTAAGCAAGCAACCTGTCTTAAGAAAGCAGGTATTCAGTTCCAGAGAAAGGAAAGTGCATTAATATTCACCTGTATTAAGCAAGGACCTGTCTTAAGCAACCACTTTTTGAATATCCCATAGGTGCTTGCTTAATACAGGTTGGACTGTATATACCCTGTAACATAACATCTACGACGTCGTTAACAACGTAGAGTTTACTAATGGCGCAGTATTAACATATTTATTAAACAAGAGGCCCATGGGCCACTACGCTCACCAGAGGTCATGTGGTTTATACCATATACAAGCAAGGTGCCCATCTTGGTCATGTGACAATACCAGGAGTAATGTTTAATTGCCTCACCCCCATAGAAGCTTTTCATGTAATTTGGTTTCATTCAGCACAGCTCTTTTACTGGAGAAGAAGATAAAAATACTGAATCAGAGCCATCCAAGACAAGGGTCAGTAATGACCTTGGACCTTTGGAATTGGTAAACTTCCATTCAGCTAACTGCAAATATCATTTTTGATGTCACAGCCTACCAGGCAATCAGAAATATCCACTTCTTTGCCATTTTTCCATACAAATGTCTAAGTGACCAAATTTGACCTTGACATAAACAGGTCAAGGTCAAACAAAGGTCATCATTTGAACAAACTTGGTAGGGCCAGAGTCCCTGATGCTGCATACCAAGTTTCAAGATCATCGGCCATTCGGTTCTTGAGAAGAAGATTTTTAAAGGTTTTAACCATATATGGGCAAGGTGGCCATGGGCAAGGTGGCCCATATTGGTCATGTGAGCCAGTCCTCACGAACAAATTTTCGTTCCCACATTCCATAGAGGCTCCACATGTTATTTGGTTTCAACTGGCCAAGTAGTTTAAGTGAAGAAGATGATAAAAATACTGAATCTGAGGCGTCCTGGACAAAGGTCGGTAAATGACCTTGACCTTTGGAACTGATAAACTTCCATTCATCAGAAGGTAAATACCATTTCTGATGCCACTAGCTAATATACAATCAGAAAAATCCACTGTTTTTCCTTTTTTCCATACAAATGTCTAAGTGACCAAATTTAACCTTGACGTAAAATAGGTCAAGGTCAACCTAAGGTCATCATTTGAACAAATTTGGTATGGCCAGAGTCCCTGATGCTGTATACCAAGTTTTAAGATCATCAGCCATTCGGTTCTTGAGAAGAAGATTTTTTAAAGGTTTTTACCACATATGGACATGGCGGCCATATTGGTCATCTGACCCAGTCCTCACTAATCAACTTTCGTTCCCTCATTCCATAGAGGCTCCACATGTAATTTGGTTTCAATTGGCCCAGTAGTTTAAGTGAAGAGGAAGATAAAAAAACTGAATCTGAGGCGTCATGGACAAAGGTTGGTAAATAACCTTGACCTTTGGAACTGATAAACTTCCATTCAGCTGATTGTAAATACCATTTCTGATGCCGCTAACTAATCTACAATCAGAAAAATCCAGTTTTTGCCATTTTTCCATACAAATGTCTAAGTGACCAAATTTGACCTTGACGTTAAACAGGTCAAGGTCAACCTAAGGTCATCATTTGAACAAACTTGGTAGGGCCAGAGTCCCTGATGCTGTATACAAAGTTTCAAGATCATAGGCCATTCGGTTCTTGAGAAGAAGATTTTTAAAGGTTTTTACCATATATGGGCATGGCGGCCATATTGGTCATCTGACCCAGTCCTCACGAATCAACTTTCGTTCCCTCATTCCATAGAGGCTCCACATGTAATTTGGTTTCAATTGGCCCAGTAATTTAAGTGAAGAGGAAGATAAAAATACTGAATCTGAGGAGTCCTGGACAAAGGTCGGTAAATGACCTTGACCTTTGAAACTGAAAAACTTCCATTCAGCTGATTGCAAATACCATTTCTGATGCCACTAGCTAACACACAGTCAGAAAAATCCACTGTTTTGCCATTTTTCCATACAAATGTCTAAGTGACCAAATTTGACCTTGACATAAAACAGGTCAAGGTCAACTGAAGGTCATCATTTGAACAAACTTGGTAGGGCCCGAGTCCCCGATGCTGCATACCAAGTTTCAAGATCATCGGCTATTTGGTTCTTGAGAAGAAGATTTTTAAAGGTTTTTACCATATATGGGCATGGCGGCCATATTGGTCATGTGACCCAGTCCTCCCGAACAAACTTTCGTTCCCCCTTGCCATAGAGGCTCCACATGTAATTTGGTTTCAATTGGCCAAGTAGTTTCAGAGGAGATGTTGTTTGAAAATGTTGACGACGCAGACGCAGACGACGACGACGGACGACGGACAATGCCTATACTATAAGCTCCCCCGGAGCCTTCGGCTCTGGTGAGCTAAAAATCCTGAATAAAGTGCGTTTAAAATGTCATATGATAAATAGAATCTTACATTCGTACTCATGTATTATTGAATGTATCAAACTGGTTGAGGAAAAGGGATAAAATGCTTGGCAAAGCCTCACATTTTATCCCTTTTCCTCAACTTGTTTAATACATTCAATAATACCTGAGCTTTGTGCTCACAGAGATGTTGCACTGATGAGTTAGGAGGCCTTCATGCTGACTGGACAAATTATTCGTCTAAATCCTGATGGAGGTAAGGGCGAGGATTATGACCATGTAAAATCGATTTAAGCCCCCTAGTGGAATTCGTTTCACTGACCGTTCCAAAGCAGTTCTTCTGTTGCGGTTTATTTTTGTTATGGTTTGTTTTTGAATGTGTGTATAGCTTATATTGTTTAGCTTTGGATAGCCAATTGGCCAGTTTGTGGGAAAGTAACTGTCCTTTTGGCTTTCCGCTGTTGATGTTTTCATTGGGGTCTAGTTAACTAGTTTCATGTTTCTTTCCCTTTGGGGTCTCCCATGGGAGTTGTGGGTTAATTGTATGGATTCCTGATCATTGCCTTCATTTCTATTTTTTATATTGAGAATAACGAAAATTATATTTCAGTTACCACCAAATACTAACCTTAACCCATTCAGTACCAGAAACCCCAAAATGGGTACCCTGGCAAACAGTGCAGGCCCAGATCAGACGCCGCAGAATGCGGCGTCTGATCAGGGCCTACACTGTTTGCAAAAAGTTCAGCCATTTACCGAACAAATTTTGATGAAAACACAACCTGACACCCCTAAATTTTGAAATGGACTCCTGCTGTCTACAAGGAGGAAGATTCCATTTGGTACAAAAAGGGTTAAGCAGCTAGAAGTTTTCGATAGTGCCAATCCTGCATAATCTCGCTGCACTGAATTTTTCAAAATCAACCATGTCTGTGAAGAAGTTGTTACTGAAAGAAGCCTCTGCACACCTCATGCTGGCAGATTTGAATCACAGCTTCCGGTTAGGGGGAATAATTAGAACACTTCAAGAACAACTTATACAATATTTCTCTTTAGCAACCTATGTTGAGTACTTGTTAGAATAATCTTACAGAGTTTCTATGCAGAAATAAGAAAAATAATCCTTTTCCTCATTACTCCCATTTGGATCTAAGCCTGCCCAGGCAAAGCGGTGCAAGTCGGCCCGTCCATACTTATAAATCCTATTGGTTTCATTGGGCGACAGGTCTTGAGATGTCATTTCATCTCAACGTCGGGTAAAAGTCCAACAAAATTGGAAGCAACGTCTCTAAAATGACCTTTACAGTGTTGACGGGGACATTAAACCTCATATCAAACAAAACAAACAAATCTATCTCCCATTTGTGTTGAGGTTTTAAATACCCTTCAAAACTATTTTGGTCATTTTGGAGAAGTTGCTTCCAATTTTGTGTGACTTTTAGCTAACACTGAAATGAAATGACATCTCAAACCTGACCAGCAAAAGCAACCATTAGGGTTTAAGGAGGGGTCAACTATCAACACTTCTCTTGGGCAGGCTTAGACCTTCTTTTCTTAGCAATTTACTAGTACTCAAGTTCGGTCAGTTTCAGCTCTGCCCAGAGGCACCAAATAGACCAATCTATTTCTCCAAGCCTAAATGGCAGTGGGTGCCATGATACCCTGTATCTTGTGCTATGATGAATGTATTTATGCCTCCTCCACATAATTGCTGATCTATGTCCATGACATTTCTTGCTCACATCACTTTAACCCTTAAGATGCCGAGAAAAACTACATCTGAAAATGTCATCTGCTTATGTCGTCTGCTGATTTTTTTTTGCAAACTTTTAAAAATATTTGAGCATACAAGCAAACAGTGTGGGCCCAGATCAGACTGCTCCTGCAGGAGCAGTCTGATCTGGGTCCATACTGTTTGCAAAAACATTACTTTGTAGGTAACCGGCAGATGGCAAAGCAGACGACTATTGTCGTGATTGTCATTTTATGGGTTAATTCATAAAACCTTACTTGATGAACTCCTCGAATGACCAAAAGGCTGTCATTATCCCCATTCTCTGCGCTATTGGTGGCTCCTCAATCTGGTCTATGTGGTTGAACTCATCTTCTAAACTCTCAATACGTGGGAAACTGCTCGTCACCATGGTTCTAGAAATTGTAAGGTAAAATGAATACACTTCAAAAGAAAAATTATTCTTGCAAAAAGATCATTTTGATTTCCCTTTTTATTTCTAAATGCAGCACTCTTACCTGAAAGAATTTGAACTTGAATAGAAAAAAGTTCATTCCTTTAGGGGAACATGTGTCAGATTTTTCAGCCATTTTTCAAAAGGAGACAACTTTTAAGACTTCCTGTTTCCTTTTCTATAAGCCCTGTCCCACTGAAAAAGGGGTCTACTCTTAAAGGAAAGAATTTGCTCCTCAGGAGCAAATTCTTTTCTTTAAGAGTTGACCCTTATTGACATGGGAGACAAAAATACTTTTGAAGGAGTTGCCTCCCCTGAAGGTGTACTCATTCCCCTTAAACGCAGGCTGGTCTCCATAGCTCAGTAAGATTTATATCTGACTGCCCAGTTGGCACACAATGTGTATGCAACATCGTATTAACCTCGATGAAATCAGGGCTGGAAAATTCTTCAAAATTTCACTTGTCATGCATGTACAAGGGTATGCAGATTTTGGTAAATTTCATAGGGACAAAAAGTTTTTCTCATCCTTCAAAATATTTACACTTCATGGCGAGTGGATTTTTCCAGCCCTGGTGTCATGCCATTGCATGGACGTTGTTTCCTAAAAGTTCAGTCATTTTCCAAATAAATTTTGCTGAAAACGATTACCGATGAAAACACAACCTGACACCCCTAAATTTTGAGATGAACTCCTGCAGTATATTTGGAGGAAGATTCCATTTGGTACAAAAAGGGTTAAGCAAACACTAGACCCTGATTGGATGCTACATTTTTTGGCATCTGATCTTTTCATTAATGGTAAATTGCAACACCTATCAAGGGATTTATAATCAAGAGTAATGGGCCCTTAGGGCGCTGATTACATCAGCCCACTGTCCATGTGTGTACCAAGTTTCAGCTTTACAGCTTTCTCAGTTTCTGCGAAATCTGTAACAAAATTTTACCCAATGCCCATGTGTGTAAACTTCTTGAGAAAAAAATGTGACGAGACTTTTAATTTGTGTAAATTTTTCATAATAGTAAGCTGTAAAACTGTAAAAGGGATGTATCTCGGAGAGTTATGGGCCCTTGGCCCTGCATATGTTATACATGATACATCAACCCACTGCCCATGTTTGTACCAAATTTAAACTTTGTAACCCTAACAGTTGATGAGAAAAATGAAATGAAAATTTTATCTGGGGCCAGTTGTTCAAAACTAACAACGTCCTTAGTTAACGTATCGTAAAAATCTTGATCATTTATTATGACAAATATGCTTATATTTTCGCTAAAAAAAATGTAAGCAAGCTGCTCACATTTTGTCAGCAAAAATACCGAAATTTTCAATATTGTACTAGCTAGAACAGTTAACAATTTGACCACTAACGAGCTCGTTAAGCTAACGATGCTTTGAACAACTGACCCCTATGAGGACAGAAGGATGGAGGCAAAGAACAAAAGCAATGCAAAGCGGGGCATTATACGCCAGTAGCAAGTTAACCTTTCTCTTGCTGAATATTCAGTTAAGCCACACCCATTTCTGACTTTGAACCAATCAGATTACTTGATGTAATTTATTGCTGCAAATTCATAAATTGAATGTCAAACAGTGTAAATCTTGATCAGATGACACAAGCCATCTGATCTGGATCTGCACTGTTTCCAAAGATAGGGGTTGTCGTGAACAGCATGACAAGAGCTAATATTTTTGGACTGAAACCTTGAAAAAATAAGAACTGCTCCATATCATGGTCTAACTACATATCGTTTCAGCTTGATCGGATCTAAATTGTAGGAGGAGTTAGCCGGAAATAAAAATGTCTACAGATATTTTCGAAGTGTTATACTTATATAAATATACAAGGAGGAAGATTCGATTCGGTACAAAAGAAGTTAATAGATTAGATTACACAGACAGCAGTCTGATAATGTACCTGTTTGGATGAGACCTGGGAAGAAGAAATCGGAACTCAACAGCATTCAGCCCAGACTCTAATTCTCTCTGCACCAGACTGCTGAGATCATAGGCAATATATGCTCTTCTGATGTACACCTGCAAAAATAACACACAAATATGGACTTTCACTTGATATATTGTCGCCCCCGTCCATCTGGGCTTGGAGAACTAGAGAAAGCAACCAGTGGGTCACGTATACCTCCCTAAACCCCACTTTATATAGCGAAAACTGGGTTTACATAATTTTTCTTACTTCTGCTTCAAAACAAAACATTGAGATGAAATGACATCTCAAGCCCTGTCGCCCAATGAAAACAAAAGGGTTTATTAGCATAGACGGTCCCCCTCGCACCGCGGTTCCTGGACAGGCTTAGATCCTCTAAGCGGTTTACCAGTACAAGTGTGCGGGCCAGATTCAGCTCTACGTGGAAGCAGCATGCAGCCCATATATTTCTTCAAGCCCATAGGGCTTGAAGAAACATATGGGCTGCATGATGCTTCCACACAGAGCTATGGGCTTGAAGAAATATATGGGCTGCATGATGCTTCCACGCAGAGCTGAATCTGGCCCGCACACTAGTACTGGTAAACCGTTTAGAGGATCTAAGCCTATCCAGGAACCGTGGTGCGGGGCGGACCGTCCATGCTAATAAACCCTATTGGTTTCATTGGGCGACAGGGCTTGAGATGTCATTTCATCTCAATGTCGGGTAAAAGTCCTACAAAATTGGAAGCGACTTCTCCAAAATGACCTTTACAGTGTTGACCGGGACGTTAAACCTCAAATCAAACAAATCAAAACAAAACATAGGTTGTGGGTACTGCCTCTTTGTTTTCCGTATAAATACGAAACATATCACTGATTTTCACCAGAAAATTAGCCATTTTGGAGATGTGAAAAAATGCACTAGGACGTACAGGTGAGTTATCGTAATGCTCATGCACTTATTCAGTTGTTTTGTTAAAATTGTACTACACTGCTCAAAGGGGTAAGCGCTGTGAGCTCCGTAAAAACCAAATGGTACCCAACGAAAAGCGACATTGTATCATGACTTAGGGGTTCCAAAGTCTGTCCCAGGATATACTGTCGCAAAATTTTGACATTATCCTATCAAACGCCGTGTTAGATTTGCCAGTGCATTTGAATGTATGTTTTGTAATCTCAACTCATATGGTAGAACTCTCTTACCTCAAGGGCAGCAACCCTGACTAGAGGCTTACTATGGTAGAAGAAATCTTGTAGAACATCATAAATGGCTGTTTCTGAGTTGATCAGTTTCTGAAAAGAAAAAGTGAGTGTTTCAGTTTTACGTCCCACCAACAGCTAAGGTCATACGGAGACGGGACCTCGGTTTAAAGACTCATCCGAAAGTCTGGAGATGCCCGGGATCAAACCTACGACCCCTGTTTACAAGGCGAGTAGCGTAACCACTCGACCACAGAGGCTTCTCTGAAAAGAAAAAAAAAGTGTTGTGTGTCACAGCACACCTGTGTGACATTGTTGTCACATAGCACATCTTTTCTTCATCTTTACATATATCTGGGTTAATTCAGCAGACGATAAATAATTGGTATTTTTCTTTTTTTCCCTAAAACAGGATTTGACATGTCATGTAAATGGTCTCCTAGATATTTGCATGAAATGTCAAATCGCGTTTTCTAAAAAAATTCAAAATTTATTTCAAAATGTCTGCTGTAAAATATACTCAGCATGCAGATATTTAATTAAAAAAAAAAACAACAAAAAAAAGAATATTTAACCCATTGCATGCGGGAAACCCCTAAAGGGGTACCTTGGCAAACAGTGCAGGCCCAGATCAAACGCCACAGAACGCGTCTGATCAGGGCCTGCACTATTTGCAAACAGAATTTTCCGTCCAAAATGGAATAAATACAAGAAAAAAAGGCCTGACACCCCTTATATGACAATGGACTTGTCCAACATATAGCAATGGAAGAGTCCATTAGCATTCACTGGGTTAAAATGACTTCTCATTTCTGCGGCAAATACAGGTTGTAGGGGCTCATAAGAACTGCCTTATTGAGACAGTTCTAATGAGCACCCACAATCTGTTAACAAGGAAAAACCAAAGAAAATCCATACCTTATAGGAAAACCCCACTTTTCTCTTTATACAGTGTTGAATACATAAACATGGTATTGTAATGGAATATGAAATCAGACTCAGAAACATTGAATAATTTGAAAATAGAAAAATCTGTCTCTTGGGATCATTTTTTCAAATCCATACCTTGGTGCCAGTATTCCGTTTTACCCGCCCATGCCCATTGGGGCTTGAAGAAATAAATGGGCTGCATGATGCTAACACGCAGAGCTGAATCTGACCACTCACGAGTACTGGTAAACTGCTTAGAGGATCTAAGCCTGCCCAGGCAAAGCGGTGCGAGTCAGACCGTCCATGCTTATAAACCCTATTGGTTTCATTGGGTGACAGGGCTAGAGATGTCATTTCATCTCAATGTCGGGTAAAAGACCCACAAAATGGGAAGCAACGTCTCCAAAATGACATTTATAGTGTTGACGGGGACATTAAACCTAAATTATTTACTAAATTCTCATTTTATTTGAATTACATTGCTGAAATATTTAGTCTTTGTTTGAAGAAAATATACAATATCTAGAATAATTTGTAGCTTACACAGTATTTGCCTATACGTATTTAATATACATCTACCTATTCAAGGAGTGGAACTCTATAAGCATATGCTTTCGTTCTTATCCTTTCTATTGTTCACAAAATGATATATTTGTATTTGTACTAGTAAAATAAATATGTTTAAACCAATAATAGTGGTTGTAACACCACTACTACTACTATGGCTACTACTAGTAGTAGGTTTAACGTCCCCGTCAACACTGTATAGGTTAGTAGTAGTAGTAGTGATGGTAGTAGAAGTAGAGTTTTTGTTTGTTTGATTTGAGGTTTAACGTCCCAATCAACACTGTAAAGGTCATTTTGGAGACGTTGCTTCCAATTTTGTGGGACTTTTACCCGACCTTGAAATGAAATGACATCTCAAGCCCTGCCGCCCAATGAACCAATAGGGTTTATTAACATGGACAGGCCGACTCGCACCGCTTTGCCTGGGCAGGCTTAGATCCTTTAAGCGATTTACCAGTTCTCGTGTGCGGGTCGGTTTCAGCTCTGCGTGGAAGCATCATGCAGCCCATCTATTTCTTCAAGCCCCAATGGGTAGGGGCCTAGAAGTAGTAGTAGTAGTGGTACAGTAGTAGTATTAGTTATGTTTGTTCGTTAGGAGTCAACAATATTTAGGTCATATCAAGCCTGTAAGTTTTCCTGGGTAGGCTTATATGCAAGCGTTTAACCAGTAATGTACACAAGTTTTCGCAAGAAACTGACAACTGCCTTTCTTGAATCTGAGAAATTGACAGAAAAATCGTAGAAAAGATTCCATGTAGTAGTAGTAGTTGTTGTTGTTTATATTTTCTGGAAACGGTTATGTTTATGGAGCAGACAGTTTCCCTGTCTACAATGAAATGGAGTTTGTGATCGTGTCACATTTCCCTGGTAAGGGGCCCAATGGGGGGTAAGTGAAAAAAAATCGAAATTTTGTTAGTAGTTGGAATTTCAATATTTTTCTTCGATACCCTATCCCTTATTTTCTGGGAACTAGTAGTAGATACACTAGCTGCACAGAAATAGGACTGCGATTGTTTCACATGTCTCTAGGGGCTTTTCTGTATACAATCTAGTGCCAAATTTTTTAAAATGAATGCCGCATTCGAGAGTTTTCACCTTTAGCACTGGAACAGGGTAAATAGAATGTTCCACAGTTCAAAACGTAAAATAGAGGTACTGTACAGTTAGATTCTCCATAATGAAAGTTTAAAACAAGAGGGCCCTGAATTGCTCACCTGAGAGTTAGTGTCTCTAGTACATTCTAGGCCAAAGGGCTATAATTTGAACAAACTTGGTAATGGTCCACTAGATGAAGCTTCACACCAAATATCAAAGACCTGGGCCTGGCTGTTTCAGAGAAGATTTTTAAAGATTATCTCTATACAAGTCCATGTAAAACCAAAGGGCCCCGGGACGGGGGCATTTGTGGCCAGGGGGCTATAATGTGAACAATCTTGATAGAGGTCGAGTAGATGAAATTTCACACCAAATATCAAAGACCTATGCCTTATGGTTTCACAGAAGAAGATTTTTAAAGATTTTCCCTATATAAGTCTATGTAAAACCAAAGGGTCCCAAGATGGGGGCATTTTTGGTCCCAGTACTATAATTTGAACAATCTTGGTAGAGGTCCACTAGATGAAGCTACATACCAAATATCAAAGACCTGGGCCTTGCGTTTTCAGAGAAGAAGATTTTTAAAGATTTTCCCTATATAAGCCCATGTAAAATCAAAGGGCCCCGGAGTGGGGGCATTTTTGACCCCAGGGCTAT
This sequence comes from Lucinisca nassula, assembly GCA_963580285.1. Taxonomy (NCBI): domain Eukaryota; kingdom Metazoa; phylum Mollusca; class Bivalvia; order Lucinida; family Lucinidae; genus Lucinisca; species Lucinisca nassula. The sequence goes on along the minus strand of OY757013.1, from coordinate 102,244,122 downwards.
AATTTGAACAATCTTGATAGCAGTCCACTAGATGAAGCTACATACCAAATATCAAAGACATGGGCCTTGCGGTTTCAGAGAAGATTTTTAAAGATTTTCCCTATATAAGCCCATGTAAATTCAAAGGGCCCCGGGGCGGGGGCATTTTTGGCCTGAGCACTATAATTTGAACAATCTTGGTAGCAGTCCACTAGATGAAGCTACATACCAAATATCAAAGACCTGGACCTTGCGGTTTCAGAGAAGGAGATTTGTAAAGATTTTCCCTATATAAGCCCATGTAAAACCAAAGGGCCCCAGGGCGGGGGCATTTTTGACCCTAGCACTATAATTTGAACAATCTTGGTAGGGGTCCACTAGATGAAGCTTCATACCAATGATCAAAGACATGGGCCTTGCGGTTTCAGAGAAGATGATTTTTAAAGATTTTCCCTATGTAAGCCCATGTAAAACCAAAGGGCCCGTGGCGGGGGCATTTTTGGCCCCAGCACTATAATTTGAACAATCTTGGTAGGGATCCACTAGATGAAGCTACATACCAAATATCAAAGACTTGGGCCTTGCGATTTCAGAGAAGAAGATTTTTAAAGATTTTCCCAATATTAGCCCATGTAAAACCAAAGGGCCCCGGGACGGGGGCATTTTTGGCCCCAGCACTATAATTTGAACAATCTTGGTAGGGATCCACTAGATGAAGCTACATACCAAATATCAAAGACTTGGGCCTTGCGATTTCAGAGAAGAAGATTTTTAAAGATTTTCCCTATATAAGCCCATGTAAAACCAAAGGGCCCCGGGGCGGGGGCATTTTTGGCCCCAGCACTATAATTTTAACAATCTTGGTAGGGGTCCACTAGATGAGGCTTCAGACCAAATATCAAAGACCTGGGCCTTGTGGTTTCAGAATAGAAGATTTTTTAAGTTTTCGGTGAAAAAATCTATTTTTGGCTCCTGTGACCCAGATGTGCAACGGACCAGAACCATTTGAACAACTTTGAAAGGGGACCACCTAAGGATCATTCTTGTGAAGTTTGGTCAAAATCTGATCAGTGGTTTAGGAGCTGTCGTTTGAAGAAAAAGTTTACGCACGCACTCACGCATGGACGCACGCACGACGGACAAAAAGTGATCCCAAAAGCTCACCTCGTCACTACGTGACAGGTGAGCTAATTACAAAATACAATGTCAGATTCGCATATTAATATTGCAAAATGCAATATCTGACCAGCATATTAGAATGTGCATGATGCAAGTTACGAAGTGTACATTACATAATGGAACGTTAATATTGCAAAATGCAATGCCTGATTTGCGTATTCAAATGTGCATCTTTCACATTTGAATTTTTGCCTAATTGCAGTTCCATATCCAGTTCTCCATCATTATGAACATTTCAAGTGATTTGGCTGGTTGAAATAAGTTTTATACTTCGATAAATTCCATGACCAAGAATCTCGGAACTCTTTCACACAGGGATAGGTAGTGATATAAAGTGACGTCAAAGAGCAAGTTTAGAACCCGCATTTACATCAATATTTATGAAACAACATCAACAGCGTTCGATTAAAAGATGTGAAACTATTGATTTTTGTTTGTTTGATTTGAGGTTTAATGTCCCCGTCAACACAATATAGGTCATTTTGGAGACGTTGCTTCCAATCTTGTGGGACATTTACCCGACATTGAGATGAAATGACATCTCAAGCCCTGTCTCCCAATGAAACCAATAGGGTTTATAAGCATGGACGGTGCGCCTCGCACCTCGGTTCCTAGACAGGCTTAGATCCTCTAAGCGGTTTACTAGTACTAGTGTGTGGACGGTTTCAGCTTTGCGTGGAAGCACCATTTATTTCTTCAAGCCCCGATGGCCAGGGGCAGTTTAAACTATTGAAAATGTAAATGTTGTAAGTCATATAAACTAAATTGAACAACTTCATGTTATTTTCACTTAGGTTTCATTCAAATATGGCAGCTTGTGATTGAATAATCATTCCCCTGTGGCGGTGGTCAAGTTCATTCTTACGCATTCGAAAGAATTCCTCAAAATATTCCATATTAATGGTATATTTAACATTTCAATGACAAATTTAGAATTATAAGGAATGAACATTTTTGTGGCTTTTATCGATGTGTAAACTCCAGTGAATCACTCACAAACTCAGCATAAAGCCCTTTGGGCTTCACGCAGTTATTGAGTGATTTGCCAGGGTTACACATCAATAAAATCCACAAAAATGCAATTTATTCCTATAATAAGTTTCTTAGTTAAAAGTATAAAACAAAAGTCAGCAATTTGTTCCTCTTCATCTCAAAAGCATAATAATTATGATCTTTTAGCACTTTTTCATTTTCAGTACACCGCAAAAATGCTGCATTCTTAACCATCAGCACTCTCTAGGCTAATTCAGCAGATGACAGATTTCTGATATTTTTCTTATTTTTTCCAGAAAACAGGACTTGACATCTCATGCAAATTGTCTCCATAGGAGACACATGTACTTTTTGATGTCAAATCCTGTTGTTTTTTTTTATGGAGACAATTTGCATTAGATGTCAAGTCTTATTTTCTGGGAAAATTAAGAAAATATTTAACAAGAGCACCGCATGTGGGTGCCAACGCTTGGCTAAAGTTTCTTTTAGAAAACAAAAATTTTAAGTCATAAAAGGGGCATTACTGTGCCAAAAATATTTTAAGGATTACCTCACCTATTGGTATGAGTTCCCCTTTTCATAATGAACAACTAGTAGTTTCAAGTAAATATGTTCAGTAATGACAGAGATATTACAAAATGTCAAAGTTTTTGCACGATGATGACGCCGACGACCCCAGAGCTATGACAATACCTCGTCGTTTTCTTCAAAAACAGCCGAGCTAAAAATGTTGTCTGCTTTAAAAAAATACCCAGCATGCATAGCGTAAATTGGTGTCAAACGTACATGTACTTTTTGAAAGAAAAGTATGGGCGAGTGCTTATTACAACATGTGCAGTAATTATGTCAAAATACAGAAATCCATACCTGTAGACTCTCTGGGCAGAAGTCATGGCCGTACATATCAACAGCAGACAAGAAAATATTCTCCATCTGATTATGACGTAATTCATATGGTGGCTGGTGTGCCGCTATCAGAACCTGCAGAGGAAGGAATAATGGCATTATCTTGGTGAGGTTTAATGACATGTCAACCCTTGTGGGACTTTTCGTGTCATCTTCCAGAGAGAAGAAGAAAAGTGATAGAAGAGTTGTAGATTTGTTTGATTTGAGGTTTAACGTCTTCATCAAAACTGTATAGGTCATTTAGGATACGCTGCTTCCCATTTTGTGGGACTTTGACCGGACATTGAGATGAAATGATATTTCAAGCCCTGTCACCCAATGAAATCAATAGGCATGGTCGATTCGACTTGCACCACTTTGCCTGGCCATGCTTGGATCCTCTAAGCAGTTTAACAGTACTAATGTGTGGCATCTATTTCTTCAAGCCCCCCCCCCATGCCCCCCCCCCCCCCCCCCCCCGCACACAAAGAATTATTGGAGAAAAAGCACATGAAGATATACATCATAACACTATTTTGGGATCCACAGCAGAAACCCTGTTAGTTAACCCCTATCTTGCTGTTCACGACAAACCCTACCTTTGTAAACAGTGAAGATCCAGATCAGATGGCTTCTGATCAGGATCTACACTGTTTGGCATTTACTTTATGAATTTGTAGCAATAAATTACATCAAGTAATTTGATTGGGTGATAGACAGAAATGGGTGTGGCTTAAATGAATATTCAGCAAGATAAGCGTTAAGCTACTATCTAAGGGCTATTCCAGTATAATCTATTAGGGTGGAGCGGACGGCAACTTTTTTATTTAGTGGCCGTAGGCTATGGTTTTAGAAAAACAAAATAGGCCGTAGGCTGTACAACAGAATTTTTAAAATTTACGGTAGGTTGTACTACCGATTTTTTAAAAAATCCCGTAGGCTATGTTGAAAGAAAACAAGAGGGCCCAATGGCCCTATATCGCTCACCTGTGTACGAGAAAATCATTAGTGTAGGAGACCACTTGACATTGCTACATACTAAATATCTAAGCTCAGGCAAAGCGGTGTCCATGCTTACAAACCCTACTGGTTTCATTGGGCGACAGGGCTTGAGATGTAATTTCATCTCAATGTCTGGTAAAAGTCCCACAAAATTGGAAGAGACATCTCAAAAATGACCAATACAGTGTTGTCGGGGATGTAAAACCTCAAATCAAACAAAATCTGTGCCTTATGGTTTTGGAGAAAAAGATTTTTTTAAGTTTTTTCAAGTATAAGTCTATAGAAGCTAATGAGCCAAAGGGCACGGTTGGCAGGTGTATGTAGGCGACCATTTTGTGTTGCTATATACTAAATATCTAAGGTCTGTACTTCATGGTTTCAAAGAAGATGTTTGAAGCTTTTTCCATTATAAGTTTGTTGGAGTTAAGGGGCCACAGGATTTGGACCCCAGGGGCATGATTGGCAGGATTCATGTAGGCGACCACTCGACATTGCTACATGCTAAATACCTAAGCTCTGGGACTTATGGTTTCAGAGAAGAATTTTGAAGCTTTTTTCCATTATGAGTCTATGGGAGCTAAGGGGCCCCGGGGCGTTGCCCATTTGGACCCCACGGACATGATTGGCAGGATTTTTGTAGGTGACCACTTGCCGTTGCTACATATCTCAGTTCTGGGCCCTGTGGTTTCAGAGAAGAAGATTTTTGAAGTTTTTTTTTTCCATTATGAGCCTATAGGAGCTAAGGGGCCCCGGGGCGTGGCCCTTTTGGACCCCAGGGGCATGACTGGCAGGAATTATGTAGGTGACCACTTGCCATTGCTACATGCTAAATATCTAAGCTCTGGGTGCTGTGGTTTCAGAGAAGAAGATTTTTTAAGCTTTTTTTAAATATGAGTCTGTGGGAGCAAAGGGGCCCCTGCGCGTGGCCCATTTGGACCCCAGGGGCATGATTGGCAGGAATTATGTAGGTGACCACTTGCCGTTGGTACATGCTAAATATCTAAACTCTGGGCCCTGTGGTTTCAGAGAAGACGATTTATGAAGCTTTTAATTTTTCAATTATTAGTCTATGTGAACAAAGGGGCCCCGGGGCGTGGCCCATTTGGACCCTAGGGGCATGATTGGCAGGATTTATGTAGGTGACCACTTGCCGTTGCTACATGCCAAATACCTCAGCTCTGGGCCCTGTGGTTTCAGAGAAGATTTTTGAAGCTTTTTTGCATTATGAGTCTATATGAGCTAAAGGGCCCGGGGGGTGGCCCGTTTGGACCCCAGGGGCATGATTGCCAGGAATTATGTAGGTGACCACTTGCCATTGCTACATGCTGAATATCTAAGCTCTGGGCCCTGTGATTGCCGAGGAGAAGATTTTTGAAGCTTTTTGTTCCATTATGAGTCTATGGGAGCGAAGGGGCCCCGGGGCGTCGCCAATTTGGAACCCAGGGGCATGATTGGCAGGAATTATGTAGGTGACCACTGGCCGTTGCTACATGCTAAATATCTAAGCTCTGGGCCCTGTGGTTTCAGAGAAGAAGATTTTTGAAGCTTTTTTTCCATTATGAGTCTTTGGGAGCTAAGGGGCCCCGGGGCGTGGCCAATTTGGACCCCAGGGGCATGATTGGCAGGAATAATGTAGGTGACCACTTGCTGTTGCTACATGCCAAATATCTCAGCTCTAGGCCCTGTGGTTTCAGAGAAGAAGATTTTTGAAGCTTTTTCCCATTATGAGTCTATAGGAGCTAAAGGGCCCTGGGGCGTGGCCGGTTTGGACCCCAGGGGCATGATTGGCAGGAATAATGTAGGTGACCACTTGCCGTTGCTACATGCTAAATATCTAAGCTCTGGGCCCTGTGGTTTCTGAGTAGAAGATTTTTGAAGCTTTTTTTTTCCATTAAGAGTCTATGTGAGCTAAGGGGCCCCGGGGCGTGGCCCATTTGGACCCCAGGGGCATGATTGGCAGGAATTATGTAGGTGACCACTTTCCATTGCTACATGCCAAATATCTCAGCTCTGGGCCCTGTGGTTTCAGAGAAGAAGATTTTTGAAGCTTTTTTCCATTATGAGTCTATAGGAGCTAAAGGGCCCGGGGCGTGGCCCGTTTGGACCCCAGGGGCATGATTGGCAGGAATTATGTAGGTGACCACTTCCCATTGCTCCATGCTAAATATCTAAGCTCTGGGCCCTGTGGTTTCCGAGAAGAAGATTTTTGAAGCTTTTTTTCATTAAGAGTCTATAGGAGCTAAAGGGCCCTGGGGCGTGGCCCGTTTCGACCCCATGGGCAAGATTGGCAGGAATTATATAGGTGACCACTTGCCGTTGCTACCTGCTAAATATCTAAGCTCTGGGCCCTGTGGTTTCCAAGAAGAAGATTTTTGAAGCTTTTTGTTCCATTATGAGTCTATGGGAGCGAAGGGGCCCCGGGGCGTCACCCATTTGGAACCCAGGGGCATGATTGGCAGGACTTATGTAGGTGACCACTGGCCGTTGCTACATGCTACATATCTAAGCTCTGGGCCCTGTGGTTTCAGAGAAGAAGATTTTTGAAGCTTTTTTTTCATTATGAGTCTTTGGGAGCTAAGGGGCCCCGGGGTGTGGCCCATTTGGACCCCAGGGGCATGATTGGCAGGAATTATGTAGGTGACCACATTCCGTTGCTACATGCCAAATATCTCAGCTCTGGGCCCTGTGGTTTCAGAGAAGAAGATTTTGGAAGCTTTTTTTCCATTATGAGTCTAAAGGAGCTAAAGGGCCCGGGGCATGGCCCGTTTGGACCCCAGAGGCATGATTGGCAGGAATTATGTAGGTGACCACTGGCCGTTAATACATGCTAAATATCTAAGCTCTGGGCCCTGTGGTTTCAGAGAAGAAGATTTTTGAAGCTTTTTTTCCAGTATGAGTCTATAGGAGCTAAAGGGCCCGGGGTGTGGCCCGTTTGGACCCCAGGGGCATGATTGGCAGGAATTATGTAGATGACCACTTGCCATTGCTTCATGCTAAATATCTAAGCTCTGGGCCCTGTGGTTTCCGAGAAGAAGATTTTTGAAGCTTTTTGTTCCATTATGAGTCTATGGGAGCGAAGGGGCCCCGGGGCTTGGCCAATTTATACCCCAGGGGCATGAATGGCAGGAATTATGTAGGTGACCACTGGCCGTTAATACATGCTAAATATCTAAGCTCTGGGCCCTGTGGTTTCAGAGAAGAAGATTTTTGAAGCTTTTTTTCCATTATGAGTCTATAGGAGCTAAAGGGCCCGGGGCGTGGCCCGTTTGGACCCCAGGGGCATGATTGGCAGGAATTATGTAGGTGACCACTTGCCATTGCTACATGCTAAATATCTAAGCTCTTGGCCCTGTGGTTTCAGAGAAGAAGATTTTTGAAGCTTTTTGTTCCATTATGAGTCTATGGGAGCGAAGGGGCCCCGGGGTGTGGCCAATTTGGACCCCAGGGGCATGAATGGCAGGAATTATGTAGGTGACCACTGGCCGTTAATACATGCTAAATATCTAAGCTCTGGGCCCTGTGGTTTCAGAGAAGAAGATATTTTAATTTTTTCCCCATTGTAAGTCTATGGGAGCTATATGTTGCCATGGCAACCAGAATTCCAATCTGATCAGCCCAAAAACCTTATGCAGCCTTTCCCCCTACCTGATGATGCTTCTCATGAAATTTGATCAAGATTGACCATGGGGTATTAGAGATATACTTATTTGAAATTGTTCACGGACGCACGGATGCACGACGGACAAAAAGTGATCACAAAAGCTCACCTTGTCACTACGTGACAGGTGAGCTAATAAATAATTGTTGTAGGTTGTCAAATAACAACAGGGCCCAGACATCTGAATCGTTCAGTTTGAAGTTCCGCAGAGATTTTAAACAAAAAGCAACGCTGAAATTGTGAAAAAAAGAGAGGCTCGGCAATTTTACTGCTGTTTACAGGTCAAAGGTCGTTTGAGTAGGACACAAATCAATATCCGGTAATGGGACGCTTCGCCCCCGGTCGATGACCTTGCCTGACATAATGGAAAATTACTGGGCTTAGTTACTGAATGACGCAATAATCCCCGTTCCAAAAAAAAATTATACTTGTGTTGGTAGCGCATGATTTGCATGATTTATGTAAACACAATATTAGCACGCTGTTTAATCAGTAAGCTTCAAGGGATTTATGGCCCGAGATAATTAGTTAATTGGGGATTATGATACCCAAGGAATGTTTATACAGCGGATGCCACCCAGAGCGTGCCGAGCTTTGAGCTGCAATAAATTACGTAACAGTACCCAAAAGTGTACCCAGGTGGTCATCGGACGGACAATAAAACCCACAGATGGGTAGACAGCCTTTCATTGGTCAATTGTTTCAGTCCCTTTAATAAATATTAATTTCTTAAAAAAAAATATGCAACGTCTGATCAGGGCCTCAACGCTGACACTTGAACAGACAGACAGACGCAATTATTTAGCGGCACCTTATCAGGGTCTACAGGTTTTAGGACCTTATAATGCTACGACACCCAGATCAGACACTCCACAATCACTGTGCGACGTCTGATCCAGCTCCTACCGCCGACGGTTCATTTTATTTTATTTTCCGCGACCGAATAGTTTTGAAGGATATAGCGATCAGTCTTGCGCCCGTCCAAATGTCCGTCCGTCCGTAGACACAACAGACAGATGCAAACAATGCGGATCCAGATCAGACGCCATACTATTATTAAACGGCTTCTGTTGAGGGTCTGCAGGTTTGCAGATGGCATCTGAGATGGCAGAGACCCGGACAAGACGCTGCGCAAGGATAATGCGGCGTCTGATCAGGGTCTTATAGCCCACGGTGGTGTTTTTTATCCCTAGTCTGAACAGGTTCGGAGCCTGGCGTCCGTACATCCGCCCATCCGTAGACACAACATTATGAGTGGCGTCTGTTCAAATATCCGTCCGTAGACGCAACAGACAGATGCAAACAATGCAGATCCGGATCAGACGTCGTACAATTATTAAACGGCGTCTGATGAGGGTCTACAGGTTTGAAACGACATCTGAGATGGCGCAGACCCAGACAAGACGCTGCGCAACGACAATGCGGCGTCTGATCAGGGTCTTATCGCCGACGGTGGTGTTTTTTATCCCTAGTCTGAACAGGCTCGGAAGATATAGTGATCAGCGTGGCGTCATCCACCCGTCCGTCTGTATGACAATAGACAGAACACAAAGGTGCAAACAGTGAATCAGACTTCATACAATTATTATACCGCGTCTGAATAGGGTCTACAGGTTTGTAGACGGCATATGCGACGGCACGGACCCAGACCAGATGCTGTACAATGATCATGTGACGTCTGATTAGGGTCTGACCGCTGACGGTGCGTTTTATTTTTTATCCCCCTGACCAAATAGGTTTGGGGTTATAGCGAACAGCCTGACGTCCATCCGTCCTTCCGCAGACACCAAATTGTGATAGCCAAAACTACAATACCCTATGAGATAGATTGTCGGTTCTTGTTACAATAGAACATTGGGTTCAAAAAGCATGCCATGAGCAAGAACCAAAACTCTGGGTGTCCTGGTATTTTAGTTATTTCCCCTGACAATATGAACTTGTGATCACAATAACTCCTATATATTTGAAGATATATTGATTGACTTGATACCGTTGTACATAAGGTCAAGAAGGGTTGTCATGAGCAATAACCATAACTCTGGATGTCATGGTATTATAGTTATCTCCCCTTACAAAATAACATTGCGATCAATAACTCCTATACCCTTTGACATATTTTGATGGTAGTTGGTACAAGTGTACTTGGGGTCAAGAAAGAGTGTCGTGAGCAAGAAACAAAACGCTGGGTGCCATGGTATTTTAGCTATCTCCCCTGGCAATGTGTTATCTACCCTGACAATGTAACCTTGTGGTTGCCATAACTCCATTACCCTTTGAGATATATTGATGGGACTTGGTACAGAAATACAAGAGGTTAAGAAGATGTGTCTTGGACAAGAACCACAACTCTGGGTGCCAAGATATTTTAGATATCTCCCCTGACAAAGTAACCTTGCGATCGCAAGAACTCAAACACATTTTGAGTATCAACCACCCCATAGCCAGCTCTTTGGGGTGAACTGGCTATGGGGTGGTTCATACACTGATTTGAAAAAAAAAAAGTAAAGTTGGGGATGGGGGTGCAAAAATGATAGATAGACGATAAAAGTTATTTTATTTTATTATATTATTTTATAAAAAAAAAATCACACCCGTGTGTCATAGTGCATTCTTTGATTTCTCCAAAATGGCTACTTTTCCATTGAAAACTTTGATATTTGTCTTATTTATACTCGGAACATAGGTTGTGGGTATAGATTGAGGCAGTTCTAACGAGTACCCACAACTTAAATACCGTCGGAAGGTAAGATATTTTTTTTGGCTTTTCCTGAAATTTATCCAATGGGGAGGATAAGAAAACAATATTTTTAATGGAAAAGTCCAAAAGAATCATCGTCAACCATTTAAAATAGGATTGAGGGCAAAAAATTAGGAATAGTCAGGTTACCTGAAACACATTTTTTTAGCCTTGTCTGAATTTTTAATCCCCCGCCGCGAAGCGGAGCGGAGCTGGGATTATAGGAATGGCCTTCGTCTGTCCGTCAGTCTGTCTGTCTGTCCGTAACACTTTCTTGTCCGCTCCATATCTCCTGAACCCTTTGATAGATTTTCATTAAACTTTGGTCAATTATTCGTCTCAATTAGCTGGTGTGCAGAACCCATAAATGAACCATGCCCACTCAAGGTCAAGGTCATGGTTGAAGGTCACGAGTTTGAAACTTGGAATTTTTTGTCCGTTCCATATCTCCTTTACCCTTGGAAGGATTTTCATTAAACTTTGGTCAAATATTCTTCACAGTGAGCTGATGTGCAGAACCCATGTCCGTCTGTCAGTTTGTCTGTCCGTCCGTCTGTCCGTAACTTTTTCTTGTCCGCTCAGTATCCCTGAACCCTTTAATAGATTTTCATTAAACTTTGGTAAATTATACCTCTCAGTGAGCTGGTGTGCAGGCCCTATAAATGAAGCATGCCAACTCAAGGTCAAGGGTCATGGTTGAAGGTCACAAGTTTGAAACTTGGAATTTTTTGTCTCTTCCATGTCTCCTTTACCCTTGGAAGGATTTTCATTAAACTTTGGTCAAATAGTCTTCACAGTGAGCTGATGTGCAGAACCCATGTCCTTCCATCCATCTGTCTGTCAGTCTGTCCATCTGTCCGTAACTTTTTCTTGTCCGTTCCATATCTCCTGAACCCTTTAATAGATTTTCATTAAACTTTGGTCAATTATCCCCCTCAGTGAGCTGATATGCAGAACCTATAAATGAACCATGCCGACTCTAGGTCAAGGTCACATTTGAAGGTCACGAGTTTAAAACTTTGAATTTTTTGTCCCTTCCATATCTCCTTTACCCCTAAAAGGATTTTCATTAAACTTTGGGTCAATTATCCCCCTCAGTGAGCTAACCATGCCAACTCAAGGTCAAGGTCACAGGCGACGGTCACAAGGTTAAGCCTTGATACTAAATGGGGCGGGGGATTTGGCTGTCCTCCTGACTGCTTTCTTGTCTTTTCTCTTTTTTTTTAAGTAAACAAAAAACAACTTTCATGATAAAATTTATTCATTTTTGGGGCATTCAATAATCAATATAAAGACACCAACTGTGACAATGGTTTTTACACATGATCCAGGATTTCAGTTTATAAAGAGGGAAAGATTTTTAGTCGCAAGATCTTTTCTGATGAATATATCTAAATATATATTTAATTACCTGTGGGTTGTCTCTACCTGAAATAGTTTTACCCCGTTGGTTATATCTAGAAAAAAATACAAATGTCCGTTGGTTATATCTAGAAAAAAATACAAATATCCGTAGGCTGTATTGAAAAAAAATTATTTTAAAGCGTAGGCTATGTGAAAATCTAAGTGCCTTCCTCCCCCACCATATAGATTTTACTGGAACAGCCCTAAACAAAAATGTATAACAAAACCAGTCAGTTTAACAAGACCATGAAATGAACTACCCCTAAACCCCACTTTATATAGAGAAAACTGGCATTTGAACAACCCCTAAACCTCACTTTAAATAGAGCGTCACCAAGCGAATTTGTGTCTTCGAGCATTCCGTCATGACAAATTTTAACTGCGCATGCCCAGCCATTCGGAGGGGCCAGGGATATGGCTTTTTGTCTGAAGGTTCTTCTTGATTCACTGCTTGTATGAGTGAGCAGCGAAGGTTCTGGCGAGACTGCGCGGATGCGCAGGCTCGCCTGAACCTTCGCTGCTCGCATAGGCGACAAGTACCAAAATCGCTTGAGGGGGCCCATATAGAGAAAACTGGCATTTGAACAACCCCTAAACCTCACTTTAAATAGAGAAAACTGGCATTTATGGGGATATTGATTATTTTTTTTATTTCTGCTTGAAGACATAGGTTGTGGGTACTCGTTAGAACTGCCTCAATGAAGCAGTTCAAATTAGCACCCACAACCTATGTTTGCACTATAATTAAGAAAAATATCACAGATTTTCATCGGAAAAGTAGCCACTTTGGAGATGTGAAAAAATGGACTTTATCGCATGGGTGTGTTATTCTGATATCTACATAATCTATATATTTTGGGATCCACCATTAAACCATGTTATAGTCAAAACCATGTTTTAACAGTGTTTTTTGTTTGTTTGAGTTGAGGTTTAACGTCCCCTTCAACACTGTAAAGGTCATTTTGGAGACGTTGCTTCCAATTTTGTGGGACTTGTACCCGACATTGAGATGAAATGACATCTCAAGCCCTGTCGCCAAATGAAACCAATAGGGTTTATTAGCATGGACGGTCGGCCTTGCACCGCGGTTCCTGGACAGGCTTAGATCCTCAAGCCGTTTACCAGTAATAGTGTGCGGGCCGGATTCAGCCCTGCATGGAAGCATGATGCAGCCCATATATTTCTTCAAGCCCCTATGGGCGGGGGCTATTTAACTCTTATCATGCTGTTCACAACAACCCCTATCTTTGGAAACAGCGTAGATCCAGATCAGATGGCTTCTTCAGAAGCCATCTGATCAGGATCTACACTGTTTGGCATTCAGTTTATGAATTTGTGGCAATAAATTACATTAAGTAATTCGATTGGTGGATAGACAGAAATGGGTGTGGCTTAAATGAATATTCAGCAAGACAAGGGTTAACAAACAGTGAGGAAGGGGTAGAGGTAAATACTGAAGCACAGTCAATGATCTAGGATGCATAGCTCCAGAAAAGGTCCCGCTGCCCTCGGTAGCTCAGTCTGATGAGCATTCAACCGGATGAGAATATGACTAGTGAACAGGAGGATAAGGGTTCGATACCTGCCAGGGTCGGCAACATTCTTTCGTGGAGATTGGTCATGAAAACATTTCTACAGTCATTCTCTCCCTTCCACTAATTCAAGAAGGGCAGGTGTTAGTTTCTGGCGATAGAAAGTGCACTGTACTGGTTAACGGCTTATGTATAAGCTTGCACAGGAAAAGTGTGGACAGGTAATCTGTCCGGCTCAAAATTGACCTAAATAGTAATGACAGGGCTGTTTAACAAACAAACAAAATCCAGGGGCCAGTTGTTCAAAGCATCATTAGCTTAACGAGCTTGTTAGTGGTCATATTGTTAACCGTTCTAGCAAGTTCAATAACTAAAATTGTGGTTGTTTTGCTGCAAAAATGTGAGCAGCTTTTGCATTTGCAAAAGCTGCTCACATTTTTTCAGCAAAAAATTAATTAATACTAGTACAGTATAGCTCCAATTTATCGCGGTAGTCGGGGTCCACAGCCCGAAAACCGCGATGTGGTCAGAGCACGATATAAGTCGCGGTAGTTTGCCGAGATGCCAATACAAGTCGCGGTGCTAGTTTGGTGCGATACCGTTATCAATCCACACTAATGGCTGTCCGTAATGCTATCCGCCGTATTTTACCATTGAAGTAGGTTCAGAATTACTCAGTGACAGAACAAACAAAGGGGACTATGTCTACCAATTAACTTACATTCCAGAACAGCTGAAAATCTGCGTCTGAAAACATGTGATTGCTAAAATGTCAAAACAGGACGCCATTTTGAATTTGCGGGTTCCCCTGGTTGTCTGTCACGTTGACGGCCAAGGGGCGCAACTACCATAAGCGCTAAGCACTAAACCAATTCTAGTTGTTTCCCTTGGCTTGCCAGATCAAGTAGTGGTGGGAAAAAAATTATTTCACATCTACCACGGGCGGAAAAACTATACAACAACAAAACTATCATTTTATTGTGTTTTGATTTCGGGCAAGTGTAAAAAAATCGTCTACAACTGTCAGTCTTTTTGAGTCCTTAAATACGATAAAACTAGACCAGTAAGTAAATTGCAATAACTGCTGCACTGTCAATTGAGAGACAAACCATCTGTGTATTTATTACAGTTCAGGTATGACACTATTGTTAATCCCTGTCATATAATTGCCACCCTGAGGTGCGTGTCGATAAGGTGTGAAAATATGGTCAAGTTATGTCTCTAATTGGCGTTAATCCTCCAATCATATAATTTAATCCACAATCAATGTGAAAATGATTTAAATGATTTAATCGCTCCTCAGACAATAATTAGCTACATCTAACGGTAGATGTTTGCATAAAAAAACGGACTTTTCTGCATTCTCGTGAATGGTTATGTTTTGGCGCCAAATAGCAGACGCTGGGTGGGAAAAGTCAAATGCTGTTGGTTTAACCTGGTTTTAAATAAATGTTAACAACTTAAAACTCTATTATTTTTTTTTATGAATTTTTAAGAAGGGAAAAAAACGGGATCCACGGCACGACCGCGATAGATTGGACATCGTGAAATATAGGAACGCGATATATTGGAGCTATACTGTACTTTCACCAGATTGAATGATCAAAGTTTTAAACGATATGTTAGCTAATGACGTCGTTAGTTTTAAACAACTGGGGCCAGATAAGTAGGAAGAATGAGGATAATTCTGAGATTTTCTTTTTCTTTCTCCATTGGAACATATGCTGTTGGGTACTTGTTAGAATCGCCTCATTGCATCACGTGAACAAGTCCGTGAAATGAAGACCCCCCTATACACCACTTTATATATAGAAAACTTGGGTTTACGGGGGTATACATTATTTTTCTTATTTTTGCTCCAAGACTTAGGTTTTGGGTACTCGTTAGAACCGCCTCCATGAGGCGGTTCTAACGAGCACCCACAACCTATGTTTGCAGTATTTATAAGCAGAATATTGCGGATTTTCATCAGAAAAGTAGCCATTTTGGAGATGTGAAAAAATGCACTATGTCACACGGTAATGGAGGCAATTCTAACAAGTACTCACAACAAATGTTTCTGACAAGAAATAAGAAACAAGAGCTGTAGCATGACAGCATAGCTTGCCTGTTTTGCACCTTCAAGATATGAGGTCAATCATCAGGTCACATGGAGCATATATTCCAGATATTACACTTCAGAATCAAATAGTGTCTGAATTATAAGGCAAAATCATTGAACCATGAAAATCTGTCACACTGACCTAGAAAAACTTCAGTGTCAATCATCTGGTCACATGGAACATATAATTCTGGTTTGGCGTTTCTCCAAGAAATAGGATTCAAAATATATGGTAGAATCACTGAAGCATGAAATATAGGTCACACTGACCTAGATATATTTTTATGTCATTCATCAGGTCACATGGAATTGATTATTCAGATAAGAAGTTTCTCTATCAAATAGTATTCAAGATTTAAGGCAAAGTCACTGAACCATGAAATATAGGTCACACTGACCTACAAATATTTTGAGGTCAATCATCTGGTTGCATTGAAGTAATATCAAAGGTGTAACATATCTCCATCAAAATAGTATTCAAGATAATAGGCAAAACTAGAACTGTCAGAGGATTTGACTATAGCCCTGCTATAGGGCTATCAGAAAAGAAAACAAGAAAAATGCCTAACAGCATTATGGACAGGATTTTCATTTTCTTTTGTTAAAGAGCCAAACAGACCACAGTAATTAAAAAAGAATCAAACAACACCCCTAAGCAACAATGAACAAGAAATCTGTTTCAAGCGGTTTTATTTAAAACAAAAATACAACTCCAATTTTAACGGCTTTGCCCCCAAAAAGCCATTTTCTCAATTGAAACAGCTAAACAGACTGCAGAAGTTGAAAGAGTGTCAAAAAGTATCCCTAATTACAAATGAACAAGAATTCAATCCTGTGTTCAAGCCTTTGCATAACAAGAGCTGTCGCCAGACAGCATAGCTCGCCTGTTTCCCGACTTCAAGATATAAGGAAAAATTTATGAACCATGAAATATAGGTCACACTCACCTAGATATATTTGAGATCAATAATCAGGTCACATGGAACATATATTCCAGATATTACATTTCAGGATCAAATTGTATCTGAATTATAAGGCAAAATCATTGAACCATGAAAATAGGTCACAAGGACCGAGATATATTTCCATGTCAATCATCGGGTCACATGGAACTAATTATCCAGGTAAGACATTTCTCCATCAAATAGTATTTAAGATAATAGGAAAAATCACTGAACCATGAAATATAGGACACACTGACCTAGATATTAATTCAAGCTCAATCATGGGGTCACATGGAATAAATAATCCAGGTATGACATTTCTCCATCAAATAGTGTTCAAGATAATAGGCAAAATCACAGAACCATGAAATATAGGTCACACTGACCTGGATATATTTTGCGGTCAATTATAGAGTCACATGGAACTAATAATCCAGGTATGACGTTTCTCTATCAAATTGTATTCAAGATAATAGACAAAATCACTGAACCATGAAAAATAGGTCATACTGACCTAGATATATTTTGAGGTCAATAATGGGGTCACATGCAACTAATAACCCAGGTATAACATTTCTCCATCAAATAGTATTCAAGATAATAGACAGAATCACTGGACCATGAAATGTAGGTCACCATGACCTAGATATATTTTACGGTCAATAATTGGGTCATATGGAACTAATAATCCAGGTATGACATTTCTCCATCAAATAGTATTCTAGATAATAGGCAAAATCGCTGAACCATAAAATATAGGTCACAGTGACCTAGATATATTTTGAGGTCAATAATGGGGTCACCTGCATTTAATAACCCAGGTATAACATTTCTCCATCAAATAGTATTCAAGATAATAGACAAAATCACTGGACCGTGAAATGTAGGTCACCATGACCTAGATATATTTTGCGGTTAATTATTGGGTCATATGGAACTAATTATCCAGGTATGACATTTCTCCATCAAATAGTATTCGAGATAATAGGCAAAATCGCTGAACCATGAAATATAGGTCACAGTGACCTAGATATATTTTGAGGTCAATCGTCGAGTCACATGGAACTAATATCCCAGGTATGACATTTCTCCAACAAATAGACTTCAAGATATAAGGCAAAATCACTGGACCGTGAAATGTAGGTCACCATGACCTTCACCCTTTTACACTTGAACCAATGTCACTTGATTGGCTGATGTATAACCAATTGTGTCTATAACTCGTTAGTATAATGGAAAGGTATACAACAAATTACAAAGGTGTCCTAGATTTTGACCCCCAGCCCCACCCCATCCCCAATCCCAGGCATGAACCCAGGGGTGTGTTGTCTTGGAATCTCAGAAGACACTCCCAGGTATCCAAGTTGTAAATATGAATGCTTTGTGATGAGTGACTGTTGAGATATAAGCATTTCAAAAACTTTAACACAGAATTACAAAGGTGTTCTAGATTTTGACCCTTAGCCCCACCCCGGGGCATGAACCCAGGGGTCTGTTCTCTCTGAACATCAGAGGACCCTCTCAGGTACTTAAGTTCCAAATATGAGTGGTCTGTGATGAGTGACTGTTGAGATATAAGCATATGAAAAACTTTAACGCAGTGTGACGGGAACGCAAACGCACACGCGCACGCCATCCGAGGTGACAACAATAGCTCTCCTTGTACTTCGTACAGGCGAGCTAAAAAAGAAAAAGAAGAAAAACAAGAGGGCCATGATGGCCCTGGATCGCTCACCTGATCCATAGTGTAACAAGTGGGCCCCAGAGAGGGCCATTATTGGCCCCAGGGCTTTAATGTGCATAATATTGAGGGAGGTCTTAAAGGTGAAGCTTCATACCAAACATCAACAAAGGCTATAATTTGAACAATCTTGGCAAAGGTCCACTAGATGAAGCTACACATCAAATATCAAAGACCTGGGCCTAGCGGTTTCAGAGAAGAAGATTTTTAAAGATTTTGCCTCTATAAGCCTATATAAAACCAAAGGGCCCTGGGACAGGGGCATTTTCTGCCCCAGCACTAATTAATTTGAACAATCTTGGTAGGGGTCCACTAGATGAAGCTTCATACCAAATATCAAAGTCCTGGGCCTTGTGGTTTCAGAGAAGAAGATTTTTAAAGATTTTCCCTATATAAGCCAATGTAAAACCAAAGGGCTCCGTGGCGGGGGCATTTTTTGTCCCAGCAATAAAATTTGAACAATCTTGGTAGGGGTCCACTAGATGAAACTTCATACCAAATATCAAAGTCCTGGGCCTTGTGGTTTCAGAGAAGAAATTTTTTAAAGATTTTCCCTATATTAGCCTATGTAAAACCAAAGGGCCCCAGGGCGGGGGCATTTTTGGCCCAAGCACTATAATTTGAACAATCTTGGTAGGGGTCCACTAGATGAAGCTTCATACCAAATATCAAAGACCAGGGCCTTGTGGTTTCAGAGAAGAAGATTTTTAAAGATTTTCCCTATATAAGCCTATGTAAAACCAAAGGGCCCTGGGGCGGGGGCATTTTTGGCCCCAGCACTATAATTTGAACAATCTTGGTAGGGGTCCACTAGATGAAGCTTCATACCAAATATCAAAGACCTGGGCCTTGTGGTTTCAGAGAAGAAGATTTTTAAAGATTTTCCCTATATAAGCCAATGTAAAACCAAAGGGCTCCGTGGCGGGGGCATTTTTTGTCCCAGCAATAAAATTTGAACAATCTTGGTAGGGGTCCACTAGATGAAACTTAATACCAAATATCAAAGTCCTAGGCCTTGTGGTTTCAGAGAAGAAAATTTTTAAAGATTTTCCCTATATAAGCCTATGTAAAACCAAAGTGCCCCGGGGCGGGGGCATTTTTGGCCCCAGCACTATAATTTGAACAATCTTGGTAGGGGTCCACTAGATGAAGCTTCATACCAAATATCAAAGACCAGGGCCTTGTGGTTTCAGAGAAGATTTTTAAAGATTTTCCCTATATAAGCCTATGTAAAACCAAAGGGCCCGGTGGCGGGGGCATTTTTTGTCCCAGCACTATAATTTGAACAATCTTGGTAGGGGTCCACTAGATGAAGCTTCATACCAAATATCAAAGTCCTGGGCCTTGTGGTTTCAGAGAAGAAGATTTTTAAAGATTTTCCCTATATAAGCATATGTAAAACCAAAGGGCCCTGGGGCGGGGGCATTTTTGGCCGCAGCACTATAATTTGAACAACCTTGGTAGGGGTCCACTAGATGAAGCTTCATACCAAATATCAAAGACCTGGGCCTTGTGGTTTCAGAGAAGAAGATTTTTAAAGATTTTCCCTATATAAGCCCATGTAAAACCAAAGGGCCCCGTGGCGGGGGCATTTTTTGTCCCAGCACTAAAATTTGAACAATCTTGGTAGGGGTCCACTAGATGATGCTTCATACCAAATATCAAAGTCCTGGGTCTTGTGGTTTCAGAGAAGAAGATTTTTAAAGCTCATCCCTATATAAGCCCATGTAAAACCAAAGGGCCCCGGAGCGGGGGCATTTTTGGCCCCAGCACTATAATTTGAACAATCTTGGTAGGGGTCCACTAGATGAAGCTTCATACCAAATATCAAAGACCTGGGACTTGTGGTTTCGGAGAAGAAGATTTTTAAAGATTTTCCCTATATAAGCCTATTTAAAACCAAAGGGTCCCAGGGCGGGGGCATTTTTGGCCCCAGCACTATAATTTGAACAATCTTGGTAGGGGTCCACTAGATGAAGCTTCATTCCAAATATCAAAGACCTGGGCCTTGTGGTTTCAGAGAAGAAGATTTTTAAAGATTTTCCCTATATAAGCCTATGTAAAACCAAAGGGCCCCAGGGCGGGGGCATTTTTGGCCCCAGCACTATAATTTGAACAATCTTGGTAGGGGTCCACTAGATGAAGCTTCATACCAAATATCAAAGACCTGGGCCTTGTGGTTTCAGAGAAGAAGATTTTTTAAGTTTTTGGTGAAAAAAATCTATTTTTGGCTCCTGTGACCTAGATGTGCAACGGACCGGAACCATTTGAACAACTTTGAAAGGGGACCACCTAAGGATCATTCCTGTGAAGTTTGGTCAAAATCCGATCAGTGGTTTAGGAGGAGATGTCGTTTAAAGAAATTGTTTATGCACGGACGCACGCACGACGGACAAAAAGTGATCCCAAAAGCTCACCTCGTCACTACGTGACGGTGAGCTAAAAACCCCGTCCTAAAATGTTTTCAGTTTCAGCCTCTTATTAAAGGTGGTTGCGTGAAAATATCTGAAATAGTTTCAGAGTTATGGAACGGACAGAATTATTACTGTACTTAGTTTATTCTAAGTGCCATTTTTCAATGTTCAAAGGGCAATAACTCCAAAAGTAGGCAATCCAGAGTTATGGTTCATGCGCTCTGCACATCATCTCCTAGTGCTTTACATTTGTGTGAAGTTCCATGAAAATACCATTTCTATAATTCCCACTCTGCTTCTTGGCAGGGGATTAAAAATGCAGTGATTGAGTGTGAGTTTTATATCCCACCAACAGCTAAGGTCATACGGAGGCGTGACCTCGGTTTAAAGACTCATCCTAAAGTCTGGAGAAGCCTGGGATTGAACCTACAACCTCTGGTTTATGAAGCCAGTAGCTTATCCACTACACCATGGAGGCTTCTAATGAAAATGGAGACAAACATGTTTTTGAAAGATTGGCTTCCCCAGAAGTGTATCCAAAGATGGGAGCTCAGTTCAAAGACACATCCGAAAGTCTGGAAAAGCCTGGAATTGAACACTAGATCCCTGGTTTATCATCACAAAAACATCTTACCTGTCTTGCTTTCAAGGCAACTTTAGCATTTTCGGTTCTGTTGAGATTGGTCAGTTCGGTCAGTATGGAGATCATATCTTCTGTTAGGCTGTAATCTTTGCCACACAGTCGCTCCTAGAATAAAATACACAAAAATTAGATTAGTGTTATCTACCCTATTTTATCACAAGATGTCGCGTCTGAGAATGTAATAATGCCATGTAATAAATTCGATAATCCACTAGTGGATTTAATAAGCAAATTAGAGTGATACGCTCCGTAACTTTACATGTACGATGTATGTCCTTAACGAAGTTGCGTTTACTAATGGTGGAATATTGACATTTTTGTTAAACAATCGTAAATAAAATGTTTTTTAAATGTCATATGATAAATAGAATCTTGCATTCGTGCTCATGTATTATTGAGTTTATTATGTATCATTTTATGTATTATTTTATCCCTTTTCCTCAATTTGTTTAATAAATTCAATAATACATGAACACTCATGTAAGATCCTCTATGTTAACAATTTATTATACTCGTTGAGGAAAAGGGACAAAATGCTCGGCAAAGCCTCGCATTTTATCCCTTTTCCTCAACTCGTTTAATAAATTCAATAATACATGAACACTCATGTAAGATACACTGTAGCAAGGGCACAGTGCCCTAATAATATTTCGTTTTCATAAACAAGAGGACCATGATGGTCCTATATCACTCACCTGAGCTTAGCATTTTACATACTTAATATTGACGCTTCACAAGGTAGACTGCTTTAAGAATCTCTTTAAATATCATATTAAAAAAGAAAGCAGTCTGAGGGACAGCTAAATCCCCCGCCGCCCTTTGTATAAAGGCTCAACCTTGTGACCTTGACCTTGAGTTGGCATGGTTTATTTACAGGTTCTGCACATCAGCTCACTGAGGGGGATATTTGACGAAAGTTTAATGAAAATCATTCCAGGGGTAAAGGAGATATGGAATGGACACAAAATACAAAGTTTCAAACTCCTGACCTTCAACTGTGACCTTGACCTCGAGTCGGCATGGTTTATTTATGTGTTTTGGACATCAGCTCACTGAGGGGGACATTTGATCAAAATTTAATAGAAATCCTTTGAAGGGTAAAGGAGATATGGAACGGACAAAAAATTCAAAGTTTCAAACTCGTGACCTTCAAATGTGACCTTGACCTTGAGTCTGCATGGTTCATTTATTGGTTCTGCATATGAGCTCACTGACAGGGATAATTAACGAAACGTTTAATGAAGATACTTTGATGGGTAAAGGAGATATGAAACGGACAAAAAATTCAAAGTTTTAAACTCGTGACCTCTAAATGCGACCTTGAGTCGGCATGATTCATTTATGAGTTCTGCACATCACTCACAGAAAAGTATATTTGACCAAAGTTTAATGAAAAAAAATCCTTCCACGGGTAAATGAGATATGGAACCGACACAAAATACAAAGTTTCAAACTCGTGACCTTCAACTGGTACCTTGACCTTGAGTCGGCATGGTTCTTTTATGGGTTCTGCACATCAGTTCACTGAGGGGGATAATTGACCAAAGTTTAATGAAAATCCTTTGAAGGGTAAAGGGTGCCCCCGCCCATCGGGGCTTGTAGAAATAGATGGACTGCATGATGTTTCCATGCACAGCTGAAACCGACCGCATATGGTAAAAGTGCCACAAAATTGGAAGCAACATCTCAAAAATGACCTTTACAGTGTTGACGGGGATGTTAAACCTCAATCAACCAACCAACCAATGGGTAAAGGAGATATGGAACGGACACAAAATTCAAAGTTTCAAACTTGTGACCTTTCAATGTGACCTTGATCTGGTATCGGCATGGTTCATTTATGGGTACTGCACATCAGCTCACTGAAAAGAATATTTGACCAAAGTTTAATGAAAACCCTTCCAAGGGTAAAGGAGATATGGAACGGACACAAAATTCAAAGTTTCAAACTCGTAACCTTCAACTGTGACCTTGACCTTGAGTTGACATGGCTCATTTATGGGTTCTGCACACCAGCTCACTGAGACGAATAATTGACCAAAGTTTAATGAAAATCTATCAAAGGGTTCAGGAGATATGGAGCAGACAAGGAAGTGTTATGGACAGACAAACGGACGGATGGACAGACGAAGGCCATTCCTATAAACCCCGCTCCACTTCGCGGCTGGGGATTAATAAGGTGATGGCTTGCATGGAATCATTTTTGGCCCCAGGGCTATAATTTGAACAATCTTGGCCGAGGTCCACTAGGTAAAGGTGTATACCAAATATCAAAGACCTGTGGCTTCTGGTTTCAGACAAGAAGATTTTTAAAGGTTCTCTCTATATTAAGTCTCTGTAAAACCCGGGCTCTGCCACTGGGCCGTTTTTGGCCCCAGGGCTATAATTTGAATATTCGTGGCAAAGGTCCACTTGATTAAGGTGTGCACCAAAAATTGATGTTCTGGGCCTTCTGGTGACAGACGAGAAGATTTTCAAAGGTTTTACCCATACAAGTCTATGTAAAACATGGTGCCTCTCAGTGAGGTGATTTTTGGCCCCAACGCTATAATTTGAAAAATCTTGGCAGAAGCTGTGTTCCAAATATCTAAGGCCTGAGCCTTCATGTTTCAGACAAAAATTTTTTTAAAGGTTTTTACCTATATAGCTAAGTAAAACATTGGCCACTGGGCGGGGATAATATGACAAAATTTTATTAAGGGTCCACTAGATGAAGCTGTGTACCAATTATCAAAGGTCTGATCCCTCTGGTTTCAGACAAGAAGATTTTTAAAAGGTTTACCCTGTACTATGTAAAACATGTGGGCACCAGTCCTATGAAAGGAACAATCCTTGTAGAGGTCCACTAGACAAAGCTGTGTACCAAATATGGAAGGCCTGGGCCTTCTGGTTTCAGACAAGAAGATTTTTAAAGGTCTTCCCTGCATGACACTATGTAAAACGTGGGCCTCTGGTCAGTGGGGGCCACTTTTGGCCCCAGGGCTATAATCTGAACAATCTAGGTAGAGGTAAACTAGACAAAGCTGTTTAACAAGTATCAAAGGCCTGGGCTATTTGGTTTCAGACATGAAGATTTGTAAAAGTTTTACCTATATAACTCTATGTAAAACATGTGGGTCCCTAGGCAGGGCTACTTTTGGTCCCAAGGCTATAAACTGAACAATCCTTGTACAGATCCACCAGACGAAGCTGTATACCAAATATGAAAGAATCGGTTTTCTAGTTTCAGACAAGGTCTTTAAATGTTTGCCCTATATAACTCTATGTAAAACATGTGGCCACCAAGGCCGTGCCATTTTTGGCCCCAGGGCTATAATTTGAACCATCTTGGTAGTGGATTCATACTAAATATCAAAGACCTGGGACTTCTGGTTTAAGACAAGAAGATTCTCAAAGGTTTTTCCTATATAGGCCTATGTAAAAACTGTGGGCCCTGAGGTGGGGCCACGTTTGGCTCCAAAGCTATAATTTGAACAGTCTTGGTAGAGGTCCACTGGATGAAACTTCGTGCCAAATATCTAAGACCTTGGCCTTCTGGTTTCAGACAAGACGATTCTCAAAGGTTTTCCCTATATAAGCCTATGTAAAACAAGTGGGCCCTGGGGTGGGGCCTTTTTAGGTTCCAAGGCTATATGTGTCTCATCAAAAGGAACAAGAATATATATAGTTTAGGGGTTGGGATCTGAACAGTTTCTGAGATATAAGGCCTTTAATGGAATGGAGGGGTGGGTGAGGCATTGCCCAGGCGCACCCCAGGGGACCTCCAGGTTTGTGTCACTGAAAGCATCCTATCATAAGGAACAACAATGTATATGGTTTAGGGGTGGGTATCTAACCAGTTTCTCAGATATAAGGCTTTTTCTAAAGTGGAGGGGGTGGAGCAAGGCCCAAGGGCACCAAAATTTAACGCTGCTCTCGCAAGCCCTCATCATGCAAGGAAGCTATGTACCATTTATTTGCATTCTGGCAAGTGGTTAAGGAGAACAGAAGTGATGGACAGACAGATGGATGCACGGAGGCATTCACAATATCCCCTTACGCTTTAGTACATGTACAATAATCCACAACAGAAGAACCGCCTTGGAAAGATCAGTGAAAGCATTTATCACTGGGGGGCTAAAATCAATTTTACAGGGCCGCAATCCTCGCCCTTACTTCCGTCGCAATTTAGACAAACAATTTTTTCAGTCCTCATGCAGGCCTCCTAACTCATCAGTGCAACATCTCCGAGAACACAAAAATCAAACAACCACAGAGATGAAACAATGGTGGGGACTCGACAGCAAGAAACCACTGAAATGCTGGAACAAAAGAAAACCAACAGACTCCCAAGGGCCCATCCAGAGACAGAGCATCAGGCACCAACCAACATTACATAAAATTAATTTCTCTCTAATTCTCAGTAAGCCTTTACCGTGGAACCATCATAGAATCCGAGGGCTGACCCACAGGTGTGCAATTAAAGAGGGAAGCAAAGTTGTAAACCGTGATTGGGTTAACTACCATGCATGCAGTATGCCATATTACATTTATGTTGTACCCAATCTTTTTATATCAAAGAATGATTTTAAGAAACTGAGTGCTGAAGTCATTGCAAGTATATGTTTTTTTGAATTTATATACAAGTCACCATAAAATTCGTTGTTGCAGAAGAGGTAACCAGGGTAACCCATGGGTTGCGCTGAGGCCATGCCCCACCCCTCCACTTCATAAAAGGACATATATTTTAGAAACCATTCAGATCCCCACCCCTCCTGTTCCTTATGATAAAATGCTTTCAATGAAACCAACCCAAATGTCCCCTGGGCCATGCCTCAACCCACTCCATTTCATTAAAGGCCTTATATATCAGAAACCGTTCAGATCCCCACCCCTAAACATATATATTCTTGTTCCTTATAAGATGCATTTAGAGACACCAACTAGGGTGAACCCTGGGTTGCGCTGGGGCCATGCCCCACCCCTTTATTTCATAAAAGGACATATATTTCAGAAACCATTCAGATCCCACCTAAAGCTGATGTACTCTGGTTCCTTATGATAAAATGCTTTCAATGACACCAACCCTAAGGTCCCCGGGGTGTGCTGGGGCCATGCCCCACACCTTCCACTTCATTAAAGGCCTTATATCTCAAAAACTGTTCAGATCCCCAGCCCTAAACTATATATATTCTTGTTCCTTATGATAGGATGCATTCAATGACACCAACCTGGGCGTGCGAGAGCAGAGTTATATTTGGCTCTGCCCGAAGCATGGGGATTCCCGATGGCATGCCATCGACTGTGCGCTCTAGTTTCTTTTTCTTTTGGATTGTTCACAGATGGCCAACTAGAGTCCGTCTGTTGGTTTATATTGTTTCATGTTATATTTATCTAAACTGCGACGGAAGGAAGGGCGAGGATTGCAGCCGCGTAAAATTGATTTAAGCCCCCCAGTAAGAATTTATTTCACTGACCATTCCAAGGCAGTTCTTCTGTTGTGGTTTTTGTTTATTTGATTTGAAGTTTAACGTCCCATCAACACTGTAAAGGTCATTTTGGAGTCGTTGCTTCCAATTATGTGGAACTATTACCCGACATCGAGATGAAATGACATCTCAAGCCCTGCCGCCCAATTAAACCAATAGGGTTAATAAGCATGAACGGGCTGACGCGCACCACATTGCCTGGGCAGGCTTAGATCCTCTAAGCGGTTTACCAGTACTGGTGTGTGGGTTGGTTACAGCTCTGCGTGGAAGCATCATGCAGCCCATCTTTTTCTTCAAGCCCCGATGGGCGGGGGCTATTCTGTTGTGGTTTATTTTTGATATAGCTGGAGTGTGTGTATCCCTTATATTTTTGTTTTGGATAGCCAACTGGCCATTTTGAGGGAAAGTAACTGTCCTTTTGGCTTTCTGCTGTTGGTGTTTCCATCAGGGTCGAGTTATTACATGTTTGTTTCTTTCCCTTTGGTGTCTCTTGATGGGAGCTGCGGGTTAATTGTATTGATTTCTGATCATTGCTTTCACTTCTATTTTTATATGTAAGTGGCATTCCAGTACAGTGCACATTCTTTCGCCATAAACTGACAACTTCTTGAATCAGCGGAAGGGAGAGAATGACTGTAGAAAAGATATCATGATCAATCTCCATGAAAGAATGTTGCAACCCCGGCAGGTATCAAACCTGCGTCCTCCTGATCATCAGTCAGATGGGCATCCGACTTAAGCAACCGAGGCTGGCGCCTGACATTGGTACTTACGATAAGCATGATGATTAGAGAATTTTTCTTCTGTACAGCAAGATTAGAGAAAATATTTCCTGTGACAACAGCCATGTCATCTTTGTTTCTTTCCATTAAGTGTGCAATACACTTGTCATAATGACCTGTAAAATAAACATATTTGTATCAACAAGAATTGTGCCTAAGGCCCAATGGGGGCCAAATCTGACTTAAGGGGACTGGATACACCTTCACCAGAGCCAACTCCTGCAAAGGTATTTTTGTCTTCCATGTCAACAGAGGTCAACTCTTAAAGCAACTCATTTCTTCCTTTTAATACTCATTTTAACCCATACATTTCTATGGGAAAGTTTTAGACCTGACCCCTCCGCCGACTTCTCCAGCAAACCGTATGCCACTGCGACAGTCAGGAAAGACTGATTATTTGGAGAAAATTGCAAAACAAAGAAATGAGACCACAGACTAAGTCCATTTGATGATGATTATCAGGAAAAGTAATAAATATTCAAATCCATGTGATGCATTTTATAAATAGATATGCAATTATGACACACTTTACATTCGAATGGCTAGATAAAGGCTCACTAGGAACGGGACACCACTAGCACGATGTGCTGTCAACAGTGGTCAAAACGAATTATACCGATATAAGATGTGGTGTCACAGCTAATGATTTTCAATGCAGTGATCGTGCAAATAAAACATAGACGCCCTTGTAATTTACAAGAGCAGTGACCACTTCTATATATGGTTTAAAAGGAGGTGTCGAACCTGTTTTAGTCTGTGGAAGAAAATTTAGATTTTGCAATTTTCTCCTAATAATCACAGCCTTTCCTGGCTGTCGAAGAGGCATACTACTTGCTGGAGAAATCAACGGAGGGTGAGGTCTAAAACTTTCCCATAGTAATGTTAGGGCTAAAATGAGTATTAAATGCGAGAATCGAAAAACTTGATGATTCAGATTTTCTGAACGGAGTTTAGTACCTATCACCAGCCCAAGTATGAACTAAATCCATCAAATGTAAAGAAGTAATGAGCTCCTAAAAACTTTGACACAAAAACTTTAACATAAGAATTCTCAGTCAGTGACCTTGACCCCAAGGTTATGGTCATGAAAGCTGATGCCGCTGCTAAAAATTTGAGACCAGTATCTATAACTATACCAAGTATAAACTAAATTCATCCGAAGATGAAGAAGTTATGAGTGCCTAAAAACTTCAACACAAAACTCTAACATTAAAATTCTAAGTCTGTGACCTTGACCCCAAGGTCACAGTCATGGGTGCTGATACTGCAGATAAAAACTTTAGCCCAGTATCTATCACAAACTAAATATGAACTCAATCCATGTACACATAAAGTTATGAGCAACTTAAAACTTTTAATGCAAAATCTTTAACATTTGTGGATGCCAACGCCGGGGGTAATAGAATAGCTTACTGGAACTTTTGTTCCGGTGAGCTAATAAAAAGTTTTAATATAAAACTCAGCACAGCAGATGTGGATCAGGCCTAAAATCAGTAAATTATCATTTAACCATCAATACAGAATTGCTGAACCACACATGCACAGTAGAATGAACTATATCAACAACACATGGCATAAAAATCTCTTGTAATATGGGAAGACAAGGAAGATCTAGCCCCACCAGGTGGAAGCCCATACCCATTTGAAGCAACACTATCGGCACATCATGAAAGTCACTTCCATCTCAATTTTGACTCACCATGTTGGAACTGGGTTTCTACCCTGAGATACTGTCTTAACAGATCTTGTATCACCGACTTCATATGTCCACGAACACCATTTCTGTATCTGCAAGGTGATAAGGAGAAGACCATTACAGTTAGCTCCTATCTAAATTTAGCCACACCCATTCCTGAGTAGCCACCAATCAAATTCCTTGATGCAATGCATTCCTTTGATTCACTAGCTGCACTGCAAGCAGTGTAGATGCTGATCAGATGGCTTCTTCAGAAGCCATCTGATCTGGATCTACAGTGCTTGCAAAGGCAGGGGTTGTTTGTTTGTTTGTTTGATTTGGGGTTTAACATCCCTGTCAACATTATTAAGGTCATTTTGGAGACATTACTTCCAATTTTGTGGAACTTTTACCAGACATTGAGATGAAACGACATCTCAAGCCCTGCAGCCCAATGAAACCAAAAGCTTTAATATGCATGGACGGTCCGACACACACCACTTTGCCTGGGCAGGCTTAGACCGGAGCTGTTTACGAGCACTCATGTGTGCGGAAGGTTTCAGCTCTGTGTGGAAGCACCATGCAGCCCTTCTAAGGGGTTTACGAGCACTCGTGCCTGGAAGGTTTCATCTCTGCGTGGAAGCACCATGCAGCCCAATCTATTTCTCCAAGCCCTGATGGGCAAGGTAGGGGTTGACTTGTTCAGCAGGATAAGGGTTAAATGCGACAGAAAGCATTTCATTTTTGGTTTTACGGCCCTTTCAAGATTATTTCACTCATATCGAGCCGATCGTTAATCAGAGGTGGGCAAAAACTGGAGTATCCGAGAAAAACCACCTGACCTTCTGTTGCAGAACTTGGCATCTTACATGTGACCCAAGAGAGGCTTGAACCACAGCGGTGAGAGACCTAATGAATATGAGTCAGCGCTCTTATCCACTAGGCCACGGAGGCCTGTTCTAGATAACAATGGTCTTTTTTGACATGGATTTTATAACCAGTTTCAGCATTTTTTCACTTACTAGCTGATCATTATTCAAAGGTGGACAAAAGCTGAAATACAGTAGAACTTCGATGGCTCGAACACCGATGGCTCGGTTACCATGGATGTGTTGAACCAATTCTTGAGCCCCTAGCGAAATCCTCTACATAAGAAATAGTGGGGGATAATTAAGGAGATTTTAGTCTTTTATCTTGCAAATGTATGCTGTGTGTACTCATTAGAATCGCCTCGATGAGGCGATTCTAATGAGTACACACAGCATACGTTTTCATTATAGAACACCGAAATGATGACCAAAAGTATCTCGTTATGCCTCCTGACAGTAGCCTCAGTGGCTCGATCTATCCTTGTCTCGAACAGATTTTCGAGGTCCCAAAGGTGTTCGAGCCATTGAAGTTCGACTGTAAACACAGAGAAAAAACACCTGATCTACCATTGCAATACTCAATTATTTTACATGTGACCCTGCTGAGGTAGAAGAACAAATACAATTATTATGCATCATTTTTTTCCTTATTTAAATTTAGAAAGATATCTTGCAGGTTTTTGTTTGCTGGTATTGGAGTTTAACAACCCAGTCAACACTATTTAGGTCATTTTTAACAGGTCAGTGTTCCTATCCACACTTTTCCTGGGCAGGCTTATATTAAGCGGTTAACCAGTACAGTGCACATCTTTTGCCAGAAGCTGACAACTGTCCTTCTTGAAACAGCGGAAGGGAGGGAATGACTAGAAAAGATTTTATGATCAATCTCCACAATAGAATGTTGCCGACCCCGGCAGGTATCGAACCAGCGTCCCCCTGACCACCAGTCAGCCCCGCATCTGATTGAGCTACCGAGGCCGGCGATATCTTCAACTTACTCATGAGAAATGTCTCAGTGAGACAGTTCCAACAAGCACTACAAGATATGCTGAACGAAAAATTAACACAAAATTAACCTTATCTCTTCTTCTGTGGTGCCATTGTCAGCATCAAGAAATCATGCCTATATAATTTTGACCCCTTGAACCCCACTTTTATATAGTAAAACTGGGGTTTCTGGGGGTATACCTTATTTTTCTTATTTCTGCTCAAAATATAGATTGTGGGCACTCATTAGAACCGCCTCATCGAGGCAACCCGTCGAGGCGGTTCCAACGAGTGCCCACAATCTATATTTTGAGGCGGTTCTGATGAGTGCCCACAATCTATATTTTGAGCAAAAATAAGAAAAATATCAATTTTTTCATCAGAAAATTTTCATTTTTACGGCAATAAAGGTGGCAATGTATTTGAATTGGCGTGTTTGCGTAATGAGTACAGAATACAAGCTGCCTATGTTAACCCTTTTTGTACCAAATGGAATCTTCCACCTTATATATAGCAGGAGTCAATTCCAAAATTTTGGGGTGTCTGGTTGTGTTCTCATCAAAATTTATTTCGAAAATAACTGAACCTTTAGCAAACAGTGGAGGCCCTGATCAGACGCCGCGTTCTGCATACCTGTGATAATTTTATGTTGACCATGAGGGAGATTTACTTCTCAGATGAGGGAGATTGAGGTCCCAATGAGGGAGACTTTCTGACGGCATGTTTAAGTGTTTTTTTTCTTGTCATTTTTTGTGGTTTAGATGTACAAAGGAACTGGAACTACTTAATTAAAATGATAGGAAAATATTTTGTCAAGTTTAATATCAAAATAGCAAGCTGTAGGTTATTTACAAATAATGCTGTAACCACAAGACCATTGATGTGATTTCAAGTTGTAGGTATTTGTCAGAATCACCTGATTGTTGAAAGTACCCGCAACATGCTTTAGTGTAGAAATACTTGATTAGAAAAAAAATATCCTAAAATGTTTCCAGTCCTCCTCTTTATCCAGTGCTGGGTTTTACTGCTACTGAACAGACCCAAAGCACAAAGTTCTCTTCAATGATAAGCATTACTTCTAGCACTATTACCACTCCTTCATATAGCCTGTGCAGGCAACTTTTTTTGGCCTTTCTCATAACACCCTGTTCATAATTACATGTATAGGTAAAGCAGTCCATGCTGAAATTAATACCATTTTATAACAATTGTTCAGGTTGGCCCCAAAAATTTAGTGAGAATCCCAGGAAAAAAATGCTGAGTCTTTATTTGTTTAAAATGTAAATTTTGTTACATCCAAACCTTGATATAATAATGCCCTGGATCGCTCACCTGATCCACACTGAAGAAATCAAATGGCAGGTAATATAGTATGGTGCCTTGTCACAAGGCACCATACTATATTACCAAGTTGTCAGAAGGAGCATACATGCCAAATATGAAGGATCTATCTCAAATGGTTCAAAAGTTATGATAAAGTAGGTCAAGGTCAAATTTTTGTATGAGTGGGAAGCCCCTCTCACAAGGAATATACGTGCCAAATATGAAGGCTCTATCTCAAATGGTTCAAAAGTTATGATTAAGTAGGTCACAGGTCAAGGTCAAATGTTTTTTTGCATGAGTGGGAAGACCTTGTCACAAGGAACCTACATGCCAATTATGAAGGCTCTATGTTAAATGGTTCAAAAGTTATGACAAAAATGTTCAAAGGTCAAAAATGTTAAATGTGTGGGAAGCCCTTGTCACAAGGAGCCTACATGCCAAATATGAAGGCTCTATCTCAAATGGCTCAAAAGTTATAGTGAAGTAGGTCAATGGTCAAGGTCACAGGTAAAATTGTGTGTATGGGTGGGAGACCTTTGTCAGAAGGAACATACATGCCAAATTTGAAGGCTCTATCCCAAATAGTTCAAAAGTTATGATTAAGTAGGTCAAAGGTCAAGGTCACGGGTCAAATTTTTTGTATGGGTGGGAAGTCCTTGTCACACAGAACAAACATTCCAATTTTGAAGGCACCATCTCAAATGGTTCAAAAGTGATGTTAAAGATGGTCACGTGTCAAGGTTAAGGGTCAT
Organism: Lucinisca nassula; assembly: GCA_963580285.1. Classification (NCBI taxonomy): domain Eukaryota; kingdom Metazoa; phylum Mollusca; class Bivalvia; order Lucinida; family Lucinidae; genus Lucinisca; species Lucinisca nassula. The sequence goes on along the minus strand of OY757013.1, from coordinate 102,211,054 downwards.
TTTTGTATGAGTGGAAGCCCTTGTCACAAGGAACCTACATGCCAAATATGAAGGCTCTATCTTAAACGGATCAACAGTTATGACAAAATAACCTAATGATCTACTTTTTGATTTTTAAACTTGATCAAGATATTGTCAAGATGATCATTCTGAGCAAGTTTGATGATAATCCGCCTAAAATTGTGGCCTCTAGTTTGTTTAGAACGTTTTTCTATGATTTGACCTTCTGACCTACTTTTTGACCGGAAATGACCCATATTCGAACTTAACCAAGATATTGTCAAGAAGATCATTCTGAGCAAGTTTGATGATGATCTGATCAAAACTGTAGCCTCTAGTTTGTTCACAAGGTTTATCAATGATTTGACCTACTGACCTACTTTTTGCCGAACTTGACTTAGATATTGTCAAGATGAGCTTTCTTGGCAAGTTTGATGAAAATCAGATTAAATCTGTGGCCTCTAATGTGTTGACAAGGTTTTTCTTCAATTTGACCTACTGGCCTACTTTTTGACCCAACATGATCCATATTCAAACTTGACTGAGATATTGTCATGATGATTATTCAGATTAATGATGATTGGACCAAAACTGTGGCCTCTAGTGTGTTCACAAGGTTTTTCAATGATTTGACCGACCTACTGACCTACATTTTGACCCAACATGACCCATTTTCGAAATTTCCTTGGATATTGTCAAGATGGTCATTCTTAGCAAGTTTGATGATGATCAGACTGAAACTGAGGCCTCTAGTGTGTTCACAAGGTTTTACTATGATTTGACCTACTGATATATACTTTTTGACCCAACATGACCCAAATTCAAACATGACAGAGATATTGTCAAAATGATCATTCTGAGATAAATTCATGACGATTGATCCAAAACTGTGGTATCTAGTGTGTTCACAAGGTTTCTCTTTGATTTGACCCACCAACCTTCTTTTTGACCGGACATGACCCATATTCGAACTTAACCGAGATATTGTCAAGATGATAATTCTGAGCAAGTTTAATGATGATCAGACCAAAACTGTGGCCTCTAGTATGTTCACAAGGTTTTTCTATGATTTGACCTACTGACCTACTTATTGACCCCACATGACCCACATTCGAACTTGACCGAGACATTGTCATGGTGATCATTCTGACCAAGTTTTATGACGATTGGCCCAAAACTGTGACCTCTGGTGTTTTCACAAGAAAAGTTTACGCATGGACAATGCACGACGGACGACGCCGGACATCCCACAGTCACAAAAGCTTACCATGACCTTCGGTCAGGTTAGCTAATAAATGCACACTAATTATAGTTTTCACTCAAATGAAGTTCCCGGTCACAAATCTTTTTAAATACAGTACTTGTAAAAAGCTTACTCAAGGGGAGCAATTTCCAAATAAGACAATCTTCTGTTGATTTCATGACTTTTAGTAATTACTCGTTATTGATTGGTAAATAATAACTATTTTCAACTTTCAAAATCAAAATTTCTAACTTTATATATAATATGAAAACCAACATATGGGAGAGGGATATAAAAGGAACAAACAGTGACAAAAAATGGGAAAATAAACACACAATTTCAATTTAAATCTAAGCTAAATATAAGTAAATTAGAACTGTTACTGTCACCACACAAAACTACTGAGTATCTGTACTACTGAGTGCAGATGCACCTCTGTCGTAAGAGATTACGTCAGCTTATGTAATCTTTACTGGCAGCCAGCGGTGACAGAAAAAGGATTATCAGCCTTTTCAAGCTGATGTTTACCGTTAAGTGTCCAATATATTTTCCTGCTTATTTGTTAATTGCCTTCAGCGGTAAAAAATTTAAATCTAACCTCTTACCGCAAATGGTAGCTCTGGAAAAATCGGGGACAGGAAAATTGCAAATGCGGGAGATTGTGTCTCCCGGACGGGAGAGCGGGAGGTAGGCATCAATTGCGGGAGCCGAGCGGGAGGTAGGCATCAATTGCGGGAGCCGAGCGGGAGGTAGGCATCAATTGCGGGAGCCTCCCGCATGATCCGGGAGATATCACAGGTATGGTTCTGCAGCGTCTGATCACGCCGCTTTCTGCGGCGTCTGATCTGGGCCTGCACTGTTTGCCAGGGTACCCGTTTTGGGGTTTCTGGTACTAAATGGGTTAACCCTTTTTGTATCAAATGGAATCTTCCTCCTTATATATATATCAGGAATCCATTTCAAAATTAAGGGGTGTCAGGTTGTGTTTCAAAATTTATTTGGAAAATGGCTTATTTTTTGTATGTTTGAATTGAGGTGTACCAACCCTGTCAATACTATTTAGGTCATTTGGGAGACGTTGCTTCCAATTTTGTGTGACTTTTACCAGACATTGAGATGAAATGACATCTCAATCCCTACCATCCAAACAAACCAAAAAGGGTTAACATTTAAGGACGGTCTGACTCGCACCACTTTGCCTAAATTAAGCCGTTTACCAGTACTCATGTGCGGCCAGTTTCAGCTCTGTGTGGAATCATCATGTAGCCCAATCTATTACTTTAAGCCCCGATGGGTGGGGGTGAGGAAAATGGCTCAATTTTTCTCAAACAGTGTAGGCTCTATCAGATGCTGCATTGTGCGGCATCTGATCTGGGCCTTCACTGTTTGCCAATTACCAGTTTTGGGGTTTCCAGTACAAAATGGGTTAAGATGAATGAACATATGGTAGACAAACATTTTAATGTACACTGACTTTGTAAAATATTGCGACCACCCTAGCTTTCACCCTACTGGTCAAGTTTATTTCTCAAGAACTATAAGAGCTTCATTAATGCTTGTATCTCGGGATGGCAACTTAAATGCATGCATCCATATTTGATCTTGACCTACATTACATGGTTCACTGACTTTGTAAAATATTGCGACCACCCTAGCGTTCTCCCAAATGGTCAAGTTAATTTCTCAAGAACTATAAGAGCTTCTTTAATAATACTTGGTACAAACTTGTATCTGGGGGTGGCAAGTTAAATGCAAGCATCCATATTTGACTTGACCTAAATTTTATGGTTCACAGACTTTGTAAAATATTGCGACCACCCTAGCGTTCACCCAAATAGTCAAGTTAATTTCTCAAGAACTAAGAGCTTTATTAATGATACTTGGTACAAACTTGTATCTGGAGATGGAAACTTAATTGCAAGCATCCATATTTGACCTTGACCACCATTTTATGGTTCACTGACTTTATAAAATATTGCAACAACCCTAGTGTTCACCCTAATGGTTAAGTTCATTTCTCAAGAATTATTAGAGCTTCATTAATGATACTTAGTACAAGCTTGCATTTAAGAATGGCAACTTTTATGCAAGCATCTATGTTTGACCTTCGCCTACATGTCATGGTTCGGTGACTTTGTGCCCCCACACGGGGGGACACTGGTACCTGCCGGGGTCCTCAACATTCTTGTTCAATATATTCTGTACATTTGGTGATCAATCTTTGAACTGTGTTATCTTAAACTATGATACAATGACCATTGTTAAAAAAGTTGTGGTATTTTTTTGATTTTTTTTTTTTTTGATTTTGGTTTTACGGCCCTTTCAAGATTATTTCACTCATATCGAGCCGATCGTCAATCAGAGGTGGGCGAAAACCGGAGTACCTGGAGAAAAACCGTTGCAGAACTTGGCGTCTCACATATGACCCGAGCGAGGCTCAAACCACAGCGGTGAGAGACCTAATGATCAAGAGTCAGCCCTCTTAACCACTAGGCCACGGAGGCCCGTGAGTTGTGGTATATAATAGCCCAACTGGTTAGGTGGCCCAAAATTTACAGCGATTTTGATAACAGAGAAAGCTAACCTTGGAACTGCCATAAAAATACTAAAAATACCGACACCTTGTGGATATGTAATTCTTGCACACCAGACAAGGAAATCTGCGATTTTACCCTGGGAAAGAAATTTATGTTCTGACCCTAGTGTTCCGACCCCAAATCAAATATAATCGCGTGTTTGATAAATGCACTGGTTGATTATGACCTTGTGTGCGCCATCGTTAAGGTTGAAAAGGTGTAGATGGAGTGGTAAACAGTGCAGACACAGATCAGACTGCTCCTGAAGGAGCAGTCTGATCTTGGCCTGTACTGTTTGTGTAGGCATATCTGTCCAAATACTTCAGATCATTACAGTAGTTCAACAATGCCCTATTTACATGTAAAGAGAACGTCTATCTCAGCACTACAAAAGTGGAATAAAAAGATAACCCAGAGACAGTCAGAGAGAGGGCGTACCTTTGGACTAGTTCAACAATACCCTGTGTATTCATGAAGAAGACATCTCTCTCAGCCCGGCGTGTCAACGTGGCAGCATGTCCATCAATCACATTGGCTATCTGCAATGAAATTAGCAAACTCTGAGAAAAAGAACATAAGAAGGTCTCTGCTATGTAGCTTTAGATCTCACCAAAAACTAATTGTATAGTCATACGAAGACGGGACCTTTCTGAAAGTATGGAAAAGCCCAAAATCAAACCCCTAAGTCCTGGTTAATGAGGTGAGAAGTGACATTATCTTGCGTCACTGGGGCGTCCAATTGATATTGGTTTACATTTGGGCAAGACCTGCTGTCCTTGCAGTAGGTAAGGGTAGCGGGGCAGTGTTGTTATTTCTTCTGTTTTTTCGCATCCATTTATTTTCTTCTTTCTCAACTGTGCCTCACTTTCACCTCCTCCATTATCTCTTTTATCTCTTTTCTCCCTTTACCTGGGAGTTTACACAAAATGACCCACAAGTTCTCTAGGTCAATGCTCTGCATGCTTTTTTTTTTTTTTTTTTTTTTTGTTGCGTAAGAAGACATTTTGAAATATTTTTCTAATTTTTCCCACAAAACGGGACTTGACATCTCATGCAAATTGTCTCCTATGGAGACAATTTGCATGAGATGTCAAATCCTGTTTTCTGGGAAAATTAGAAAAAGATATCAACAATTTGTCGTCTGCTGATTTCGCCCGAGTGGTCAAGGTTTATTGATATTAATTGGAACAAATTCATGCCAGAAAGCTTCCCATTTGCGTCCAGCAAAATTCCAGCTCATTTGCATAATGTTTTCTTTGTTTGTATGGAGTTTAATGGCCCAGTCAACACTATTTAGGTCATTTTTGAGCATGTCAGTTTACCTATCCACACTTTTCCTGGGCAGGTTTATACATAAGCGGTTAACCAGTTCAGTGCACATTCATTCGCCAGAAACTGACAACTGCCCTTCTTGAATCAGCAGAAGGGAGAGAAAAGATTTCATGATCAGTCTCCACGATAGAATGTTGCCGACCCCGGCAGGTATCGAATCCACGTCCTCCTGATCACCAGTCAGACGCGCATCCGACTGAGCTAACGAGGCCCGCCTGTGATGTTTTAGAGAAAATGCAGTGAAACTTGTATTTCTCGAACACCGATGGCTTGTTTTCAAAAAAAAAAATGTCACACTTGTTTATCAGTCCGTAGTCAAAATTACCCATGAAGTTGATGTCAATATACATGTATTTGGAATAATTTAGGAAGAATTTTCTCCTCATTAGAATCATTATATATTCCTATAGCCTCATTGTAAGCATTCTGCTTTGTAGGACTAGAATCGTATTCACCAGACGAAACACTAACCTGCTGACTAGGAAACTGACTTAGTACTGAGGTGATATTACTACTGTATGACGACAGTAGTTTTCTGATAGCTTTCTCCACGCGGGCTGGTATCCTTCCTGACGTCACTGCTATCAGTTCCTGTAAATGACCCACAAAACTGACTTCAACATGTACACCAAGTTCATTTACTGCGAAATTCTGCTATTATGGCCAGGATCCAATTGTTCAAAACTAACGACTTCATTAGTCAAAGAATCGTTAAAACTTCAATCATTTAATTTGGCAAATATGCTAGTATTTTTGCTGGCAAAATGGGAGCAGCTTTTGCAAATGCAAAAGCTGCTCACATTTTTTCAGCAAAAATACCAAAATTTTAGATATTGTACTTGCTAGAACAGTTAACAATATGACCACTAACGAGCTCGTTAAGCTAACAATGCTTTGAACAACTGGGCCCAGGTAAATTTAAGACAAATGGATTCTGCTTTTTAACCCATTCAGTACCAGAAACCCCAAAACGGGTACCCTGGCAAACAGTGGAGGCCCAGATCAGACGCCGCAGAATGCGGCGTCTGATCAGGGCCTCCACTGTTTGCTAAAAGTTCAGGCATTTTCCAAATAAATTTTGATGAAAACACAACCCGACACCCCTAAATTTTGAAATGAACTCCTGCTATATGTAAGGAGGAAGATTCCATTTGGTACAAAAAAGGGTTAAAGCATATTAAGACGTTTGCACTTCTTTCTTTGTGCTCCCACACCCTGTGTTCTCCTTTTAACCCTTCTCTTGCTGAATATTCATTTCAGCCACACCCATTTCTGTCTGTCTATCAACCAATCAAATCACTTGATGTAATTTATTGCTACAAATTCATAAACTGAATGCCAAACAGTGTAGATCCTGATCAGATGGCTTCTTCAGAAGCCATCTGATCTGGATCTACACTGTTTGCAAAGATACGGGTTGTTGTGAACAGCAAGAAAAGGGTTAAGATTGTATTTTAAACAGTCACAAAGGTGGTCTAAATGAAGGAATTTGGTTTTCGGCCCTTTCAAGATTATTTCACTCATCGAGCCGATCGTTAATCGGGTGGGCAGAAAACCGGAGTTCCAAAAGAAAAACCACCTGACCTTCCATTGCAGAGCTTAGCATCTAACATGATCCCAGCCAGGCTCAACCCACAGCGGTGAGAGCCCTAATGATTATGAGTCAGCACTCTTATCCCCTAGGCCACAGAAGCCTGTACAAAGCATTGATACGATTCTGAATGCTGATTTTTTTTTTCATGAAGTTTAGTACATGTATTTGTTTATTGCAAGTTTAACAATGGATCAATCCTGTTTGTGGGCTGCATGCATATTACTACATTATCAAGATGTGCAGAGCTTATACACCACAACCTCTTAACCCTTATCTTGCTGTTCACGACAACCCCTACCTTTGCAAACAGTGTAGATCCATATCAGATGGCTTCTAAAGAAGCCATCTGATCAGGATCTACACTGTTTGACATTCAGTTTTTGGATTCGTAAGAATAAATTAAATCAAGTAATCTGATTGGATGATAGTAAGAAATGGGTGTGGCTAAACTGAATATTCAGCAAGAGAAGGGTTAAAGTCTTTGTAACACTTTTGTAGGGATCCAAAGCAGAAACCATTGGTTAACCCTTTTTGTACCAAATGGAATCTTCCTCCTTATATATTGCAGGAGTCTATTTCAAAATTTAGGGGTGTCAGGTTGTGTTTTCTTCAAAATCTATTTGGAAAATGACTGAACTTTTTTTTTGCAAACAGTGTAGCCCCTGATCAGATGCCACATCTGATCTGGGGCTACACTGTTTGCCATTTACCCGTTTTGGGGTTTCTGGTACAAAATGGGTTAATCATTACATCTTCAGGCCTCACTCTGTTACAAGGTCATTCTCTGTTCCCCTGATTCAAGAAGGGTAGTTGTCAGTTTCTGGCAAAAGAATGTGCACTGCACTGGTTAACCGCTAAAGTATAAGCCTGCACAGGAAAAGTGTGGACAGGTAAACTGACCAGCTCAAAAATGATCTAAATAGTGTTGACTGGGTCGTTAAACTCCAATATAAACAAATTATAATAACTAGGATTCTAAAGAATTTTGAAGAAAACACAACCCGACACCCCAAAAATTTTGAAATGGATTTGTGCTATATATAAGGTGGAAGATTCCATTTGGTACAAAAAGGGTTGATCGGTCCAATGGATATCTGCAAAAATTTGCAACAGTTTATTTTGCTATAAACACCACAACCTCATTATAACACAGTTCGTTATAACACAGCTTTGGATATAACACGGTTTCAAGATGGATCCCCAAAATGTATAGATTATATAGAAAAATTACCAAAAATGGTTATTTTTCTATATAATCAATCCCAAAAATGTATAGATTATATAGAAAAATGACCATAAATGGTCATTTTTCTATATTATCTGTACATTTTTGTTTGGATATAACACGGTTGTTTAACCAACACGGTTTCTGCTTTGGACCCCATTAATAGTGTTATAAAGAGGTTGTGGTGTATTGTCAGAAACCAGACATCATCATGCAATGACGCTTTCCATGTTATATGGAGCTGACAGTTCTTATTCTTTTAGGCTAAAATCTACAATTCTAAACCTTAGAAATGAGTAAGTGTATTAGAATGGGGATAACTGCATAGAAAATTGTCATCGTTAGTTCAGTGGTTAGCGCGTTTGACTGATGATCAAGAGGTTGTGGGGTTCGAATCCGGCCACCAGAGGCGAGGTGTGTCCTTGGGCAAGTTATGCAATGCCACTGCCCTACTCCAACCAGGTGTAAATGGGTAGCAGTGGTGTAAAAGTCACTGCCTCTCTCTCGCATGCGTGATAACATCCGCAAAGAGTGTTCAGATCAATTCAAATATGCTTGAAGCTTTCATCACAATCAAACTAAACAAATTACTATATAATCTAAAATTGTCATCTAGCAAGCTTAATTTTTGGTTTTACAAAAGCAAATTGCGTTTTACAGCACCACTAAAGCATCAGCGGAAAAAACTCCAGCCGTAAAAACCCCAATTTACCTCACCAAATAACAATTTTCATCACAGTTATTCCCAAACTCTGTACCTGCAGTTCCAACATCGGTAACGAAGGATCCTTCAAACACTCCATGAGACTGTCCACAGCAGATTTTAACTTGACGCTAAAGTATGGTTCTGGTAGAGTATACCCTTCCAAGGTGTGTTCTAACTCGTCTAGAACTCGCTGGAAAATCTGGTTTAGCTTCTGACCATGGGTTGGTGGGTTCTGGGAACTTGGTAGTGTGTCCTCAAATGGTTTAGCCTGTCATAAAATCAGAGATGCAGAGCAATTTTCTCCAGAGAAAATCATCACTAAAATATGCCAATATAATTTTGACCCCACATGATCCCTAGTTTTAGTATTACTGGGCTTTACAGGGGTAAACCTCATTTTTCTTATTTTTGCCCTAAAATATAGATTTTAGGTACTTGTTAGAACCACCTCAATGAGGCGGTTCTAACGAGTACCACAATCTATAGTTTGAGCAGAAATAAGAAAATTATTACAACTTTTCATCTTGAAATGTTCCTTTTTTTATGGGTGGTACAGTTTACAATACATTTGTATAGATGTGTTTCATAATTCAACAGAAGACCAAAATACTAAGCTTTCATAATGAAAGAAAATATACTTTGGGACTTTAAAAACACACCAAAGTATATCCTGTAATTTCACCCAAGATAAACAATTCTGAATAAGTTTGAGCACTCGTATGAGTTTTCATGATCAACATTTTCAAGTCTGAAAATGTTCGAAGAGGATGTGCAGCCATGCATGCAAATTTAGAGGAAAATGTAAATTTGCTACTTTTTGCAAAAAAATTTAATGAGTTGATATTTATGCTGTATTTTTACATTCATGCCTCTGAATGAATACTGGCTACAGTAAAAACAAGGCAGAGATGACAAACACCCTTGAAAAAGTGTCTTTATCTTGTTTGAAAACTGAGAGTTTTGAAAAAAAAAATTAAAAAAATAGGGGTGCAGTTCAATTTTCGAAGATGCCCATTTCAAAACCCGACCAACTGATGTTTTACAAACACAGGTTGAAGGAATGAATAAGTCACAATGCAACCTTTTCAGGTAAATTTGAATGGTCTAAATGTTTTTCGTTTCCTTCACTACTACCTAAGCAACACTCCTATAAAATTTGAATGAAATTGGCCCAAGTGTACAGGAGAAGTTGCATTTAAAGATTTTTTTTCTATTTTTAGCTCTGGTGGCCATCTTGTTCAAAAGAGCAGAACCATTTTAACTAATTTTGAAGGAAATCACTCAGGCAAACTTCCTCTGAAGTTTGAATCAAATTGGCCTAAGGGTTTAGGAGGAGTTTGCATCTGAAGCAAATTTACGATGATTATCTATTTTTAGCTCCGGCGGCTATTTTGCTCATCAGAGCGGAACTGTTTTAGATATTCTGGTAGAGGGTCACCTAAGCAATATTCCTATGAAGTTTGAATGAAATTGGCCCCAAGGGTACAGGAGGATATGTCATTTGAAGATTTTTCTGTTTTTAGCTCTGGCCATCTTGTTCATCACAGAGGAATGATTTTAGCTCATTTGGTAGGAAGTCACCGAGGCAACATTCCTGTTTGAATCAGATTGGCCGAAGGGTTAAGGAGGAGTTCCTCTTTAAAGCAAATTTATGTTTTTTTTTTTATTTTGAGCTCTGGTGGCCATTTTGCACATCGAAGTGTAACTGTTTTAGCTATTTTGGTAGAGGTCACCGAAGCAACATTCCTAAGAAGTTTCAATGAAATTTGCCTAAGGGTACAGGAGTTGTCATTTGAAGATTTTTCAATTTTTAGCTCTGTCGGCCATCTTGTTCCTCAGAGCAGAGCAATTTTAGCTACTTTGGTAGGGTGGCACCCAGGCAACATTCCTGTGAAGTTTGTATCAAACCAGTGCTTCAGCTGAAGTGCACGACCCGCCGGATGCTTTTAGCTTTACGAGTGTTACCATATATGGGTATGGTGGCCATTTTGGTCATGTGACCTGGACCTAAAACGGTTCCCCCAATAAATGCACCTTATCGTAAGGAGCAAAAATATATCTTATACTTTAGTACTGTATTCTGAATCCTTTGCAGGACAAAATGCATTCTCACTTTTCCAATACAAAAGCATATGTGTCATCTATCAGTATGCCAAAAATTGTTTAAATATTCCAAGCGGTTAAGTCACTATCACCAATTTTCACAAACCGGTTACGGACGGACAGACTGACAGAATGACATGGTGATTTTAGGGCACTCTTAGAAATCAACCGACTTCAGTCGGTCGCTTTTTCTGCGGGTTGTGCAATTGGCGGAAGGGTTTAGGAGGAGTGTTATCAACGCACAACAGACATTGACCGATCACCATACCTCATCATTAACACTTCACGCTCAGGTGAGCTAAAAACCTGCAAAGGTATCTGCATCCTAAAAAATTTCTACCTGTACAACCCTAGTCGGATCATCTAACTGTAGATTAGCCACAATACTGCCAGAATCTAGAACAGCACCAGGTCTTTTAACATAGTGAATACTGAAATATTACAAGAAAAACATAATGGTATCAACATTTAATCATAAACAGACTGCATACCAACAGATAAGGTACATATTTTGTGATAACTGAAGGACAGTTTTTGTCAATTCTCCATGGAGAAATAAGGAAAACTATCCTTCAACTATCAGTAAATAACTACATAGGTAAGTGTTTTGTGATAACTGAAGGATAGTTTTTGTCATTTCTCCATAAAAACCTATGTTGTGGGTATTCATTGGAACCGCCTCAGTGAGGCGGTTCTAATGAGTACCCACAACATAGGTGTTTATGGAGAAATAAGGAAAACTATCCTTCAATTATCAGAAAATTCTTACCTTTTCTGGTGCTATGACGACTCATGACAAGAATGTAACATCTGATTGGAAATGTGACAGAATATTAACCCTTTTTGTACCAAATGGAATCTTCCTCCTTATATACAGCAGGAGTCCATTTCATAATTTAGGGGTGTCAGGTTGTGTTTTTTTTTTAAATTTATTTGGAAAATGGCTGAACTTTTTGCAAAAATTGGAGGCCCTGATCAGACCCCGCGTTCTGCAGCATCTGATCTGGGCCTACACTGTTTGCCAGGGTACCTATTTTGGTGTTTCTGGTACTTTGTTTGATTTGAGGTTTAACCTCCCCTTCAACACTGTAAAGGTCATTTTGGAGATGTTGCTTCCAATTTTGTGGGACTTTTACCCGACATTGAGATGAAATGACATCTCAAGCCCTGTCGCCCAATGAAACCAATAGGGTTTATTAGCATGGACGGTCCGCCTCGCACCGCGGTTCCTGGACAAGCTTAGATCCTCTAAGCAGTTTACCAGTACTAGTGTGCGGGCCAGATTCAGCTCTGCGTTGAAGCATCATGCAGCCCATATATTTCTTCAAGCCCCTATGGGCGGGGGCCTATTTTTGGTACTAAACGGGTTAAGAATACAGTAGAATTCCTATAAAAGACACTGGCTGGGGAAACCAAAAACAAATAATAGGCAAGGTGTATCCTTGGGCAAGACAAGCCCCACTCGACCCAGATCTAAATGGGTAGCAGTGGTGTAGTAAAAAGTCACTGCTTCTCTCTCGCGGGCATGTGGTAACATCCAGAATGAGTGTTTGAGAGAGATTCAATAAGCTAGGAGCTTTCATCGCAGTCAGACTAAAATAAATTAGAATAAACTAAATAATTAAAAATTTAAACCATCCAAATATGCTTTTAAAAGCAGAATTTGTCTTGTATTGTTGGAAACATGGAAATCATTACACATTCTAATGCAACTGCTTTTATATGTAATGTCACATCTGACTGAATAATATCAAGAATTTGACTGACATCTGGTTTTATGCAGCTCACATGGCTTGCTACTGTGCCACTTTGTGCAAATAGTACAATTCGTTAACAAAAAAGAATTCTGCCAAAGGCTATGTTGTGTCTATATGAGCTTTAACCCTTTCTGCACCAAATGGAATCTTCCTCCTTATATATAGCAGGTGTCTATTTCAAAATTTAGGGGTTTCAGGTTGGGTTTTTCTTCAAAATTTATTTGGAAAATACCTGAAGTGTTTGCAAACAGTGTAGGCCTAGATCAGACGCCACATTCTGCGGCGTCTGATCGGGGCCTGCACTGTTTGCCAGGATTCTGCGGTGTCTGATCGGGGCCTGCACTGTTTGCCAGGGTACCCATTTTGGGGTTTTCGGTACAAAATGGGTAAACATTTGGTTGAACGCTTGGTTGAATGTTGTTGCACCTGTTGGCAGCTTGATAAATGAACAAACAGAAGAATAAAGAGAAAATCGAACTTCTATTGAGGCATGCTTACAGCAGGTGTGACAACAAATGAAATACATAAAATACATTAGAACGGGATAACCGTATTAAATGATGTCACGTCTGAGAGTGTAATAATGTCATGTAATAAATTCGGTAATCCTCTGGAGGTTTATATATGCAAATTAGTTAGGTACGCCCCGTAACGTTACATGTACGACGTCCTTAATGACGTCACATTTACTTACAGCAGAATATTGACATTTTTGTAAAGACTGGTAAATAAAATGCGTTTTGAATGTCATATGATAAATAGAATCTTGCATTCGTGCTCATGTATTACTGAATTTATTAAACTTGTTGAGGAAAAGGGATAAAATGCTCGGCACAGCCTCACATTTTTTGAATTTATTAAACTCATTGAGGAAAAAAGATGAAATGCTCAGCACAGCCTCGCATTTATTGTATTAAACTCTTCGAGGAAAAGGGATAAAATGCTCGGCACAGCCTTGCATTTTATCCCTTTTCCTCAACAAGTTTAATAAATTCAATAATACATGAACACTCATGTAATATTCTCTATGAAATTTGTCATTTGGAAGGTAAGTCACTGGTTTAATGGTCACAAATTACATTTTATTGCATAGGAGACAATTTCCATGGAGATAATTTGCATACTGTCAAATCCTCTTTTCTGGGAAAAATAATAAAATATTTCAAAATGTTGTCTGCTGAAAAGTATACCCAGCATGCACAGAGTAAGACAGACTCTAGACGTAAGATTTCATACCAGCCACTCTCTGCGACCCTAAGCTCCATCACCATTTTCATAACCTCTATTTCTGCATACACGTCTCCAGAAAACACATGACCCCCGTCATCCACAACATAGTTGATCAGCTTACCAGCAGATGGCGACCTATCAAAATAATTTGTGACCTCTACAATAAGTGACAATGTTAGATGGTTCTCAGCTGTTTAGCAAATACAGTAGAATTCCTATATTAAGACCACCTTTGAGACTGTTCAAAAGTGGTCTGTAAGACCACTTTTGAACTGTCCCAATGGTGGTCTTCCACTAGAGCACACTAGATGCACACCGCATAAATAGTTCTGAGTATATTGCAGATATTCATTTGTTACAATAATGGTTTAGTGCAAGAAGGGGCCTAAGTCCAGGATTTAATGGACTTAGGCACCTTCTTGCACTAAACAAATACAACAAAGTTTTCTCTATTAAAAGCAGAAACCTATGTCATTTAGTTGAACATGTACATTTTATCGTATCACGACTCTTTATTAGTTTATTACAACACAAATCTGAAACAAATGAACAATACATACAATGGAAACTCAAAACTTTATGTGGTAAAACGGACTTAGACCCCTTCTTGCACCAACAATACGACATTGGACTTAGGACCCTACCAAAAATTTTATTACCCGTCATTTTTAATGTCAGTAAAGAAATAAGGTATAACAAACTATATATCAGATTGTAGGTCTTGATATGATGTATCTGAAAATGATAATGTCCCAGATTTTTCCAAAAATGGACTTGGGCCCCTTCTTGCACTAACCCCTTCAATTTAGGTGGTCCTTATAGCGGAATTTCACTGTACATCAGTTCTAACAGTGATTTTACCCCAACCTCTTTATCACACTACTGTTTGGGTCCAAAGCAGAAACCATGTTACTTAAACAAACATGTGCCGGCCTCGGTAGCTCAGTTCGATGCACATCCTGACTGGTGATCAGGAGGATGCGGGTTTGATACCTGTCGGGGTCGGCAACATTCTCTTGTAGAGATTGATCATGAAATCTTTTCTACAGTTATTCTCTCCCTTCCACTGATTCAAGAAGAGCAGTTATCAGTATCTGGTGAAAGAATGTGCACTGTACTGGTTAACCGCTTGCGTTCAAGCCTGCCCAGGAAAAGTGTGGATAGGTAAACTGACTGGCTCAAAAATGACCTAAATAGTGTTGACTGTGCCATTAAAAACTCCAATACAAACAAACAAACAAACAACTGTGATATTCAATCAAAAATAAATTTGTCTGGGAGTTTAACATCCCATCAACAGCTAAGGTCATATGGAGGCAGGACCTTGGTTAAAAGACTCATCCAAAAATCTATGTTCGCTTTTCTGTAAGCCATGTCCCATTGAAAAAGGGGTCTACTCTTTAAAGGAAAGAATTTGCTCCTCAGGAGCAAATTCTTTCCTTTAAGAGTTGACCCCTATTGACATGGGAGACAAAAATACTTTTGCATAAGTTGCCTCCCCTGAAGGTGTTCCCATTCCCCTTAATCACAAGCACTCGGTGGTTCAAGATGAACTATTTCAGTCACATGCCAAAGGAAATGAAAGGGAATGGCACATTTTCTGCCATTTTATCAAGGAAGACTACTCTTGGGACTTTCTCTTGAATTTCCTGTCAACCAAGCTCCCCTCTTTTAACCCTTAAGACACCGAGAAAAACCACCTGAAAATGTCGTCTGCTGAATTTTTTATTTTTTTTTTTGGCCAGCTTTATGAAAATATTTTTGCATACAGGTAAATAAGTAATGAGCTCCTAAAAACTTTAACATAAGAATTCTAAGTCAGTGACCTTGACCCCAAGGTCATGGTCATGAGCACTGATGCTACTGCTAAAAATATGAGACAGGTATCTACAACCATACCAAGTATAAACTGAATCCATCCAAAGATAAACAAGTAATGAGCTCCTAAAAACTTTAACACAAAAACTTTAACATCAAAATTCTAAGACTGTGACCTTGACCTTAAGGTCACGGTCATGGGTGCTGATACTGCTGATAAAAACTTTAGCCTAGTATCTATCACAATACCAAATATGAATTTAATCCATGTTCACATAAAGAAGTTATGAGCAACTGAAAAACTTTAATGCAAAAGCTTTAACATTTGTGGACGCCGGCGCCGGGGTAGTAGAATAGCTTTTAATACAGGAACTTTGTTCCAGTGAGCTAAAACCAAGTAAGGTGGGTATTTAGTGATAAATGAATGATAATTTTTGTCAGTTTTCCACAATCTATTTGGTAGTGACAGTTCCAATGAATAGGTTTATATTGGGAAAATAGGAATAATTTCCTTCAATTATCACCAAATATCCACCTAATCTGTTGCTATGAAGGCTTTGCCATGGTGACACAGCCTCAGGCCCCCGTCCATGGGGGCTTGAAGAAATAGATGGGCTGCATGATGCTTCCACCAGAGCTGAAACTGACCGCACACGAGTACTGGTTAACCACCTAGAGGATCTGATCTAAGCCTGCCCAGGCAAAGCGGTGCAAGTCGGAAATCCATGCTAATAAACCCTATTGGTTTTATTGGGCGACAGGGCTTGAGATGTCATTTCGTGTAAAAGTTCCACAAAATTGGAAGCAACAACTCCAAAATGACCTATACAGTGTTGACGGGGGCGTTAAACCTCAAATAAATAAACAAACAAACACAGCCTAACTTAAAACCAAAAGTGCTGCAGCAATTTCTTTAGCAGATAGTAATCTCTCTTTTATTATGTTTCAGAGCAAACAAGCTATTTTCTCTAAAAAAACAAAAACAAACAATTATTTAACTCATTGCATGTGGAGAAATCCCTAAAGGGGTACCTTGGCAAACAGTGCATGCCCAGATCAGACACCACATTCTGCGGCATATGATCAGTGCCTGCACTATTTGCTTATAGAATTTTCCATCAAAAATACAACAAGAGCAAAATAAATAGGCCTACCCCCCTTATATGACAAATGGACTTGTCAGACATATAGCAATGGAAGTAGAAGCCTCCGTGGTGTAGTGGTTATGCTACTCGCCTTGTAAACCAGCGGTTGCAGGATCGATCCTGGGCTTCTCCAGACTTTGGGATGAGTCTTTAAACCGAGGTCTCGTCTCCGTATGACCTTAGCTAATGGTAAGACGTCAAACTCAAACACTCACTCACTCACTAATAGCAATGGAAGAGTCCACTAGTATACAATGGGTTACGGTTGGTACCTTAAAACTGTTGGATCGTTCTCCTTCAAGAGCACACAAGTCTGGTTCCCAATTGTAATTCTGTAGTTGCTCACTTGTTCCTTCATGTACGTCGTATAACTAGAGCCATCGATAGACAGCAATAAACCACCGTCGCTAAGGCGATGGGCTTCTATCTCTAGTGTGGACTGGTTCATTGACAGGAAGTAGCGGACAGGTCCACTCTTGACAACCTATACCAAATGTTATAAATGTATGTATTGTTAACATGAAACTGCATAACAGTAATGATCCTAAGTATTGGGACAGATAAGTCTAAGCAAACAGTACAGACCCAGATCAGACTGCTCCTCAGGAGCAGTCTGATCAGGGTCTACACTGTTTGCCATTCTGTTCGCAACTTTTAGACTCCTTGCTGAATCACAAAACAATTTTGTTTTAGGATAATTACTGCAAGTCCTCAAGGTGTCCAAATTTTTAGGAATTTTACAGTACATTTTGAATGAACGCGTTCCTTTGACAAAGAAAAACTACTTTCAATAAGAAATGTGCTTTGTGGCCTTTGAATTCCTTCTTAAATAAGTCACCTTTGACAAGCTCTATGTGTGTGGTCATGTGCAAACAGGCCCATTAGACTTCCCCGGGTACAGATGCCCATGGGCCTAAACCATCTTCATACAGATTGGGTTCAAAGATTTCTTTATTAGGGCCCAGTTGTTCAAAGTCTTGTTAACTTAACAAGCTCATTAGTGGTTAAATTGTTACCTGTTCTAGCAAGTACCATATCTAATATGGTGTTATTTTTGCTGAAAAAACATGGGAGAAGCTTGCTCACATTTTTTTTTGCTAAAAAATTAGAGCAGCTTTTGTAAATGCAAAAGGTGCTCCCATTTTTTCAGCAAAAATATTGGTATATCTGCCTTATTAAATGATCAAAGCTTTAATAATATGTTAACTAATGGTGTCGTTAGTTTTGAACAACTGGTCCCTGGTATGTAAGAAAAAATGCTTTTGAAATTATTGCTTTTTCAGAAGCTTTACTTATTCCACATGGTTTCTCTAAAATTACAATAGTTCCACTGAACTGAATTCTCTAAATTTACTATCATTTTTTGTTTGTTCTACTGAAATAACTTACAATCAAACTGCTCCACTCAACTTAACATGTTTATTTGTTTTGTTTGATTTGAGGTTTAACGTCCCCGTCAACACTGTAAAGGTCATTTTGGAGACGTTGCTTCCAATTTTGTGGGACTTTTACCCGACATTAAGATGAAATGACATCTCAAACCCTGTCGCCCAATGAAACCAATAGGGTTTATAAGCATTTACGGCCGACTCGCAACGCTTTGCCTGGGCAGGCTTAGCTCCTTTAAGCTGTTTACCAGTACTTGTGTGTGGGTCGGTTTCAGTTATGCATGAAAGCATCGCGCAGCCCATCTATTTCTTCAAACCCCGACGGGCGGGGGCCAACATGTTGAATATTACAATCATTACACTTATTTTTTTTTTTTTGTTCAATCAAATTGTTACACTCAAACATTATCTCTAAAATTTATAATCAAATCAAATCATTTGTCTCAAATTAATTCTCTAACTTTTGCAATTTCCTACCTGCAAGGAATATTTAATATTCTCATATATAAACTCCACATAGACAATGTTCTTCAAGGAGCTGGCGGGTAATATCTGACCTCTGAAAAAAAAACAACAAAAAAAACACAAGTCTTACAGTGAATCATACATTAACCCTTATCTTGCTGAATATTCATTTAAGCCACACCCATTTCTCTCTACCATCCAATCAGATTACTTGATGTAATTTATTGCTACAAATTCATAAACTGAATGCCAAACAGTGTAGATCCTGATCAGATGGCATATGATGGCTTCTTCGTAAGCCATCTGATCTGGATCTACACCGTTTCCAAAGATAGGGGTTGTCGTGAACAGCATGATAAGAGTTACCAAGAAAATATCCCCACTTCTGCATATGAATTAAGCTAAATCCTATTTTGATAAGTTCACATGCACCCATATCAGTCAAAGGTAAAAAAAAAACTTATCAGCTATACCCCACCCCACCAATTATACCTTGGATTAACATCTATGTGTCATTCGATAAATAGAGGATCTTACACAAGCGGTCATTTCATATGAAATTTATGAAACGAGCCTTTGGCAAGTTTCATAAATTTCATATGAAATGACCACGAGTATAAGATTCTGTTTATCATATGACCACTTTAAAATGCATTTTATCGCCTTTAAATCAAACATTTTTTTTTCCACAAAAAATACATGGTTGGCATGGACGTTTTCATGACGTTACTTTATCCCGCCAAAGTGTTATTACATGTGTTGTCTTACGATTTTTATTACATGAATTTATTCAGTGCTTATCAACCACCTCATATGATAAATAAAAATATTTGATAAATATGTCATGTCAGTGTAAAATACCCTGGTAAATCCCACGTCTTTCATAGAAAAGTGGCATTTACAATGGTTCACAGTGTAGTAGAACTTTGACGGCTCAAACACCGATGGCTCGTTTACCACGGCTGAGTCGAAACTGTTCTCAAGTCCATAGGAAATTTCTGTAAAACTAAGGAGATTTTTCATCTTTTATCTTGCAAATGTATGCTGAGTGTACTCATTAGAAGTGCCTCAATGAGGAGATTCTAATGAGTACACACAGCATACATTTTTCATTATAGAACACCGAAAAGATGTCCTAAAGTATGTCGTTATGCCTCCTGGCAGTAACCCTTAGTGGCTCGAACTACCCCTGTCTCCAACAGATTTTCGGTGGTGTTCGAGCCATTGAAGTTAGACTGTATTTTCCTTTTTTTTTCTCAACAGCACAGATCATGGGCGCAATTTAGGGATTTTTCTTATTTTGTCTTAAAAATATATACTATATGTTTGTTTGTTTGATTCGAGGTTTAACGTCCCCGTCAACACTGTAAAGGTCATTTGGGAGACGTTGCTTCCAATTTTGTGGGACTTTTACCCGACATTGAGATGAAATGACATCTCAAGCCCTGTCGCCTAATGAAACCAATAGGGTTTATTAGCATGGATGGTGTGCCTCGCACCGCTGTTCCTGGACAGGCTTAGATCCTGTAAGCTGTTTACCAGTACTGGTGTGCGGGCTGGATTCAACTCTGCGTGGAAGCATCATGCAGCCCATATATTTCTTCAAGCCCCTATGGGCGGGGGCCCATATGCTATATGTACCCAATAGAATTGCCTCATTGAGGCAATTCTAATGAGTACATGCAAAATACCTTTCTTTAAGTATTAGAAGATAGCAAAGATTTAAGCGCCTCCGTGGTGTAGTGTTTATGCTACTCGCTTTGTAAACCAGGGGTTGCAAGATTGATCCCGGGCTTCCCCAGACTTTCGGATGAGTCTTTAAACCAAGTCCCGTCTTCATTTGGCCTAAGCTATTCGTGAGACATAAAAGTCAAATACTCACTCACTTGTTTGGAGTTTAACAGCCTAATCAACACTTGTTAGATCATATCCAGCTGTTTGGTTTACCTAACCACACTTTTCCTGGACAGGCTTATACATATGTGGTTAAGCGGACTGAGTACGGTCCACATTATGTTGCCAGAAACTGACAGCTGCCCTTCTTTAAACAGCTGAAGGGAGAGAATAAACGACTGGGGAAAGTAATTCATAATCAACCACCGAAAATATATGTTGCCAGCCTGGTAGGTATCAAACTCACAACCTGGATCACTGGACGCTCATCCGACTAAAATACCGGGGCCAGCACAGACATCCCTTAATTAATCTGTTCATGGCCATATAGCTTTATGATTAACACTAAGCTGTTCAAACAATCTGTCTCAGACAAATTGTCCATGTCCAATAGGTGTTCAAGCCATCACGAAAACACATCTATGTAATTTTGAAACCTTTGAAACACCACTTTTATATTGTAAAAGTGGAGTTTACAGGGGTATAGATCATTTTACTTATTTGTGCTCAAAAACATATATTGTGGGTACCGTAATGAGCCGGCTATAAGACGATTTGGCTATAAGACGGGGGGTATTTTTTGGCTTTCCTTAAGGTGATTTTTGCTTAGTCTCGGCTATAAGACGGGTATAAATTCCAACAATCTGACGGGGGTTGCGCTGATGTAGAAAGTGCCGAATATTTCAGAGTGAGACACTGGTTGATCAATTTCGCTCGGTGTTTTGCGGTCGCGAAATCTAATGACAATGACGACTTGACTAAAATAAAATTTATATTAGACCGACTTCAATGATACACAGATAGTTTTAGGTACCTAACAAGTCCCTGAATAAATTTTCTTACCTAGAAACTGTAACCACTTATTTTTTGTGTCTGAAATTTGAGTTTATTAACGTCACAACTTTCGCTTCATTAATATTCATGAACTCATTATCATAAACCAATGAAGGAAGGAAAGAAAAATGATTGACAGGTAAACTAAGGGAAGCAACTACGCGTAACTGGTATTACAGTTTAATACAAGTGCGTCGGCATACATTTGATATCTCCCGATTCCATCGGGATAACACGCTTTCGAATCCTATCTCCCGGTCTTCCGCCCGATGGCCCCAATCTCCTGACAAGACAATTTTCCTTTAGAAATATTTCGCCCGACCATTCTAGTATTTACAGCAGTAAAATACCTAGGTATGCGGTTGACCGTCAGAAGATTTACACCTGTGTTGAACTGCTGACGCGTGTAAACATTATCGGACAGTTAATAAGGTTATTAAATCTGCAAGTGTTATATTGGATAATTGGTGCGTTTACATAAGAGATTAAATAGATTAAAAAAACAGGTCATTGCTAATCAAGAGTGATATAGGAAGAGACAGAATAGCCTGTGCATCCATAATGTTTGACTGGAGATTTATTTTGCTGCACTGGACATTTATGGAAAAATATAATAATAATAATAAAAAAAAAACGTAAGGCATCATCAACTTATTTTCTTATGCAAGTGGAGTGAAACTTTTGCCTCATTAATATTTATGACCTCATTATCATAAACCAATGAAAATTCGCGCGTGCTTATTATGTTCCGGGGCACCTTCCGGGGAATGTATCCATTTAAAAAACATGGGAATTAATCCAAATATGATAAAAACCTTTAGGCTTGAAATATAACTGTTCTTCACGATCTTTTGGTTTCTTTTACCGATGTTTATTATTATTTATTTGGAATCACGCTCCTGTCCATCACTTCACAGACCCATAGTTACACAACAGGTATACACATGTACTTACCGCACGTGATTTTCCCTCCGTTCTTTGCCGAAAATTTCAAGGATGCCCGAGATCTCGGTTATAAGACGGGTGTAAAAATTAAGGGGTATTCTGGCGGTAAAAAACCCCGTCTTATAGCCGGATCATTACGGTACTCGTTAGAACCGCCTCGTCGAGGCGGTTCTAACAAGTACCGACA
Organism: Lucinisca nassula; assembly: GCA_963580285.1. Lineage (NCBI taxonomy): Eukaryota > Metazoa > Mollusca > Bivalvia > Lucinida > Lucinidae > Lucinisca > Lucinisca nassula. The sequence goes on along the minus strand of OY757013.1, from coordinate 102,188,613 downwards.
ATCTATATTAAGAGCAGAAATAGGAAAAATATCAGAAAAAGGAAAAATATCAAAATTTTTATTTAAATTTTTTTTTTTTTTTTTTAGGTAAAATTGTCAATATATTTGAATAGGCGTGTTTTCGTAATGCCACTGAATTTTGACTGTATACAGAGGACCCTCACAATAACAACAGTATTTGTTCCCTATTATTGTGCCGTTATAAAGAATTTTCCTTTATAAAGAATGCAAGCTAGGAGTATGATAGGTAATAAAACGCCTTTTCCCCATTATTACTCCAAGAAACAAATGTTATAGATATTTGTTAGAATCGCCTCGATGAGGCGATTCTAACAAATATCTATAACATTTGTTTGAGGCGATTCTTACAAATATCTATAACATTTGTTTCTTGGAGTACTAGATTACAAGACCCTTTCATGACTATGGACTCGATTTGTGCGTTTCCATCCCAAGCGAAGTCCACGCCGCCTGGAACCGAATCCAGGCCTTTAGTTAAGCAGTCATTCCATTCAAATTGCGGCTATAACTAGTTTTGCCGTTATAACGAATGTCGGTATAAAGAGGGTTGACTGTATTTCCCTACTGTACCTCTCCAAGGAAGACTGAAAGTCCTGAAAAGCCTGCTGTATCTTCTGGTCAGCTATATGCAATGCCCCGCAGATCACCCCCAGTAGTGTGTTTGGTTTCTCCGCTTGAACATTCTCTGCTATCAACTTGTCAAGCCATCCTGTTGAGAACTTGTTGTTCTGGAATTCTTCTGTCTCCAGAAGTTTGATCAGGTACTCTACTGTTGTTCTGAAGTCACCTCGGATAGATAACTCCTTCAGAGCGATAACCATATTCCTGAAATGGAAGCTTGAAACTTTAACTTGACAATCATCCGAAATCTTCAATTCGAAATGTCAAAAATTTGCAACAGTCTATCCTGCTTTGTTTGTTTGTTTTGGAGTTTAACAGCCCAGTCAACACTAGTTTAGGTTATTTTTGAGCCAGTCAGTTTACCTATTAACACTTTTCCTGGACAGGCTTAAACGTAAGGGATAAACCAGTACAGTACCAGAAACTGACAAATGCCCTTTTTGAATCAGCGGAAGGGAGAGAATGACCGTAGAAAAGATTTCATGATCAATCTCCACAAAAGAATATTGCTGACGCCGGCAGGTATTGAACCCGCGCCCTCCTGGCGCACATCCAACTGAGCTACCAAGGCCGGCTCACAGTATATCCTGCGATGTACTGTCGGAAACCAGACATCATCATGTAACGTCAGTTTTCACTGGGTAGCATTTGGTCTTACGCAGTTCACAACGCTTGCCACAGTAAGTAAAATAGTACAACTTTTAATAAAACAACTGAATTTGTGCATTAAAATGGAGATGAATGTATTGAAAATTGTCATTTGGCAAGGCAAATTCTCAGTTTTACAGTTGGAATCTACGTTTTATGGCGACGCACTAGCCGAGCTGTAAAACGAAATATCCGACCGTAAAACTGCCATTTCACCTCCCCAAATGACAATTTTCAATACAGTTCAGGGCTGGAAAACTTTACTCCATTTGGCATGATGATTAAAAATTTTGGAGGACAAGTTTTCTTTGTTTGTTTGAATTGGGGTTTAACACCCCCTACTTAGGTCATTTTGGAGACACTGCTTCCAATTTTGTGGGACTTTTACCCGATCTTGAAATGACATCTCAAGCCCTGCCACCCAATGAAACCAGACTGGCCGATCTGACTCGCACTACTTTCCCTGGGCAGGCTTAGTACTTCTAAGCGGATTACCAGTAATCATGTGTGGTCAGATTCAGCTCTGTGTGGAAGCATCATGCAGATCAACCTATTTCTCAAAGCCCCGATTGGCGGGGGCAATCGGAGGACAAGTAAAAATTTTGTTTTGTCCCTATGAAATTTTACAAAATCAACATGCTCTTGATCATGAAGGACGAGTGAAATTTGAAGAATTTTCCAGCCCTGTCCATTATCCCCTATTCAAGCATACACATTAGAAAAGGGCCTTGGCATTCCCCAATTTCTGTTCTACAAATGCACAACTAACCCTTATCTTGCTGTTCACGACAACCCCTATCTTTGCAAACAGTGTAGATCCAGATCAGATGGCTTCTGAAGAATCCATCTGATCAGGATCTACACTGTTTGGCATTCAGTTAATGAATTTGTAGCAATAAATTACATCAAGTAATTTGATTGGTTGATAGACAGAAATGGGTGTGGCTTAAATGAATATTCAGCAAGAGAAGGGTTAATAGGGCTTGATGCACATCTTTTTTCACGCAGGTTTTGTTTGTTTGATTTGAGGTTTAACATCCCCGTCAACACTCTATAGGTCATTTTGGAGACGTTGCTTCCAGTATTGACGCCCCCGATAGCTCAGTTGGTAGAGTGTCCGCTCCGGGGAACGGGAGGTCACTGGTTCGATCCAGGGCCGCTACATACCAAAGTCGTTAAAAATGGTACTAGCTGCTCCTCGCTTGGCACTCAGATTTACGGGGTAGAGCTAGGACTGGTCGACCCAGTGTCAGAATAATGTGACTGGGTGTGGTATCATGTATTGTGTCTGGGGCATGATACTTCAGTGAGGCAGCACTATAAAAGTGAGCATTGAGCTCCCTGTCGCAACCAGACACCGTCGTGATTTGACTGAAAAATTGTTGAAAGCGACGTTAAACCCGAATTCATGCACACATTCCAATATTGTGGGACTTTCACCCGACATTGAGATGAAATGACATCTCAAGCCCTGTCACTCAATGAAATCAATAGGGTTTATAAGCAGGTACCTCAATGTTTCAGTTCACATCCTGATTACTTTTTGTTGCAGTTTTATTTAGATTTTTTATGGTCCTTTCAACATTATCTCACTTATATTGAGCTGGTCGTTAATCAAAGTTGGGCGAAAACTGAAATACTTAGAGAAAACCACTTGACATACTTGGATGAACTTGGCATCTCACAGATGACAAGAGCAAGGCTTGAACCCACAGCAGTGAGAGACCTTTCTTGCATGCTTTTCAGTGAAATAAAGAAATTTATCAGTGAAATCGAAATCAATATTGTCACTGTGTCAAGCGTATAAGAAACAGAGGATTTGATTTTTTCAGGGAAAGATCAATTTTTATTTCATTCGTGACCACCAAAAGAAGTGTTTTCGCCACTCATAAAAATACTTCTTTTTGTGTACAGTCCGTGAAAGAAAAATTGATCTTACACTGAAAAAGTCAAATATCCTCTATATATTAATGAGTCAGTGCTCTTTGATATTGACACCACAAGGTCATGGAGACCCATAACACACCTGATTAAGTGTGCAAGAAAATACCATTATAAGAGTCAGTAAGTTTTCAATAGGTTTGTTTAGGAGTTAAACAGCACAGTAAAACTGTGCAGATCAAGCTAGCAACTTTTCCTCAGCAGACTTATACATAAGCGGATAACCAGTACAGTGCACATTCTTTTGCCAGAAAGTGACCACTGCCCTTCTTTAACCCTTTCTGTACCAAAATGGAATCTTCCTCCTTATAAATTAGCAGGAGTCCATTTAAAAATTTAGGGGTGTCAGGTTGTGTTTTTTTCAAAATGTATTTGGAAAATGACTGAACTTTATGCAAACAGTGGAGGCCCAAATCAGATGCCGCGTTCAGTGGCATCTGATTTGGGCCTGCACTGTTTGCCAGGGTACCCGGTTTGGGGTTTCTGGTACTAAATGGGTTAAACACTTTAGATCGAGCTGGTCAGTTTACATTAGCAACTTATCCTCGGCAGACTTATACTTAAGCGGTCAACCAGTACAGTGCACATTCTTTTGCCAGAAAGTGACCACTGCCCTTCTTTAAATGTCAGTGGCATCTGATCTGGGCCTGCACTGTTTGCCAGGGTACCCGGTTTGGGGTTTCTGGTTCTAAATGAGTTAAACGACATAGTAAACACTTTAGATCGAGCTGGTCAGTTTACATTAGCAACTTTTCCTCGGGAGACTTATACCATCACGAAAACACGCCTATATAATTTTGACCCCCTTGAACCCCATTTTATATAGTAAAACTTGGGGTTTCAGGGGTAAACATTATTTTTCTTATTTCTGCTCAAAAACATAGATTGTGGGTACTCGATAGAACCGCCTCATCGAGGCGGTTCTATCTAGTGCCTACAATCTATATTTTGAGACGAAATAAGTAAAACATTACTATTTTTCATCTTAAATTTTCATTTTTTTCAGCGTTAAAGGTGGCAATGTATTTGTATAGGCGTGTTTGTGTAATGATATCATAAGCAGTTAACCAGTACATTGCACAATCTTTTGCCAAAAAGTGACCACTGCCCTTCTTTAAACTGTACAGTAAACACTGTTAAGATCAAGCTGGTCTGTTTACTTTAGCAACTTTTTCTCAGCAGACTTATACATAAGCAGTTAACCAGTACAGTGCACATTCTTTTGCCAGAAACTGACCACTGCCCTTCTTTAACCCTTTCTGCACCAAAATGGAATCTTCCTCCTTATAAATAGCAGGTGTCCATTTCAAAATTTAGCGGTGTCAGGTTGTGTTTTCATCAAAATTTATTTGGAAAATGACTGAACTTTATGCAAACAGTGGAGGCCCCAGATCAGATGCCACGTTCAGTGGCGTCTGATCTTGGCCTGCACTGTTTGCCAGGGTACCCAGTTTTGGGTTTCTGGTACTAAATGGGTTAAACCGCACAGTAAACACTGTCTAGATCGAGCTGGTCAGTTTACTGTAGCAACTTTTCCTTGGGGGACTTACACATAAGCAGTTAACCTATACAGTGCACATTCTTTTCCCAGAAACAGACCACTGCCCTTCTTTAATCAGCATAAGGGAGAGAATGACCTTAGAAATCTAAGATTTTATGAGCCCCGCCAAGCGAATTTGTGTCTTCGAGCATTCCGTCATGACAAATTTTTAACTGCGCATGCCCAGCCATTCAGAGGGGCCAGGGCTATGGCTTTCTGTCTGAAGGTTCCTCTTGATTCACTGCTTGTATGAGTGAGCAGCTAAGTTCTGGCGAGACTGCGCGGATGCGCAGGCTCGCCTGAACCTTCGCTGCTCGCATAGGCGACAAGTACCAAAATCGCTTGACGGGGCCCTTATGATCAATCTCCACTGAAACTGCATGTTTCTCCTGTTTATCTGTAAGCAGGATGAAGATTGAACTAGAAACGGCTGAGAAAAGTTGGAGAAGTTTTTCCATTGTAAGCCTATGGTAAAATTTTTCGGAGAACTTACTCTCTGGCATCTTCTCTATCCTCTCCCCAAGAAAAACAATGTCCAAACTGAGAGTCAGCGAATTCATGAAGGCCTCCCGATGCTGTCACACTAAAGTAGCCCCATACATTCTTATTGCTGCGGAAGTTCAACTCTTGTACTGTACCACTGCTTGGTTTAAAACCCTACAGAAGATAAAATACAGGGGCCAGTTAATCAAAACTTACGATGTCGTTAGTTAATGTATCGTTAAAACTTTGATCATTAAACATGGAAAATATGCTTGAATTTTTGCTGAAAAAATGTGAGCAGCTCACATTTTTTCAGCAAAAATACCAAAATTCTTTATATTGTACTTGTTAGAACAGTTAACAATTTGACCACTAACGAGCTCGTTAAACTAACGATGCTTTGAACAACTGGCCCTTTATGACACCACTATTGGGAGTTCTATAAATTGGGGAGTTATTATGATCATGGTGTTGTGGTTGTTGATGATGATAATAATGATGGTCATCAAAAATGGATGCTGATCAAATAGTATTATATATTAAAAGAATGTTGAAGATAACTATACTTCAAACAATTTTACATGAGATTGACTTTTATGCAAGGAATAAATTAGTCACTGCTATCGCCTAATACATCTGCTTTCGTAAACTTCTCGCAAGTTTTTGGCATCACGTGAATTGTGACCCATTTACCGATCTCTATGTATTGAAAAACAATATCGTCATCTTCGGAGACGGCGAAGATAAATACATGCATTCAGTCAGGTGTGAAATTATGTTAATAGAGTTGACCAGTCTTAGGCCAATTTGTTCGAACTATAGAATTGTGTCAGAGCAACACATATACCTCCATTCAGTAGTTCCTGATCCGAAAACAAGCATTACTAATGTTTTGAAAAGATTTAAACAGAAACCATTTTTTCCATACATATGGACGGGATTTTGACATTGATAACTCCAATAACAATTAGTGATTTTTTACCCTAAATCAAACTTGACCTTTATTTCATAATTATATTACCAAGTATAAAATATGAAACCAATAACCAGCATTCCAAAATCAAACCGAAACCATTTTTCTTATGATTTGTTGTTTGATTTGAGGTTTAACGTCCCTGTCAACAATGTAAAGGTCATTTTGGAGACGTTGCTTCCAATTTTGTGGGATTTTTACCCGACATTGAGATGAAATGCCATCTCAAGCCCTGTCGCCCAATGAAACCAATAGGGTTTATAAGCATGCAAATGCAAAAGCTACTCACTTTTTTTTCAGCAAAAATACACTCAGTGCAGACCAAGATCGGGGCCTGCACTATTTGCTAACTGAATTTATCATGAACAAGAGCTGTTACCATAGGTGACCAATGCCCCCAGTGAGAGCCAATTTCTGAGTTTTTGCAAAATATGAAGGGGGGATAATTCAGCAAAAAATGATAACAGAGTTATGGCCCTTGGTCAGAATGTAGCCCTTGTGATGGTGAATAAGTGTGTGAAGTTTCATGGGGCTAGGTCAAATACTTTTGAAGTTATGATCAAGGTTAAAGTTTTTGTGATGGACAGACAGACAGACAAACAAACAAACAGATAGCAGACTGACAGGCAAACAGACAGGGCAAATACTATATGCCCCCAGGGGCATAGGCCTTTTGGCCTGACACCCCTCATATGACAAACGGACATGTCCAACATATAGCAAATGGAAGAGTCCACTAGTATACAATGGGTTAAGCTATCAATGCTTTGAACAACTCGGCCCTTGTCAGTCATTTAATTTCATTAACTCCTCTAACAATATAAGTTTTCATAGTTTGGACTTCTTTGTTTTTATTTTATTTATTTACCTCATCCGGGTTTTCACTCGTGATTCTTGCTGCTATCACATGACCTTTGGGTCTTGGCATAATGGCTGGTTTGTCGAAGTTGATCTTGCTTGAACCAAAGGGATCTTCCCCATACAGACATCTGATGTCTTTCATATTATACAACGGTAGACCCATGGCAATCTGAAAGGGAAACCTTAATCTAAGTAAATTCACTATGTAACACGGCTGTTCAACTTATAAAATGACTGTTTTTTTATCACCCCAATAATGGTGTGATTCAGAAGTTTTTGTATACTTTCAGGAAACCGCATGGGGTGCAAATTTCCAATAATACACATTTCTTATATTAGACATCTGATGTAACATTTACTTCTGTCTATGTCTGATGTCTGGTTGAAATAGTCCTTTAGAAAAAGTCAATATAGAGATTTCTTTCTTTTTTGTTTATTTGTTTGTTTGATTTGAGGTTTAACGTCCCCGTCAACACTGTAAAGGTCATTTTGGAGACGTTGCTTCCAATTTTGTGGGACTTTTACCCGACATTGAGATGAAATGACATCTCAAGCCCTGTCGCCCAATGAAACCAATAGGGTTTATTAGCATGGACGGTCCGCCTCGCACCGCGGTTCCTGGACAGGCTTAGATCCTCTAAGCGGTTTACCAGTACTAGTGTGCGGGCCGGATTCAGCTCTGCGTGGAAGCATCATGCAGCCCATATATTTCTTCAAGCCCTCTTTTTTGTTTAATATTTTTGTTTGTTTGATTTGAGGTTTAACATCCCCGTCAACACTGTATAGGTCATTTTGGAGACGTTGCTTCCAATTTTGTGGGACTCTTACCCGACACTGAGATGAAATGACTTCTCAAGCCCTGTCGCCCAATGAAACCAATAGGGTTTATAATCATGGATGGTCCGACACCCACCACTGCTTTGCCTGGGCAGGCTTAGATCCTCTAAGCGGTTAACCAGTAATCATGTGCGTTTTGTTTCAGCTCTGCATAGAAGCATCATGCAGCCCATCTATTTCTTCAGCCCCGATGGGCGGGGGCCTTATCTGATTGAAATAGTCTTTAGAAAATGAAACGTCAATGTAGAGATTTCTTTCTTCTCTTTTTCATTTTAGAATCAAAGTAATATTTCCTGTATAATATTACTTCATCTGTTTTGTCATATAATTAGCACATTATTATCAGCTAAAGATCATGCAGTGTAAATTTGAATTGCAGCCAAACTTCAATAGCTCAAACACCTTTGGGACCATAAAAATGTGTTTGAGACAGGGGTAGTTCGTGTTACCGATGGTTGATCTTAACCCATTACCCATAAAATGACAATCACAACAATTGTTGTCTGCTTTGCCATCTGCAGGTTACTTTTAAAGTAATTTTTGCAAACAGTGTGGACCCAGATCAGACTGCTCCTGTATGAGCAGTCTGATCTGGGCCCACACAGTTTGCCTGTATGCAAAAATATTTTTAAAAAGTTTGCAAAAAAATTCAGCAGACGACATTTTCAGATGAAGTTTCTTCTCAATTTCTTAAGGGTTAAAGCCAGGTAAGGAGGCATAAAAAGGACATCTTTTCATTTTTCTTCAAAATAAATGTGTGTACTCATTAGAATCACCTCATCAAGGCAATTCTAATGAGCAGATACAATATACAGTTTCAAGATCAAATTAGATAAATAGATCTGTCCAAGATATATGTATATCTGCAGTTACAGAATTTTTTTCCTACGGACTCAAGAACGAGTTTGAAAGTCTTTAAGAACCGTGGTAAACGCGCCATTGAGAGCCATGGTAAAAGAGCCATCGGTGTTCTAGCCATTGAAGTTTCACTGTATACCTGTAACTGTAAGGCTGGCAAGTTCACATCGGCAACCATTTCTGTACAGGGATGTTCCACTTGCAGTCGGGGGTTCAGCTCTAAGAAATGGAATGTTCCATCTTCCACATTATACAGGTATTCCACAGTACCAGCACTGACGTACCCGACCATCTTGGCTAGTTTCACAGCTGCCTATTATGAGGAATAAATACACTTAACAGATTTATCCACATTTTACAAAGGGAGACAACTTTCAGGACCTCCCGTTCCCTTTTCTATAAATTCAGCCCACAGAAAAAGGGGTCATGTCTTAAAGGAAAGAATTTGCTCCTTTCCTTTACGAGTAGACCCCTATTGATATGGGAGACAAAATACTTAGCTAGTTTTATTTAGAGTTCAACACAAACACAAATATGACAATCATATGACATATTTTTTGGGTTTTAATTATCCCCACGTTTTTAAAAAAAAGTGGGGATATTGCAATCGCCTCCGTCCATCTGTCTGTCTGTCCGTCTGTCTGTCCGGATATCTCCTCCTAAACCGTTAGCCGGAATTCAACCAAATTTGGTATGCGAGTTGCTTACATGAATGGCTTGCTCAAGAGCACATTTTTTTTGGTCCCCGCCCCCAGGGGCCCTGGGGAGGGGTCAAAAGGTCAAATATCAATAAAATTCAATTACAAAGTCAATTTTGAAGATTTTGATGCCAAACTTTGCACATGTACTTAGTTATGAAAAAAGTAAAACATATTGAACAGGATTTTGGCTGTGACCCCTAGGTCACGCCCTGGGGGTCTGACTTGTGGGGGTCGGGGGTCAAAATTAAAGTTTTTCAGAACATAGTCATGTTGCATATCTATGCGAAGGGGATAATGGGTAGAACTAGAGCTGTCAGAGGATCTGACTATAGCCCCGCTTCAGCGCTGTCAGAGAAGAAAGTTATTTAAGCTGCAGAGAAAACAGTTATGAACAAGAAATAACTGTTGAAAATTTTACATTATCTGGAAAAACTCTAAGAGTTGTGAGCCCTTGTCCCTCATTTCAATGAGCATGATACATTACCAGAATGTCCATGTTTATACTAAATTTCATCTTCCATTTTTCAATGTTCAAAGGGTAATAACTCCTAAAGTAGGCAAATCAGAGTCAGGGTTCCTGCGCTCTGCACATTGTCTCATGGTGCTTTACACTTGTGTGAAGTGTCATGAAAATATCTCAAATGGTTTGTGAGTTATGGAGCCGACACAGTCAAAATTGCCTTTTTAAATGTTCAAAGGGCAATAACTCCTAAAGTAGGCAAACCAGAGTTATGGTTCCTGCACTCTGCACATCATCTCAAGGTGCTTTTCATTTATTTGAAGTTTCATGAAAATATCAGAAACGGTTATGGAGCGGACATAGTTAAAATTGCCATTTTTTAATATTCAAAAGCCTATAACTGAAAAAGTAGACAATCCAGAGTTTGGGTTCCTGCGCTCTGCACACGTAATATGGTGCTTTACATTTGTGTGAAGTTTCATAAAATTATCTCAAACGGTTTTTGAGTTATCGAGCAAAGACGGCCAAAATTGATATTTTTCAATATTCAAAGGGAAATAACTCAAAAATTAGGCAATCCAGAGTTATGGTTCCTGCACTCTGCACACCATCTCATGGTGTTTAATGTTTGTGTGAAGTTTCATGAAAATATGTGAATGGGTTTTAAAGTTATGGAGCGGACACGAAAATTGTTAACAGACACAGACAGACACACAGACAGACACACAGAAAATACGAAAACCAGAGTTATGGTTCTTGCGCTCTGCACATTGTCTCATAGTGCTTAACATTTGTGTGAAGTTTCATGAAATTATCTCAAACGGTTTTCGAGTTATGAAGCGGACACTGTTAAAATTGCCATTTTTCAATGTTCAAAGGGCAATAACTCCAAAAATAAGCAATGCAGAGTTATGGTTCCTGCGCTCTGCACATCGTCTCATAGTGCTTAACATTTGTGTGAAGTTTCCTAAAAATATCTCAAACGGTTTTCGAGTTATGAAGCGGACACAATTAAAATTGCCATTTTTCAATGTTCAAAGGGCAATAACTCCAAAAGTAGGCAATCCACAGTTATAATTCCTTCGCTCTGCACATTGTCTTATGGTGTTTAACATTTGTGTGAAGTTTCATGAAAATATGTTAAGCAGATACAAAGTTATGGAGCCAACACAAATTAACGGAATCACGGAATTACGGAATTACGGAATTACGGAATTACGGAAAATGTTCAAAGGGCAATAACTCCAAAAGTAGGCAATCCACAGTTATAATTCCTTCGCTCTGCACATTGTCTTATGGTGTTTAACATTTGTGTGAAGTTTCATGAAAATATGTTAAGCAGATACAAAGTTATGGAGCCAACACAAATTAACGGAATCACGGAATGACAGAAGGACATGGCAAATCCAATATAGCCCCACTTTTTCAAAGCGGGGCTATAATAAACTACAAGTAAAATTTTGACCCTGGGGTCAGATTGGGGCCCTGGGAGAGGGGTCAAAAAGTCAAAATTTAAGTTTTTTGGAACATAGTCATGTGGCATATGAAATTGAAGGGCATGATTAGTAGAATATAATACAGGTAATATTTTGACCATGGAGTCAAATTAGGGCCCAGGGTGAGGGGTTTTCGGTACTTGGCCCCTCTGTAGAAAACGTGGGGATTTGCGATGGCACGCCATCGACAGTATTCTAGTTTAAAATTTATGGTCCTTTCAAGATTATTTCACTCATATCAAGTCTCCATTGGCATCAATTGCAGATCCAATGTCATGGTTCAGTGACTTTGCACCCCCACAGGAGAGTTGAGAAATGAACTAAACCAATAGGGTGAACGCTAGGGTGGTTGCAATACTTTACAAAGTCAGTGAACCATAAAATGTAGGTCAAGCCAAATATGGATGCTTGCATTTAACTTGCAACCCCCAGATACGAGTTTGTACCAAGTATTATTAATGAAGCTCTTATAGACACATCCAAAGTCTACGTCACACAAGGTCAAAGGTCATTAGCCGCATTTTCTCTGGTGGGCAAAAAAACTTCCGGTTCCATACTCTACCGTTGATGTAGCATGAATTATTTTCTGTAATAACTATTGTTAAATTGTCATTCTCTCAAAACTGTTTGCCACAAACCATTTTTGACATTAAACTGATTCTTTTTCGTATAAAATTGGATAGAAAATATTCATGCTTTAATTCTATTCCTTTCGTTAAATAAAGCGCATCCACTACGTTTTGGCATGATGGTGGATAGTTTTATAACGATTTTTAGGCAACAAAATGTGCGATAAAATATCAGAAGAGACTGGTTCTATATCATTTATTACTTCAAAAACACAAATTGACAATGATCAGTTAATTTTGTGGAGAAGAAATGAGTTTAATACCACGATAAATATTCGAAATTCTCATTGACACTGTACGGCAACAGTCATGTTTTGCCAACCAGATAAAAGAGTACCTCTACAGGGAAGGTAATTGGCGCATGCGCAGTGAAATGTAAACAAGGTCATGTGTCAAAACATTGGATCCGTCTATAGTTCTTGAGACATTAACTTGACCATTTAGGTGAACGCTAGGGTCGTCGCACTAGTTTACAAAGTCAGTGAACCATGAAATGTAGGTCAAGGTCAAATATGGATGCTTGCACTTAAGTTGCCATCCAGAGATACAAGTTTGTACCAAGTATCATTAATGAAGCTCTTATAGTTCTTGAGAAATTAACTTGACCATTAGGGTGAACGCAACGGTAGTCGCAATATTTTACAAAGTCAGTGAACCATAAAATTTAGGTCAAGGTCAAATATGGATGCTTGCATTTAAGTTGCCATCAACAGATGCAAGTTTGTACCAAATATCATTAATGAAGCTCTTATAGTTCTTGAGAAATAAACTTGACCATTAGGGTGAATGCTAGGGTGGTCGCAAATGTTGATGCCTTGACAAAAGGACCGACAAACGGATGGAAAACCGGGCGCCTATATCGCGCCATGCTAACAAAAATCCCAGATTTGTCGATATTTACATTGTCAATTCAATGCCAATGTCTAATGCACAGCATGAAGTTTGTCTAGATCATTAATCTTAGAATGCCAATCAATTAAACTCCATTCAGAAAATCTGAATCATCCATTTTTTCGTTTCTCGGGTTTAATACTCATTTTAGCCCATACATCACCATGGGTAAGTTGTAGACCACACTCTCTGCCGATTTCTCCAGCAAGTTGTATGCCTCTACGACAGCCAGAAAAAGCTGTGATTATTTGGAGAAAATTCAAAATCTAAATTTTCTTTCACAGACTAAGACATTCTGACAGGTTCAACACACCCTTCTAAACCATATATAGAAGTGGTTACTGCTCTTGTAGATTACAAGGGCGTCTATGTTTTATTTGCACGATCACTTCATGGTTTTTGTTTGATTTGAGGTTTAACGTCCCCGTCAACACTGTAAAGGTCATTTTGGAGACGTTGCTTCCAATTTTGTGGGACTTTTACCCGACATTGAGATGAAATGACATCTAAAGCCCTGTCGCCCAATGAAACCAACAGGGTTTATTAGCATGGACGGTCCGCCTCGCACCACGGTTCCTGGACAGGCTTAGATCCTCTAAGCGGTTTACCAGTACTAGTGTGCGGGCCAGATTCAGCTCTGCGTGGAAGCATCGTGCAGCCCATATACTTCTTCAAGCCCCTACGATCACTTCATGGAGAAACATTAGCTGCGACACCACATCTGATATAGGTATAATTCTTTTTGATCACCGTTGACAGCACATCACGCTAGTGGCTCTCCATTCCTAGAGAGCCTCTATCTAGCCATTCGAATGTAAGGAGTGATCAGCCATTCACTGTTAAACATATCTTAATTGAATGTGTAGACTTTTCACAGTCCCGTGACTTATACTTCAAAGCTGACACTTTGCAACAATTGTTTCAAGATGTACCTGTTGATAATATTATTTTATTCTTAAAAGATATTGGACTTTTTTATAAGATTTAACTGTTTCAGATTTTTATAAATATCATAACTTACTTTTTTACTTTTAATATCCGCATACTTCTTCATGCCGTTTAACCATTAACCGCTTGATGCTTATGACCCACAAAGAGAGTTGACGCGTCGTTACACGAAATCATCATCATCATCATCGAATGTAAGGTGTGTCGTAACTGTATATCTATTTATAAACTGCATCACGTGTGTGTGTGTGTGTGTGTGTGTGAATTCGGTTTTAACGTCGCTTTCAACAATTTTTCAGTCATATCACGACGGTGTCTGGTTGCGACAGGGAGCTCAATGCTCACTTTTATAGTGCTGCCCCACTGAAGTATCATGTCCCAGACACATTACATGATACCACACCCAGTCACATTATCCTGACACTGGGTCGACCAGTCCTAGCTCTACCCCATAAATCTGAGTGCCAAGCGAGGAGCAGCTAGTACCATTTTTAACGACTTTGGTATGTCGCGGCCCGGGATTGATTCCGTGACCTCCCGTTCCCCGGAGTGGACACTCTACCAACTGAGCTATCGGGGCCGGTAAACTGCATCACATGGATTTGAATATTTATTATTTTACCTGACAATCATTGTCAAATGGACATAGTCTGTGGTATCATTTCTTTGTTTTGCAATTTTCTTCAAATAATCATAGCTTTTTCTGACTGTCGCAGAGGCATGTGACTTGCTGGAGAAGTCGGCAGAGGGTCAGGTCTAAAACTTTCCCATAGAGATGTATGGGCTAAAGTGAGTATTAAAAGGAAGAAACGAAAAAATAGATGATTCAGATTCTCTGAATGGAGTTTAGGATTTAATATGTTTAAATCAGCAGAAAATAGTATTTGTCCTGCTCATAAATATTAAAATGGCAGAAGGCTTCATCTGATCAGGCCCTACACGGTTTGCAAAAAGTTCAGCCATTTTCCAAATAAATTTCCAAGATAACACAACCGGACACTCCTACATTATGAAATGAACACCTGCTGTACATTTGGCAGAAGATTGCAATCAACACAACAGGGGTTAAAACCACAGGCATATGCAGCTGAGATACCCTGTCACTGTGACATGTCTTTTCTTATTTAAAATCTATATACATGCATCCCCTCTTCAGGGATACAGACTAACAGGTGCCCAGTCGCCTAAGGCGCCTAAATATTTGCCTGGGCACCTAAGCTTTGAATAAAATTGCCTATTAACTTGAGGAGCGTGATAACTCAGTGGTTAGTGCACTTGCCTCTGATGCCAAAGCCCCGGGTTCGATCCCCGGCGCGGCTATAAAATTTCGGTGTCCGAACACGCTCCATTGGCATCATTTGCAGGGATGAATGTCATAAAGTGCACCGTCCTTCGGATTGGGACGTTAACCGGAGGCCCCCTGTGCAAGGAGAAACATCTCCTGTGCAGGTTAAAGATCCCTACCGTAATTACATGATTACTGTCATCCTTTAAACCTGGAGTGTATGTAATGTACACCTGCGGTAATGGTCAAATGTGACCGACGCAGTATCAATCGATCGATTGATCGATAGATAGATAATAATAATAATAATCAATCTTATTTATAGAAGGTAACACATTTAATAAACTAGTACTAATCTTCCATGTGGCCCTCTTTTCCTGCGTAGAAACCAGTACTACGCAATGTGGATAAAGTCCCTTGCTCAAGGAAACAACACTAGCCGCTTGTGGGGATCGAACCCGGTACCTGTCGATCACGAGTCCGATACTTTACCACTGCACCACAGCGCTCCACAATAGATAGATAGAAATGTAAAATTTGGATTTATGGCAGTCTGAGTGCCTAAAGCACAATGCTTAGTCTGTACCCCTGCTCTTCCTATGCTAATTAGCTTCCTTATGTATAAGCTTTCTCTCAAAAGGTGTAGTTATGTAAACTTAACCCTTGTCCTGCTGAATATTTAAATATGTCACACCCACCACTGATTATCAGCCAATCAGATTACTTGATGCAAATTATTGCAACAAATTTATAAACTGGATGGCAAACAATGAAGATCCTGATCAGATGGCTTCTTCAGAAGCCATCTGATCTGGATCTACTTTGTTTCAAAGATAAGACATGTCCGGGCTCAGCAGGACAAGGATTAACTAGAAACTGCAACATTCTCCATGAAACATATGGCCAAAATGTTTCTGTATGGCCAAAATGTTTCTCATTTGTTCAAGGGGAGATAATTCTGCAAAAAGGGGATGGATGAGAATCCAGTTCCTTTATGGACATGTTCAATGCATGTCTGAACTGTGTTGTAAGTTTCAATCAACTGTATCAAATACTGAAGGAGTTGCGGAGACACAGACAGTACTATCTGATATCCTATGCTACACATTTGGACAAAATGTCTGATTGGTTTAAATGGTTCTGCAATAAGAGGCTGGATCAGAATTCTGTTTCCTTTATGCACATGTTCAATGTATATCTGAACGGTGTTGCCAAGTTTCAACATCCTGTATCAAATACTGTAGGAAGAGTTGCGGAGATAAAAACAGTACTACAAAGGATGACATTAAGGTATTCTGACGTACAGATGTACGTACCTACAAAGTATGTATGGACAAGGGCAAAAATATGTCACTGCCAACTTTGTGGTGGGAGCATAAAAATAGCTGGATGCGTGGCAAACAGTGGAGACCCTGATGAGATGCTACTTTCTGTGGTCTAAATTGTGTCTTCACTTGTTTGCTCAGTCCTGTCTGTCCAAATACAGTGAAATTCCACTATAAGACCACCTAAAATTCGGACTAATTCTGCTTTAATAAGCTTATTTAGAAGGGTGAAGAGATTCTTTCTTCGTGTTTACTTCATATATCGTCTTCTGGTCAGGGACCACCTTTGCGACTGTTCAAAAGTGGTCTTAAAAGACCACTTTTGAACAGTCCCAAAGGTGGTCTTAATATAGGAATTTTTCTGTAGCTACAGAAAAATGTCAAGACTAGATTGTCTGTGTAGCTGAGCAGGCTGGTTGGTATCTTACCTTGTTTTAATGGGAAGGGGAACAACTGGCACATTTTTCTGCCATTTTTCAAAGGGAGACAACTTTTGGGACTTCCTGTTCGCTTTTCTGTAAGCCCTGTCCCACTGAAAAAGAGGTCTTCTCTTAAAGGAAAGAATTTGCTCCTCAGGAGCAAATTCTTTTCTTTTAAGAGTTGACCCCTATTATCATGGGAGACAAAAAAGTACTTTTGCAGGAGTTGCTTCCCCTGAAGGTGTTCCCATTCCCCATAAACCCATAAGATAGATTTTCTTGTGACGGGCTCAAGTTTTTTGTTTGAACTTAGGTTTAATGTTCCTGTCAACACTACTTAGGTCATTTTGGAGACTGCTTCCACTTTTGTAGGACTTTTACCCAACATTGAGATGAAATGACTTCTCAAGCCCTGCAGCCCAATGAAACCAATAAAGCTTATTTGCATTCTATGATCCTCTCGCACCACTTTGCCTGGGCAAGCTTAGTCCTTCTAAGCGGTTTACCAGTACTCATGAGCGGTCAACTTCAGCTCTGCAAGGAAGCACCATGCAGCCCAATCTATTTCTCTAAGCCCCGATGGGCGGGGTCCGGACAGGATCAAGTAATGTTTGCTGGGCCATTGAGCTGCAAACCAAAATCAAGAAACATGTACTCCCCACATTCCCTACTCCTAACACATTCCTACCTCTTCCATTTTTCTGAAAACTTCTGGTTTAGCAATGGCTGTCGGTGCCTCCTCGATAATTTTTTGATGCCTCCTCTGAATAGAACAGTCCCTCCCAAACAGGGATATGGCATTACCATACCTATCTCCGAGCAACTGCACTTCAAGATGACGGGCATGTATTGCCATTTTCATAATAAATATTGGAGACCCTGGAACTTCTGTTTGAACCTGCGAAATGAATTGTCAAAGGTGTAATCATGAATATTAAAGGGAATGGGAACACCTGGCAGATTTTTCCGCCATTTTTCAAAGGGAGATAACTTTCAGGACTTCCTGTTCGCTTTTCTATAAGCCCTGTCCTGCTGAAAAAGGGGTCTACTCTTAAAGGAAAGAATTTGCTCCTCAGGAGCAAATTCTTTCCTTTAAGAGTTGACCCCTATTGACATGGGAGACAAAAATACTTTTGCAGGAGTTGCCTCCCCTGAAGGTGTTCCCATTCCCCTTCATTCCTTCAGGTTTTACCTAGTTTCAGTGTGCAGTTCTCCAAAACCTCTGTTGTTGAGAGTATGTTTGCTGAAAAAACAATTTATATAGAGGATCTAACATGAGTGTTCATGTATTATTGAATTTATTGAACTAGTTGAGGATTGAAATAGATGGAATCAAGGGCGATGAATGCGGCCACATAAAATCTATTTAAGCCCCCCAGGGAAATTCTTTTCACTGACAGTTCCAAGGCGGTTCAGGCGCAGTTTACTTGTGTTATGGTTTGAGTGTGTGTGTGTAGCACTTATATCTTTTTGTTTTGGATACCCAATTTGCCATTTTGTGTAAAAGTGACTGTCCTTTTGTCTTTCCGCTATTGATGTTTCCATTAGGGTCTAGTCACTTAATGTTTGTGTTTCTTTCCCTTTGGTGTCTCTGATGGGTGGTGTGGGTTAATTGTATTGATTCCTGATCATTGCCTTCTTTTCTATTTTGTTAGTGGCCAAAACGTTAACTGTTATATCTAATAGTGGAAATTTTGCTGTGAAAAGGTGTGTAGCTTTAGCATTTGCTACTTACATTTTTGTTTCAGCAAAAAATATTAGTAAATCTACAATACTAACACAGCAATTGATAAGATATTAACCCTTTTTGTACCAAATGGAATCTTCCTCCTAATATATAGCAGGAGTTCATTTCAAAATTAAGGGGTGTCAGGCTGTGTTTTCTTCAAAATTTATTTGGAAAATGACTGAACTTTTTGCAAACATTGGAGGCCCTGATCATACGCAACGTTCTGTGGCGTCTGATCTGGGCTTCCACTGTTTGCCAGGGTACCCGTTTAGGGGTTTCTGGTACTAAATGGGTTAAAGTACCTTTTGATAACTGAAGGATAGTTTTCCTTATTTCTCCACATAAACATATGTGGTGGGTACTAATTAGAACTGCCTCGCTGAGGCAGTTCTAATGAATACCCACAACATACCGTATTCGCCCTAATAACCGCACATGCTCCTATAAGCGCACATCAAAGCTATTTTTGAAAAGGAAATGCATAAGCGCACACTTTACAGTAGCCTCCTCTCAAAGTTCTCACAGTAAATCAATAAAAACTTGCTGTTATTTCTTCAACAGTGAAGATAATGCTTAAGTATCCTTTTCTGTCCCATTATATATCAGTATGCATCATCTCGGAAGCTATTGTTTTCGTATCAAGTGTGCGCTAATTAGGTAGATTTTTCACCACAATTTTTTGACACGATTTTGATAAAACTAAGCGCACGGTGCGATAATTAGGGCGAATACGGTAGGTTTTAATGGAGAAATGACAAAATCTGTCCTTCAATTATCACAAAATACTTATCTATTGCTGTGACTAAATGATCAAAGTTGTGACAATATGTTAACGAATGACATCGTTGGTTTTGAACAACTGGCCCCCTCCTAATTTCTTACTATAAATGCAAGGAGCTCCATCTAACACATCACGCTAACATGTCCGTGATATAATCACCCCCTTATATCCCACTTTATATGGAAAAAACTGGGGTTTAGGGGGGTAAACATTATTTTCCTTATTTCTGCTCCAAGACATAGGTTGTGGATACTTGTTAGAACCGCCTCAATGAGGCAGTTCTAACGAGTACCCAAAACCTATGTTTTGAGTATAAATAAGAAAAAAATATCACAAATTTTCTTGAGAAAATTGATCGTTTTAGAGATGTGAAAAATGCACTATGACGCACGGGTGTGTTTTAGTAATGTTTTGTTTGATTTGTGGTTAAACGTCAACACTGTAAAGGTCATTTTGGAGACGTTGCTTCCAATTTTGTGGGACTTTTACCCGACATTGAGATGAAATGACATCTCAAGCCCTGTCGCCCAATTAAACCAATAGGGTTTATAAGCATTGACGGTCCGACTTGCACTGCTTTGCCTGGGCAGGCTAAGATCCACTAAGTGGTTTACCAGTACTCGTTTGCTGTCGGTTTCAGCTCTGCGTGGAAGCATCATGCAGCCCATCTATTTCTTCAAGCCCCGATGGGCGGGGGCGAGTTTCAGTAACGACTTAGACCTACCTGTCTGAAGAGGTTTGGAAAATCATTTGCATTGTCAGCTTTTCTGATCCCCTTTCCACCACCCCCTTCTGAAGCCTTGATCATCACGGGGAACCCAATATTCTGTGCTGCCTTCAGAGCATCATCAACACTGTCAACACAACCTAGAACATAAACAACAGCTGGACCCAGTAGTTCAAAACATCGTTAGCTTAACGAGCTCTTAGTGGTCATATTGTTAACTGTTCTAGCAAGTTTAATATCTAAAATTTTGTTATTTTTGCTGAAAAAATGTGAGCAGCTTTTGCATCTGCAAAAGCTGCTCACATTTTTTCAGCAAAAATTTTAGCAAATTAGCCATATTTAATGATCAAAGTCTTAACAATTCGTTAACTTATGACGTCGTTAGTTTTGAACAACTGGCCCCAGATCATCAGTATTAGTTATTTTGATTCTTGGCGAGGACATTCTGACCATATTCCCACCTGAAAGCAATATTTTCCCGGCAAATATCACGCTCAGGCCGGGAATGTGATCCCTTGTTCCCCGTCAAGAATCAAAATAACGAATTTGTTGTACTGCAAAGCCTTTTCATGACATTTGGTACATCTTTCAATTTTTTTTTTTGAGATGGACGTCATCAGAAGTAGATGTTACCATGTGACGGCATCAAATGCACCCTTCTGTGTGCACTACGCTGATCACAGCGCTCATCGAAAAAAATGGTTTACGTCATGCTAGAATGTGAGTTTTACAACGAACACAAGGAAATAAAATATAAACCAAATGAATGAAAAGCAATCAAATGTTTATATTTAATTGTGGTGCATGGAAATTATCTTGCTTATATTTTTTATCAACTGCAGTAAATCCGATTGCGGACATCACAATTCAGCCAAGGCAAGCGTGAGAGGGGTATTTATTTTTGCTCACAAGGTATATGGAAATTAATTGCCCTTGCACTGTCCAAACAAAAGCCTGGAAAATTTATTTGCAGTATAACAAAGCTTAATATACCGTAAAATCTCTTGACAGATGCCGGGGCAAATATTAGAATCATTACCTTTAATGAGAAGTGGGGTGGGTGTTTGTTAGAGGCTACAGTTCCAAGGGAAAGTCATTAAAGCATCCCAAGACTGCAATTTCTCTCAAATGGCCGCCATCTTGAAATATATGAAGGAACGCTTAATGACCATGTGGTAAAAGACGCCAGATGCAAAAATTTTGGCCGGAAATTCCAATGGTAATTTTAGAGCTCCTGAAGAAGCGCACCCGTGCGACAGTGCATTTTTCACACCTCCAAAAATGGCTACTTTTCTGATGAAAATCCGTGATATTTTTCTTATTAATACAGAAAACATAGTGGTGAGTGCTCTAACGAGTACCCACAACCTATGTCTTGGAGCAGAAATAAGAAAAATAATATTTAGCCCCATAAACCCCAGTTTTCTCTATATAAAGTGGGGTTTAGGGGGGTGTTCATTTCACAGACTTGTTCATGTGATGATAATAAGTACAGAGTATGGCAGTACATGTATATATAGGCTTGTTTCAACGGAAGAAAGAAAGTATTGTTTAGTTATCAAACAATAAATTCTGAAACTTATTGCATAACATAGGGTTGAATGTTTATCAATATGCTATAATCGGCGTTTATCGTTTTTCAGGAAAATTGCTAAAAATCAGAAATTTTTGCATAGCGATGTCCGTGCGGGCGGGCGTCCGCGTTCTGGTTTACCTTTTTTCAAAAACCCGTCCATAATGCAAGTTGGTGTTTTTCTTGTTTTAACCCTTATCTTGCTGTTCACGACAACCCCTATCTTTGGAAACAGTGTAGATCCAGATCAGATGGCTTCTGAAGAAGCCATCTGATCAGGATCTACACTGTTTGGCATTGAGTTTATGAATTTGTAGCAATAAATTACATCAAGTAATTTGATTGGTTGATAGAAAGAAATGGGTGTGGCTTAAATGAATATTCAGCAAGAGAAGGGTTAATCATTTTGATGACCAAGTTGGAATTATAAGGAATGAATTATCATTTTTGTGGATTTTATCTATGTGTAAACTCTGGCGAATTGCGGTCCCCACTCATTGGAACTTGAAGAAATAGATGGGCTGCATAATGCATCCACGCAGAGGCAAGTTGGACCGTCCATGCTTATAAACCCTATTGGTTTCATTGGGTGACAGGGCTTGAGATGACATTTCATCTCAACTGGAAAACGTCTCCAAAATGACATATATACAGTGTTGACGGGGATGTTAAACCTCAAATGAAACAAACAAACAAAATCTGGCGAATCACTCATAAACTTAGCATAAAGCCTTTCGAGCACCATGCAGTTCATGAGTGATTCACCAGTGTTTACACATCCATAAAATCCACAAAAATAAAATTCTTTATTATAATATCACAATTTTTTTTTTTTGCCAGAAAAATAAACAAGGTAGTCCATCTATTTTACTAAACAGGGAGATAACTCAAAAACTATGGCAGCCAGAGTTCTAGTTCTTGCGCATGACACGCTGTCTCAGCCTTGTGAACAATTGTGCCAAGAACCATCAATGAATCTCAAAGGGTATTGGAGTTATGGCCATCACAAGGTTGCGTCTACGGACGGACGGTACCTTTTGGGGTTGATAATGTTAAGTCTATGGAGACTTTAACCCCATAATGCACCACTGTACAGACGTTAACCCCACATACATTTTATTTTTAACCCCACAAACAGAAAGATTACTGTGCCTTACGGAATAAACCCCATTATGTTGAAATGGGCAACCCCACTAGGTACCTCTCGTCTGCCCCTCGTCTACCCGACGGACAGACGGACGGATGTTCGTACAGATGGACATTTCTTGGATACTACAGTGTTAATTTTTCACCTATAAGTACCCAACAATCAGCAAAAATTTGCACAAGTACCCAACATGTCCCATAAAATCTGTTGGCTACTTATTTGGACACTTACGGAATAAAGGTCAAGTACCCAACTCATGTCTACGGAACATATGCCCGTGGGTGCGCTCGGCAGGACAACCGGACAGACGGATGGACGCCAGGCTGATCGCTATATCCCCTGAACCTATTCGGTTGGGGGATAAAAGTAAAAAAAAAAGTTCATGTGTTTGATGTGCACTGGTTGAATAGGACATCATCAAACAATCCATTGTTAAGTTTGGCGTCACTGCACTAAGAAAACACGCCTATTCAAATACATTGCAAATTTTACCACCGAAAAATGGAAAATTTCAGATGAAATATTGCGATATTTTTCTTATTTCTGCTCTAAAGTATTTTTGAGCAGAAATAACATAAATAAGGTGTACCCCTGTAAACCCCAGTTTTGCTATATAAAAGTGGGGTTCAAGGGGGTCAAAATTATATAGGCCTGTTTTCGTGATGGAATGTAATGGTGTCAAAAATACCACACAACTGTCATCAAAATATGGTGGACCTCAACAAAAATCTGTCCCTCAGGATCACTGTCCACCATCACTCGGCATGCCTCAAGATGCTGGACAGTGACCCTGGGGACAACTTTTTCTATCCACCCCTCACACCCAAGTAAGATCATATTTTCCTACATTTGTATGGGGGTGAAAATATTTGAAATTCCTGTTTGATTTCCTATTAAATGAACCCTTCTGAAAGTGAGGTCAACTCCTAAGGGGATGAATGTGCTACTCCTTGGGAGCATGCATGTCCATTTGTTGTTTTTTCCCAGGCAATTAGCCTTTTAAGTCTTTTTATTCCACGAAAAAGCCTATTATTCTTACCCTTCCTGTAGACATCTTGTGGCACAGTGATAGGTTTGCCTTTAGCCAGGTCAGCCTCCGAGTACTGTACAGTCAAGCCTGAACCACTCCAGGGTAGTGTGGGTACACCCGCAGTCTGAGCCACAATGGATGAGGCTATCTTGTCTCCTAGGGACCACATAGCATTCTCAGGGGGACCTGCAAAGATTATCTATACTATCAACATGCTATATAGTTTTGAATGAAAATCTACTTCAGGAAGATGAAGGGCTGGAGATTCTGACAACTATATGACTTGGTAAAATTAGCTACTCTTCTCAATGAAGTTTACTTTTGACCCAAGGTTGACTTAAGCCCTTTTATCCATTTGTTTCTGAAGAAGACTGTTCCTGTTTTTAACCCTTTTTGTACCAAATGGAATCTTCCTCCTTATATTTAGCACGCGTCCATTTGAAAATTTAGGGGTGTCAGGTTGTGTTTTCTTCAAAACCTATTTGGAAAATGGCTGAATTTTTTGCAAACAGTGTAGGCCCTGATCAGACACCGCGTTCTGCCATGTCTGATCTGGGCCTGCACTGTTTGCCACGGTACCTGTTTAGGGGTTTCCAGTCTGAAATGGGTTAAATTTGAAAATTTTGGACATGCCCATTCTTGTAAATAGAGGGAGTATTTAAAATCAGTTATTTGTTTGTTTGTATTGTAGTTTAATGACCCAGTCAAGATATTTAGGTCATTTTTGAGTCGGTCAGTTTACCTATCCACACTTTTTCTGGGCAGGCTTATATGTAAGCGGTTAACCCGTACAGTGCACCTTCTTTCGCCAGAAACTGACAACTGCCCTCCTTGAATCAGTGGAAGAGGAAGAATGACTGTAGAAAAGATTTTATGATCAAACAATCAGTTATAGAATGGCAGTCAAAATCATTGGCAAACATTGTAGATCCTAATGGGACCGAGCATTATGAGTAGTCTCATCTGGATCCACATTGATTGCATTGCTAATAATACAGTCTACAGGGTTGAAAGAGTTAGCAATGGTGTCTTCTCGTGTCGACTGTTTTATCAATCAACCCACAGTAACTTCCAACATGCTATTGTCCAGGTGACTCCCTGACTACCGTTATCATCCTAAGTATCAGGACGGGTAGGCCTAAGCAATCAGTACAGACCCAGATCAGGCTGCTCCTGAAGGAGCAGTCTGGTCAGGGTCTACACTGTTTACTAATCCATCTGCAACTTTCTGGACTCTTTGCTGGGTTGGGAATCAAATTTGTTAAAATTTCAGGAGAATTACAGCAAGTCCTCAAGGTGTCAGAATTTTTAGGATTTTTAAGGTATGTACAAAATGCAGGTAATGATTATTTATAGCTTTGCTATTTTTGTCCCTGTGACATCAGTGAAGAGGGTTAACTGTAAAACATGCACTAGACTTATGTACCTGGACATTGGCAAAAAGTGTGCACCAAGATCAGATGCTACATTCAGGGTTGGTGTGGTTTGGTTAAAGTACAGGAATTAAGCATTAAAAAAAACAACATTCAGGGTTAAAGTACAGGAATTAAGCATTAAAAGAAACAACATTCAGTGTTAAAGTACAGGAATTAAGCATTAAAAGAAACAACATTCAGGGTTAAAGTACAGGAATTAAGCATTAAAAGAAACAACATTCAGGGTTAAGTACAGGAATTAAGCATTAAAAGAAACAACATTCAGGGTTAAAGTACAGGAATAAAGCATTAAAAGAAACAACATTCAGGGTTAAAGTACAGGAATTAAGCATTAAAAGAAACAACATTCATGGTTAAAGTACAGGAATTTAGAGTTAAAAGAAACAACATTCAGGGTTAAAGTATAGGAAACTAGAATTTGTTTTTCTACAAAAACACAGATGTCTCCCCCGTTTTTGACTGCTAAGTATAACCTTGACATTGGAGATATTGAGCTGGGTCTTGTGTGCCACACATATCTAATGAAGATGAACATTTCTGCAAAGTAACTTTAAAAATGTTCAAAGAAAAATAAAAAAGTTATTGGCCGTAAACAAAAAAGCACTTTTTTACCTTTGACCTCTAAGTATGGCCTTGACCTTTACGGTACAACACATCGTCACATGATGGTTAACATTTCTGCCAAGTAATTTCATAATCCATCAAAGATTAAGGAAGTTATTGATTGTCCTTTTTTTTTTACCTTTGACCTCTAGGTATGACCTTGACATTGGAGGTATGGACCTTGGTCTTGCACATGACTCATGGTCCAACTTTCAAGCCTCTAGCTCCAACAGTTTTTGAGCTATCTTGCTGACAAGATTTTATTAAAAAAAATTCAAAGGGCAATAACTCTTGAAAGGGGCATAATCCAGATGAGAAAAAAATACGTGTCAGCTTATTTTCCATTAGGAATGCATATATGAAATTTCTAAACCACAGAATACACAGTTCTAAAGTTATGCTATGCATCACTTTTAGGATTCATTACAATGGGCACAAATTACCAAAATGACAAAGGCCATAACTCGCAAAGTATTTTTCGGAATTTTGTCAAAAGTTAATCAGTTCATATACTCACCACCACCAATATACTCAACAACTTTCAAGGCTCTAGCTCCAATAGTGTTTGAGATATTTTGCTGACAAGATTTTATTAAAAAAATTTCAAAGGGCAATAACTCTTGAAAGGGGCATATTCCGGACGAGAAAAAAAATACGTGTCAGCTAATTTTTCATGAGGAACCCATATATGAAATTTCAAAACCCTAGCATACACGGTTCTAAAGTTATGCTATGCATCACTTTTAGCATACATTACAATGGGCACAAATTACCAAAATGACAAAGGGCCATAACTCACAAAGTATTTTTTGGAATTTTGTCAAAAGTTAATCAGTTCATCTTCTCATCACCACCAATATATTCACCAACTTTCAAGCCTCTAGCTCCAATAGTTTTTGAGATATCTTGCTGACAAGATTTTATTAAAAAAAATTCAAAGGGCAATAACTCTTGAAAGGGGCATAATCCTGACGAGAAAAAAAATATGCGTCAGCTTATTTTCCATCAGCAATGCATATATGAAATTTCAAAATTATAGCATACACCGTTCTAAAGTTATGCTATGCATCACTTTTAGCATACATTACAATGGGCACAAATTACCAAAATGACAAAGGGCCATAACTCACAAAGTATTTTTCGGAATTTTGTCATAAGTTAATCAGTTCATCTACTCATCACCAACAATCTATTCACCAACTTTCAAGGCTCTAGCTCCAATAGTTTTTGAGATATCTTGCTGACAAGATTTTATTAAAGAAATTTCAAAGGGCAATAACTCTTGAAAGGGGCATATTCCGGACGAGAAAAAAAATACGCGTCAGCTAATTTTCCATGAGGAATCCATATATGAAATTTCAAAACCCTAGCATACATGGTTCTAAAGTTATGCTATGCATCACTTTTAGCATACATTATAATGGGCACAAATTACCAAAATGACAAAGGGCCATAACTCACAAAGTATTTTTCCGAATTTTGTCAAAAGTTAATCAGTTCATGTACTCATCACCATCAATATAATCACCAACTTTCAAGGCTCTAGCTCCAATAGTTTTTGAGATAGCTTGCTGACAAGATTTTATTAAAAAAAAAAATTCAAAGGGCAATAACTCTTGAAGGGGGCATAATCCGGACGAGAAAAAAAATACGCGTCAGCTTATTTTCCATGAGGAATCCATATATGAAATTTCAAAACCCTAGCATACACGGTTCTTTAGTTATGCTATGCATCAAAAGCGTAATGGACGGACGAACGAACCAGAACCAATATGCCCCTCAAACTGTTTCAAAGTTGGGGGCATAATAAGAAAGTTATTGACAGAACACAAAAAAGGCCCTTTTTTTACCTTTAACCTCTATGTATGACCTTGACCTTTCAGGTATTACACTGGGTCATGCGTGCAACACATCATCTCATGGTGGTTAACATTTCTGCCTAGCAATTTCAAAATCCATCTAAAAATAAGAAAGTTATTGACCAAACACGAAAAAAGGCCCCTTTTTTACCTTTGACCTCTATGTATGACCTTGACATTTTAGGTACCAAACTGAATCATGCATGCAACACATCATCCCATGATAGTTAACATGTTTGCCAAGTAACTTCAAATTCTATTTAAAAATAGGCAAGTTATTGACAAAACCCGAAAAAAGGCCCCTTTTTTTACCTTTGACCTCTAAGTATGACCTTGACCTTTGAGGTACCAACCTGGGTCATGCGCGCAACACATCGCCTTATATTGGTTCACATTTCTGCCATGTGATTTCAAAATCCATCTCAAAATAAGAAAGTTATTGACCAAATACGAAAAAAAGGCCCACTTTTTGACCTTTGACCTCTAAGTATGACCTTGACCTTTGAGCTACCGACCTGCCTCATGTGCACCACACATCGTCTCATGATTGTTAATAATTATGCCAAGGTAATTTTAAAATCCATCTCAAAATTAGAAAGTTATTGACCAAATACGAAAAAAAGGCCCCTTTTTTGACCTTTGACCTCTAAGTATGACCTTGACCTTTGAGAAACCGACCTGCCTCATGCGCACCACACATCGTCTTATGGTTGTTAATAATTATGCCAAGTAATTTTAAAATCCATCTCAAAATAAGAAAGTTATTGACCAAATACGAAAAAAAGGCCCCTTTTTTGACCTTTGACCTCTAAGTATGACCTTGACCTTTGAGGTACCGACCTGCCTCATGCGCACCACACATCGTCTTATGGTTGTTAATATTTCTGCCGAGTAATTTTAAAATCCATCAAAAAATAAGAAAGTTATTGACCGGACACGATTTGCCCATACATATATACATACCAACAAACTTCCAAGGGAGATAATTCAAAAAGTATAAATGCGAGAGTTATGGTTCTTGCGCACTGCACGTCGTCTAATGCTGATTAATATTTATACGAAGTTTCGTGACGATAGCTCTAACGGTTTTCAAGTTACAGAGCGGACACGAAAGTGTGACAGACGGACAGACGGACAGACGGACAGACGGACAGACGGACAGACAGACAGACGGACAGACAGACGCCCGGGGGAAAAACAATATGTCTCTCCGAAAAAAAATTTTTCGGGGGAGACATAATAAGCATTAAAAGAAACAACATTCAGGGTTAAAGTAGAGGAATTAAGCATTAAAAGAAACAACATTCAGCGTTAAAGTACAGGAATTAAGCATTAAAAGAAACAACATTCAGGGTTAAAGTACAGGAATTAAGCATTAAAAGAAACAACATTCAGTGTTAAAGTACAGGAATTAAGCATTAAAAGAAACAACATTCAGGGTTAAAGTACAGGAATTAAGCATTAAAAGAAACAACATTCAGGGTTAAGTACAGGAATTAAGCATTAAAAGAAACAACATTCAGGGTTAAAGTACAGGAATAAAGCATTAAAAGAAACAACATTCAGGGTTAAAGTACAGGAATTAAGCATTAAAAGAAACAACATTCAGGGTTAAAGTACAGGAATTAAGCATTAAAAGAAACAACATTCATGATTAAAGTACAGGAATTTAGAGTTAAAAGAAACAACATTCAGGGTTAAAGTATAGGAAATAAGCATTAAAAGAAACAACATTCAGGGTTAAAGTAGAGGAATTAAGCATTAAAAGAAACAACAGTCAGGGTAAAAGTAGAGGAATTAAGTGTTAAAAGAAACAACAGTCAGGGTAAAAGTAGAGGAATTAAGCATTAAAAGAAACAACATTCAGGGTTAAAGTAGAGGAATTAAGCATTAAAAGAAACAACGGTCAGGGTAAAAGTACAGGAATTAAGTGTTAAAAGAAACAACAGTCAGGGTAAAAGTACAGGAATTAAGTGTTAAAAGAAACAGTCTCATTCCATATTCAGAGTCATATTTCCAGTTTATTCTCGGAGACATACAACCCACTAGGGCTGTCAGTGCTTACACTACATAATTTACATGATGTTAATACTTCTGATCTGCCTAGAGGAGTTTTTGTTTGAATTGAGGTCTAACATCCCAGTCAACACTATTTAGGTCATTTTGGAGACTTCTATCCGACACCGAGATGAAATGACATCTCGAGCACTGCCGCCCAATGAAACCAAAAGACTTACATGCATTTGACTCCTGCCACTTTGCCTGAGCAAGCTTAGTCCTAAGCAGTTTACCAGTACTCATGTGTGATAAGTTTCAGCTCTGCGTGGAAGCACCAAGCAGGCCAATCTATTTCTCCCAGCCCTGATGGGTGGGGACCAGCCTAATATCTATGATCCTAGTCTATTACATGTATTGTCTATGATCCTACAATGATACATCAACATTATTATTTAACCCGTTTGATGGAATCCTCCACCTTATATACAGCAGCAATCCATTTCATAAATTAGGGATGTTTGGCTGAATCATTCTAAACAATTCATTCAGAAAATGGTCTATTTTCTTGCAAACAGTGACAACCTCCATCAGATGCCCAATTCTGCAGTGTCTGATCTGGGCATTCTCTGTTTGCCAGTGTGCCATGTTGGACTACTCACCAATGAAAGCTATACTATTCTTATGCAGTAGCTCTGGAAACTTTGGATTTTCGGAAGCATGGCCCCATCCAGCCCATACAGCCTACAGAATGTAAATACTGTATTACAGCAGAATAGTGACAACAAAGAATTTTTATACATGTTTTTCAATGAAATATAGAGATTTCTCAGTGAAATCAAAACGATATTGTCACTGTTTCAAACAGTGACTGATATCAATTTTATTTTTCACTGTTTGGGACAACTTTTTTCTCAAAATCAAATTCTGTGGTCAGTTTTTTCATTGTCAGATGACTGAAAATTATAAAACTGAATTAGAATTGATGCTAAGCCTGTTCACATGTAACGACTTGATTTTCGATGCTGACGTCACATATTTTGTCATGTGACGTTACATCTGTCGGCATCTTCTTTGTGAAACTAATCTCTCAATTATTTCAGTAACCATTCGTACAAATGCCATCCCGGGCTATTTCTCAGGTGCAAACTAATATTATACTGAGTACATATGTTGGACACAACTTAACCGACGCGAAACAACCAGGAACAAAGTTAGTTTTCTCTCAGGGTGAGTGACCCAATTAGTGAAGCTAATTATTGACGTTTTGAAGCATGTAAGAAACAGAAAATTTGATTTTTTCAGTGTAAGATCAAATTTTATTTCACTCATGAGCACAAAAACTGGTATTTTCACTTGTGGCCATATAAATGTGTTAACATATTAAAATGCAAACTACTCTCATATTAAAAATTACATAAACACTTCTCATTGATCCCAGATCAACAGATCCCAGATGTGCATCTCTGATGCTAGCACTGGTCTTATTACAAGTTTTGTCATGCACCAGTTCATTTAACAATTTCTAAATTTGAACATCTTTCTTCAGACCAATACTATGTTTGTCATTTTCAAGATCAAAGTGCTGGCCTCAGTAACTCAGTCGGATGCACGTCTGACTGGTGATCTGGAGGGCATGGTTCAATACCAGCCGGGGTTGGCAACATTCTTTCGTGGAGACTGATCATGAAATCTTTTCTACTGTCATTCTCTCCCTTCCGCTCATTCAAGAAGGGCAGTTGTCAGTTCCTGGCAAAAGAATGTGCACTGTACTGGTTAACCGCTTATGTATAAGCATGCCCAGGAAAACTGTGATTAGATACACTGACCAGCTGAAAAATGACCTAAAATAGTGTTGACTGGGCCATTAAACTACAATACAAACAAATCTTCAGACCATTACTATAACACACCAGTGTGACACAGTGCATTCTTATATTCCTCCAAAAATGGTTACTTTTCTGATGACAATTTGTAATATTGTTCTTATTTGTACTCCAAACATAGGTTGTGGGTGCTCATTAGAACCGTCTCATTGAGGCGGTTCTAACGAATACAAAAACCTCCATCTTGGAGAAAAATTAAGGAATATAATACATACCCCTGTAAACCCCAGATTTCTCAAAGTGGAGTATGGGGTGTCTTCATTTCACGGACTTTTTAACCTGATGCTTGCACAACTTTATTAGCCAAACCATGTTCACTCTAACAATGTACAGTACACCACTATTTTGAATATAAAAAATTTCAACAGTGGATCTTAAAATGTATAACTAACACATAAAAATTCCTTAAATTGTAAATTTTTGTATACAAGCTAAACATATTTGTTTGGATATATCATAGCTGTTTAAATACGATATCAGCTTTGGACCTTCAGTTTTGTGTTGAAAAAGGGCTGGGGGGTTGAGTGTGATTCCCTTGGGTTCTCTAGAAACGATATGTACCTGAACTTCAGTCCTCTTTGCAATGTCCAGTATGAGCTCGATGTTAGCGTAGTTGTTGTTGTTTGACCCGCCTGGGACCGGAACATACTGGTCAGCCATCCTGATATACTCTGAAACAAATCATTATTTACGATGTTAATGGGAACAAAATACACCATCAGGAGACAGAACTCTCAACAATATTTTTGTCTCGGAGTCCCTTATAAATGAGGGTCTACTCTTAACCCATTCTGATAAAAAAAATCCGCTATTTTCCGGATAAATTTTGAAGATAACAAAACCTGTCACCCCTGATTTTCGAAATGGACACCTGCTATATATAAGGAGGAAGATTCCATTTGGTACAAAAAGGTTTAAATGAGATGACCACAAAAGTATGAAGGCATTACGATAACATCCATGCGACATAATGCATTTTTTCACATCTCCAAAATGGTTACTTTTCTGATGAAAATCCGAGATATTTTTCTTATAAATACTGCAAACATAGGTTGTAGGTGCTCATTAGAACCGCCTCATTGAGGGGGTTCTAACAAATACCCACAACCTATGTCTTGGAGCAAATAAAAGAAAAATAATGTATACCCTCGTAAACCCCAGTTTTCTCTATATGAAGTGGGGTATAAGGGGGTCTTCAGTTCACGGACTTGTTCTTTGGGCTGAGGACAGATATGGGCTATAATAAAACAAGAACAAGAGCACCGTATGCGGCTGTCAACACTCGGCTGCCGCTCCTTTTCATTATGAACAAGTAGTCCGAGTTTCAACTAAAAATGTTCAGTAATGACAGAGATATTACAAAATGTCCAAGTTTTTGCATGACGAAGACGCAGACAAAATGTCCAAGCTTTTGCATGACGAAGACGCCAGAGCTATGACAATACCTCGTCGTTTTCTTTGGAAACATCAGAGCTAAAAATGCCTAACGGCATATTATGGACGTTTTTTTTTCAGTACAGTTTTGCCGGCTCCAAAACTATACTGAGAAAACTGTAGCGACTCAGTCACCAAAGCTACGACCTACATGAAGCATAGCTCTTTGGTATACCTCTCATAAGAAACAACAATATACATGTACAGTAAAATTCCTGTATCAAGACCACCTTTGGGACTGTTCAAAAGTGGTCTTAAGACCACTTTTGAACAGTCCCAAAGGGGTTCTCCTTCAAGAAGATGCTGAGTGCAGAAAATCCACAGAAAGAATGACTAAAACCTTTTTAATACGCTTTTTTAAGGACAAAAAGTCTTAATTTTAGGTGATCTTAATAGCTGAATTTCATTGTACATGTACCGTATTTGGGCGTGTACTACCCACATTTTTTTTCCCTCAAATTACAGGCCCGAATTATTTTTGGACCATTTTTTTTTTTTACTTTTGTCAGTTGAAAATTACGATATATCTCAATGTTATGCTCTATCCCTTTACGATTCCCGACATAAAAAATGTTAATTGCCGACTCAATTTTACTTACACGTGAGTAATACAACAATATCAATTACTAGCAAGCCCAATTTTGTGCTTATTATTCCTGAAACTCTGATTTTAAACGAAACAAGAGGCTCAATGAGCCTAAACCGCTCACCTGAGGAACTTAAGTTTTAACAATTCACAGACTTGACTACTAAATCTGCTAATAGAATCCAGCCCACTGACCCTTACAGGATATAAGTCATCATTATTGCATTGCATTCCAAGTTTGAGACTTCTAGCTTCTATAGTTCCTGAGAAATCTTTGACGAAAATTTAACATTGGTCAAAATGGAGAGAAAGAAGAATGAAAGAACAGATGAACAAATAAGCTGAGAAAGCCCAATGTCTCTTACACAAAATAAGTCATCATTATTCTATTGAATACCAAATTTGATGCTTCTAGCTTTTATAGTTCCTGAGAAATCTTTGATTAAAAATTTAACATTGGTCTATTATCTCTATATTTTTTTTTTTATTATTTTTTGGTTTGGGTTTTACGGCCCTTTCAAGATTATTTCACTCATATCGAGCCGATCGTTAATCATAGGTGGGCGAAAACCGGAGTACCCGGAGAAAAACCACCTGACCTTCCGTTGCAGAACTTGGCGTCTCACACGTGACCCGAGCGAGGCTCGAACCCACGGCGGTGAGAGACCTAATGACTAAGAGTCAGCGCTCTTATCCATTAGGCCACGGAGGCCCGTCATTATTATCTCTATATGGAGAGAAAGAAGAATGAAGGAACAAATGAACCAGACTAGCTCCAAAACCTAATGCAGCCTTTCCCCTTGCCCAATGGTGCTGCACATAAAATTTAAACAAGATTGGTCGACTGCCTTCTGAGATATGCTTCATTGAAAGTGTGGACGACAGATGGACGGACGACAGACGACGGACTCCGGAGCCTTGGTATACTATCAGCTCACTGGAGCCTTTGGCTCAGGTGAGCTAAAAATTCAAGTCACTATTTCTGTCAAAACATTTTCCCTACGTTAAGTCTATGGGCAAATTTTTTTGTCTCTCAAGGTCACGTAACTCCGAGGTCAATATTCCGATTCGGCCCAAAATCGAACTTAACCGAGATTTTATGCCTGTCCTCGTTACCTGCAAGTTTGAAGCTGATATGAATAAAAATAAAGTTGCTATCGTGGTCACAAGGTATCTTTTTATGCTCAAGGGCAGGTAACTCCAAGGCAAATATTCCGATTCGGCCCAAAATCGAAATTAACCGAGATTTTATGTCTGTCCTCGTTACCTGCAAGTTTGAAGCTGATCTGAAAAAAATTCAAGTCGCTATCGTAGTCGCAACATTTTCCCTAATTAAGTCTATGGGCAAATTTTTTGTCGCCAAGGTCACGTAACTCCGAGGTCAATATTCCGATTCAGCCCAAAATTTAACTTAACCAAGATTTTATGCCTGTCCTCGTTACCTGCAAGTTTGAAGCTGATATGAATAAAAATAAAGTTGCTATCGTGGGCACAACATATTTTTTTATGCTCAAGGGCAGGTAACTCCAAGGCAAATAATCCCATTCGGCCCAAAATCGAAATTAACCGAGATTTTATGTCTGTCCTCGTTACCTGCAAGTTTGAAGCTGATCTGAAAAAAATTCAAGTCGCTATCGTAGTCACAACATTTTCCCTATGTAAAGTCTATGGGCAAATTTTTTTGTCGCTCAAGGTCATGTAACTCCGAGGTCAATATTCTGATTCAAACTTAACTGAGATTTTATGCCTGTCCACGTTACCTGCAAGTTTGAAGCTGATCTGAATAAAAATAAAGTTGCTATTGTGGTCACAACGTATTTTTTTATGCTCAAGGGCAGGTAACTCCAAGGCAAATAATCCGATTCGGCCCAAAATCTAACTTAACTGAGATTTTATGTCTGTCCTCGTTACCTGCAAGTTTGTAGCTGATCTGAAAAAAATTCAAGTCGCTATCGTAGTCACAACATTTTCCCTATGTTAAGTCTATGGGCAAATTTTTTGTCGCTCAAGGTCACGTAACTCCGAGGTCAATATTCCGATTCTGCCCAAAATCGAACTTAACCGAGATTTTATGCCTGACCTCGTTACCTGCAAGTTTGAAGCTGATCTGAATAAAAATAAAGTTGCTACCGTGGTCACAACGTATTTTTTCATGCTCAAGGGCAGGTAACTCCAAGGCAAATAATCCGATTCGGCCCAAAATCGAACTTAACCGTGATTTTATGTCTGTCCTCGTTACCTGCAAGTTTGAAGCTGATCTGAAAAAAATTCAAGTCGCTATCGTAGTCACAACATTTTCCCTATGTTAAGTCTATGGGCAAATTTTTTGTCGCTCAAGGTCACGTAACTCCGAGGTCAATATTCCGATTCTGCCCAAAATCGAACTTAACCGAGATTTTATGCCTGACCTCGTTACCTGCAAGTTTGAAGCTGATCTGAATAAAAATAAAGTTGCTATCGTGGTCACAACGTATTTTTTTATGCTCAAGGGCAGGTAACTCCAAGGCAAATAATCTGATTCGGCCCAAAATCGAACTTAACCGTGATTTTATGTCTGTCCTCATTACCTGCAAGTTTGAAGCCGGCCAAGTAGTCTTCAAGATATACATTTTTGAAATTCACATTAACCCTTATGCAAAAATGCACAAGGGCAGGTAACTCCTAAGTGTATGATCCGATTCTGCCAATTATCGAACTTCACCGAGATTTCATGGCTGTGCTGGTTATCTGTAAGAATGAAGCCAATCCGAACAAAATTGAAGCAGCTACAGTGATGACAACATTTTCCCCATGTTAAGTCGCTCGGCAATTTTTCGGGCGCTCAAGGGGACGTAACTCTTGAGTGAATTATCTGATTCGGCCCAAAATCGAACTTGACCGAGATTTTATGCCTGTCCTGGTTATCTGCAAGAATGAAGTCGATCAGAAAACAAGAGGCCCATGGGCCACTATGCTCACCAGAGCTCAGGTGGGCACTGCCAAATTGTAGCCATGTATTTTAACATGATATCATTTTAATCTGCCAAATGAACCCCCATATCCAAATGAGCATCCATGTGGACTCAGTATATGAAACATTAGGCCTTTTATGAAGTAGAGGGGGTGGGGCATGGACCCAATGGAGCCCTGGTTGGTATCACTAAATGTGTCTTATCACAAAGAACAAGAATATATATGGTTTAGCATGGCTGGAGATATAAGTGGAGGGGTTGGAGCATGCCGTGTCGTTCCCAGGAAAGCCCAAGATTGTTGTCCCTAAATGTGTCTCATCATAAGGACCAAGTATATATATGGTTTAGGGGTGGGAATCTGAACGGTTTCAAAGATATCCTTTCATGAAGTGGAAAGGAGAGGACTGGCCCCTGCGGACACCCCTACAGTAGGTGTGCTAATAATAAGGAACAAGAACATATATGAATATGGGGTGGGGATTTAATGGTTTCTGAAATATATGGCCTTTTATGAAGTGGAAGGGCGGGGCACATTGCCTCAGCACAAAGAGACCCCCAAGTTGGTGTGACTGAATGAGTCTTATCATAAGGAACAAGAATATATATGGTTTAGGGGTGGGGATCTGAACTATTTCTGAGATATGTGGCTTTTAATGAAGTCAAGCGGTGGGGCAAGGCCCGGGCATGCCCCGGGGACTCACAAGCTGGTGTCAATGAATGTGCCTTATCATAAGGAAGATGAATATATATGGTTTAGGGGTGGGGCTCTGAACAGTTTCTGAGATATATGGCCTTTTGTGAAGTGAAGGGGTGGGGCATGGCTCCGGCGCACCCCAGATGACCCCCAATTTGGGGTCAATGAATGCGTCTTATCATAAGGAGCAAGAATATATATGGTTTAGGGGTGGGGATCTGTAAGGTTTCCGAGATATTGGGCCTTTTATGAAATGGAGGGGCGGGACATGGCCCCGGCGCATCCCGGGGGACCCCCAGTTTGATGTCACTGAATGCGTCTTATCATAAGGAACAAGAGTATATAGGGTTCAGGGGTGGGGATCTGAATGGTTTCCAAGATATTGGGCCTTTTATGAAGTGGAAGGGGTGGGGCATGGCCTCGGCACATCCCGGAGGACCTCCAGGTTGGTGTCACTGAATGCGTCTTATCAATAGGAACAAGAATACAGTACAGGTCGCGCAGAAAAGCCGAAAGACTCTTTATTCCGAATTTCTTCATTTCGCATGATTCTTTTGGCCCTCTAAAACATTCCGAATCTGAAAATTATTCGGAGTGTTTTACTCGCAAACACTCCGCGAACCGTCGTCGTTCGCGATTCGCGGAGCATATTCCGAGTGTTTCGGAAGCTTTACCTCTTTGCCGCAGGCTATCTTTGCCGCGAAATCCATGCGAAAGTTACGCGGAGTGTATTTAATTATTACCTGTGTGTACAACTGATAACTAATTATGAAAAAAAAAGAAGAAGAAGAACAAAAAAAAAAAAATAACGAAAGTTATTGGAAATGAAAAAGGGAAAAGGTTTAAAACAAACACGGTTGAATGGCGCAGTGTATCAGTGTTGAAGAATTTATCTTTTATATGCTCATGTGTTTTCCCGGTCCGTTTTCTGTATACAAAAAAAAAGACGATTTTTTTTTTGATGTTTTGTCTTTGTGTATGTGTGTGTGTCTGCGTGTGTGACATTCAAGATGTTTTGTCTTCCGATGTTTGGTCGCGTGTTGTTTGATGTTTCTATTTGATGTCGCATTAGATGTTTTGAAGTTTCCATGTTTTTTTGCCTTTCGATCAAAATTCCGACATTTGTCTTGGACAATGGTCGACCGACCGACAGACAAACAGATAGGCACAGACAGACAAGATAGACCAATGGACAGACAGTCAGATAGAGTTTAGAAAATGCAAGATTGCATCTCGTAAACACTCCTAAATTGACCCATCTTTTTTGGTAGGTGTAGTGTGGTAATATGGCTCTTTCAAAATGTCGATTGTTAATCAAAGGTGGGCGAAACTCGGCTTACCCGGAGAAAATCCGCTTGACCTTTCGGTGCAGAACTTAGCATGTTTTCACTTCCCTCTTTTCATTCCTCAGATGCTGCAGATGAGACTGCGCGAATGCGCAGGCTGGTCCAGATGAGGCTGAGCGGGTGCACAGGCTGTGAGGTCTTTACTGCTCGTTCAGGACTTAACTAGAATTTGTTTTTCTACAAAAACACAGATGTCTCCCCCGTTTTTGACTGCTAAGTATAACCTTGACATTGGAGGTATTGAGCTGGGTCTTGTGTGCAACACATCATATAATGAAGATGAACATTTCTGCATAGTAACTTTAAAAATGTTCATAAAAAAATAAAAAAGTTATTGGCCGTAAACAAAAAAAGCACTTTTTTACCTTTGACCTCTAAGTATGGCCGTGACCTTTGCGGTACAACACATCGTCTCATGATGGTTAACATTTCTGCCAAGTAATTTCATAATCCATCAAAGAATAAGGAAGTTATTGACTGTCCTTTTTTTTTACCTTTGACCTCTAGGTATGACCTTGACATTGGAGGTATGGACCTAGGTCTTGCACATGACTCATGGTCCAACTTTCAAGCCTCTAGCTCCAATAGTTTTTGAGATATCTTGCTGACAAGATTTTTAAAAAAAAAAAATTCAAAGGGCAATAACTCTTGAAAGGGGCATAATCCGGATGAGAAAAAAAATACGCGTCAGCTTATTTTCCATTAGGAATACATATATGAAATTTCATAACCATAGCATACACAGTTCTAAAGTTCTGCTATGCATCACTTTTAGCATTCCTTACAATGGGCACAAATTACCAAAATGACAAAGGGCCATAACTCGCAAAGTATTTTTCGGAATTTTGTCAAAAGTTAATCAGTTCATATACTCATCACCACCAATATACTCAACAACTTTCAAGGGTCTAGCTCCAATAGTGTTTGAGATATTTTGCTGACAAGATTTTATTAAAAAAAATTCAAAGGGCAATAACTCTTGAAAGGGGCATAATCCGGACAAGAAAAAAAATACGCGTCAGCTAATTTTTCATGAGGAATCCATATATGAAATTTCAAAACCCTAGCATACACGGTTCTAAAGTTATGCTATGCATCACTTTTAGCATACATTACAATGGGCACAAATTACCAAAATGACAAAGGGCCATAACTCACAAAGTATTTTTCGGAATTTTGTCAAAAGTTAATCAGTTCATCTACTCATCACCACCAATATATTCACCAACTTTCAAGGCTCTAGCTCCAATAGTTTTTGAGATATCTTGCTGACAAGATTTTATTAAAAAAATTTCAAAGGGCAATAACTCTTGAAAGGGGCATATTCCGGACGAGAAAAAAAATACGCGTCAGCTTATTTTCCATCAGAAATGCATATATGAAATTCCAAAACTATAGCATACACGGTTGTAAAGTTATGCTATGCATCACTTTTAGCATACATTACAATGGGCACAAATTACCAAAATGACAAAGGGCCATAACTCACTAAGTATTTTTCGGAATTTTGTCATAAGTTAATCAGTTCATCTACTCATCACCAACAATCTATTCACCAACTTTGGAGGCTCTAGCTCCAATAGTTTTTGAGATATCTTGCTGACAAGATTTTATTAAAAAAATGTCAAAGGGCAATAACTCTTGAAAGGGGCATAATCCGGACGAGAAAAAAAATGCGCGTCAGCTAATTTTCCATGAGGAATCCATATATGAAATTTCAAAACCCTAGCCTACACAGTTCTAAAGTTATGCTATGCATCACTTTTAGCATACATTACAATGGGCACAAATTACCAAAATGACAAAGGGCCATAACTCACAAAGTATTTTTCAGAATTTTGTCAAAAGTTAATCAGTTCATCTACTCATCACCATCAATATATTCACCAACTTTCAAGGCTCTAGCTCCAATAGTTTTTAGATATCTTGCTGACAAGATTTAATTTAAAAAAAAATTCAAAGGGCAATAACTCTTGAAGGGGGCATAATCCGGACAAGAAAAAAAATATGCGTAAGCTAATTTTCCATGAGGAATCCATATATGAAATTTCAAAACCCTAGCATACACGGTTCTTTAGTTATGCTATGCATCAAAAGCGTAACTGACGGACGAACGGACGAACGAACCAGAACCAATATGCCCCTCCAACTTTTTCAAAGTTGGGGGCATAATAAGAAAGTTATTGACAGAACACAAAAAAGGCCCTTTTTTTACCTTTAACCTCAATGTATGACCTTGACCTT
Organism: Lucinisca nassula; assembly: GCA_963580285.1. Taxonomy (NCBI): domain Eukaryota; kingdom Metazoa; phylum Mollusca; class Bivalvia; order Lucinida; family Lucinidae; genus Lucinisca; species Lucinisca nassula. The sequence goes on along the minus strand of OY757013.1, from coordinate 102,147,655 downwards.
TCAGGTATTAAACTGGGTCATGCGTGCAACACATCATCTCATGGTGGTTAACATTTCTGCCTAGCAATTTCAAAATCCATCTAAAAATAAGAAAGTTATTGACCAAACACGAAAAAAGGCCCCTTTTTTACCTTTGACCTCTATGTATGACCTTGACATTTTAGGTACCAAACTGAATCATGCATGCAACACATCGTCCCATGATAGTTAACATGTTTGCCAAGTAACTTCAAATTCTATTTAAAAATAGGCAAGTTATTGACAAAACCCGAAAAAAGGCCCCTTTTTTTACCTTTGACCTCTAAGTATGACCTTGACCTTTGAGGTACCAACCTGGGTCATGCGCACAACACATCGCCTTATATTGGTTCACAATTCTGCCATGTGATTTCAAAATCCATCTCAAAATAAGAAAGTTATTGACCAAATACGAAAAAAAGGCCCACTTTTTGACCTTTGACCTCTAAGTGTGACCTTGACCTTTGAGGTACCGACCTGCCTCATGTGCACCACACATTGTCTTATGGTTGTTAATAATTATGCCAAGTAATTTTAAAATCCATCTCAAAATAAGAAAGTTATTGACCAAATACGAAAAAAAAGGCCCCTTTTTTGACCTTTGACCTCTAAGTATGACCTTGACCTTTGAGGTACCGACCTGCCTCATGCGCACCACACATCGTCTTATGGTTGTTAATATTTCTGCCGAGTAATTTTAAAATCCATCAAAAAATAAGAAAGTTATTGACCGGACAGGATTTGCCCATACATATATACATACCAACAAACTTCCAAGGGAGATAATTCAAAAAGTATAAATGCGAGAGTTATGGTTCTTGCGCACTGCACGTCGTCTAATGCTGATTAATATTTATACGAAGTTTCGTGAAGATAGCTCTAACGGTTTTCAAGTTACAGAGCGGACACGAATGTGTGACAGACAGACGGACAGACAGACAGACGGACAGACGGACAGACAGACAGACGCCCGGGGGAAAAACAATATGTCTCTCCGAAAAAAATTTTTTCGGGGGAGACATAATGACTCAAACTACAGTTAGCGAGGCGATTCCATTTTTTGTAGTGTTTATTCGTCGCTGCGATACATGTAAACGTATCTATGACATGACCAGCGTTATCCCAATCTGAATGCCCGATGATTGTCTCTAATCAGACCTCGCGGTTGTGCAGGCTGATCAACTCTAGTCAGGCTCCAATATACGTCTTTACCGGTCATGTGAATCTTATTGTATTTGGCTGGCGCTCGCTCGAACTTAGCTTCGTGTTTAACGAGGCGATTCCATTACTTATAATAAAAATCATGACATTTTTATATATATAGCATAACTTGTAATAATTCCTGTTTGTGTGTGTGCGTGTTTTTTTTTTTTTTTTGAAACCGTGTAGATCATGATCAGATGCCTACAAAACGGAAATGCTAATCAAACTGCGCATATGGAAAGGCTGATCTTCGCTGGTTAGGCAGGATTTGCAGGTTAATCTTGAGTTTTTGCAGATCGTGCAAGCACTGGGTCTGATGGGTTAAAGTGACGTTCACAAGAATGATCAGTCATGACTTTAGCATACATAATTACGCCCCGCCCATCGGGGCTTGAAGAAATAGATGGGCTACGCAGAGCTGAAACCGACCGCACACGAGTACTTGCTAGTTATAATGGCCAAATCGAAATCGCTCTTGAGCACATAGCGAATTGTTCCCAAAGCTCTAGATATCTATATACACCACAACCTCTTGGCCCCCGCCAATCAGGGCTGAAAAAAATAAATGGGATGCATGATGCTTCCACCCAGAGCTGTATCCGACCGCACACGGGTACTGGTAAACCGCTTAGAGGATCTAAGCCTGCCCAGGCAAAGCAGTGCGAGTAGGACCGTCCATGATTATAAACCCTAATGGTTTCATTGGGCGCCAGGGCTTGAGATATCATTTCATCTCAATGTCGGGTAAGAGTCCCACAAAATTGGAAGCAACGTCTCCAAAATGACCTATACAGTGTTGACGGGGACGTTAACCCTCAAATCAAACAAACAAAACATACATAATTTTTGTTATTTGCGTAAACAGTTCAGTTCCTTATCCAAGTACCTGATGAGGTTTTCATAGACTGATCAGTCTCAACTTTTCTGGCTACACAGCTATCTCTATCACCTTACCGAGACGTTTCAAAAGGAGCGTGCAGGCTTTGGCCGGAGCTAGGTACTGGGTCGAATTTACAAACACTGATCAGTCAGAATCTTTCTCACTACACGGCTTACTTTATCGACTCACCGAGGCGTTTGAAATATGAGCGCGCAGGTTTTTTTCCGGTCTACAAGTCCCGAGTCTTTGCAGTTCGTGCGAGTTTTACAGTCCAGTTTGGTCACCATAGGCTAAGACATTACGAAAACACGCATATTGAAATACATCGGCAAAATTTTACCTCCAAAAATGGATTTTTTTCAGATAAAAATCCTGATAATTTTTCGTATTTCTACTCAAAACATAGATTGTGGGTACTCGTTAGCACAATCTCGACGAGGCGGTTGTAACGGTTACCCACAATCTATATAGGGAACATAAAGATTAACCCCTGTAAACCCCAGCTTCGCTATATAAAAGTGGGGTTGAAGGGGGTCAAAACTATATAGGCATGTTTGCGTGATGAATAAAAAAAGTAGTTGCATTCACAATGTTTGTGACAGTTGGAAGGACGGACGGACGGACGAACACCAGTGACGAAAATAATATACCCCCAAAAAACAATAACCAGTGACACCACCCAATGAATCGTATACCCTTTAGCTGAAAAATAAAATGTCGTAGCCGAAGCTGACTGGTTTTGACCGTCGGTCTCATGTTCAGCATGGTTTAAAACAAACCATTGAGATCGTACATTAGCTAGCGCTCGGCATGAACAAAGACCTAGAATAACACGCACTGTCAAAGGTAAGTGATTTCGCTCATTTCACCATGGATAGAACTGCGGCCACTTATGACGGACGGACCAACAACAATGACGAAAATAATATGTCCATGTTTTTTTTTTCTTCAAAAAAAAAAAAAACAAAACAAAACAAAAAAAACGGGTATATTAAAATCAACACCACACCCCTATTTTAATCAGTAGACTCGACCAAGGAATTGTATACCCTTTTACTGAAAATAAATTCGCAGCCGGCCTCATGTTCAGCATGTAACAAAACACTGAGATCGTACATTAGTTAGCGCTCGACATAAAACCCGTGCTACTACAAAGACAGAGACGGCCCCCGCCCATCGGGGCTTGAAGAAATATATGGGCTGCAGGATGCTTCCACGCAGAGCTGAAACCGACCCGCACACGAGTACTGGTAAACCGCTAGAGGATCTAAGCCTGCCCATGCAAAGCGGTGCGAGCCGGCCCGTCCATGCATATGAACCCTATTGGTTTCATTGGGCAACAGGGCTTGAGATGTCATGTCATCTCATTGTCGGGTAAAAGACAAAAAATCCCACAAAATTTGAAGCGACGTCTCCACAATGACCTTTACAGTGTTGACGGGGACGTTAAACCTCAATCAAACTAACAAACAAAACAACTAGAAATGTGTAAATACAACACAAATGCCCCCGCCCAGGGACCTACCCCCCCCCCCCCACCTTATGGTCATGCGGCAGGGGCGGGGTTATGGCTGAATGAAACTTTTGACATGTATCTATTATCATTCCAAGTATGTAGCAAATCCATCACATGGTTTAAGAAATATGAGCTCTCAAAAATATAATATAAAAAATTTCTATGTCTGTGACCTTGACATTCAGTTAAGGGGTGGGGGTATGGCTCAATGAAACTTTGGACCTGCAACTATTGTCATACCAAATATGAAGCAAATCCATTAAAGAGTTTGGAAAATATAAGCTATTAACATACTTAATTTTGAAAATTTCTATGTCTGCGACCTTGCCCTTGAAGTCATAGGCATGGGTGGGGGTATTACTGAATAAATCGTTGGACCTGCCTCTATCATTAAACCAAATATGAACCAAATGAATCATAAAAGTTAAAAGTTCAACCTGGTACAACTACCTTAACCTGAGTGTTAAACATTAAAAATTTCTAAGTCCGTGACCTTGACCTTGAGACCATGGGTAGGTGTGGGGGGTATTGCTGGATAAAACTTTGGACCCATATCTATCATCATACTAAATATGAACCACATCCATTGCATGGTATGAAAAATATGAGCTCAAGTTCTACCCTGACCGAAAACCTTAACCTGAGTCTTAAACATTAAAAATTTCTAAGTCCGTGACCTTGACCTTGAGACCATGGGTAGGTGTGGGGGTATTGTTGGATAAAACTTTGGACCCATATCTATCATCATACTAAATATAAACCACATCCACTGCATAGTTTGAAAAATATGAGCTCAAGTTCTACCCTGACCCAAAACCTTAACCTGAGTCTAACAGGATTACGTACGTACGTACACACTTTCGTACATTCGGACGCACGTACCCACGGACGCACGTGCGGAAAACCTAAAAACTATATGCCCCCGGCATCATATGATGCGGGGGGCATTAAAACCCAGAATAACATAACTGTCAAAGGTAAGTGTATCATTTCACCATGGGTAGAACTGCGACCACTTGTGATGGCTGAATATTGATCAGACTGCATAGATGCGCACGCCAACCTGGAAAAACCGTCCATGAAAGGTGGGTGCGTGTGTTATTCCAGCGACTTCCAGTGTATTCATAGGCGAAAGGCTCATCAGACATATTACGCATGTGCGTAAAGTAAAAAAAAATACTTGCCTTTCGGGAGCAAATTCTTTCCTTCAAGAGTAGCATTGATTGATTGATTGATTGATTGATTTGTGGTTTAACGTCCCCGTCAACACTATAAAGGTCATTTTGGAGACGTTGCTTTCAATTTTGTGGGACTTTTACCCGACATTGAGATGAAATGACATCTCAAGCCCTGTCGCCAAATGAAACCAATAGGGTTTATTAGCATTGACGGTCCGCCTCGCACCGCGGTTCCTGGACAGGCTTAGATCCTCTAAGCGGTTTACCAGTACTAGTGTGCGGGCCGGATTCAGCTCTGCGTGAAAGCATCATGCAGCCCATATATTTCTTCAAGCCCCTATGGGCGGGGGCCAATTCAAGAGTAGCATACCATCTCTTAAAAGGTTTTTATTATTACACAGCACCATAGAAAGTTTTCGGTAGATTGACAGTCGACCAAAACTTACGAAGTGCAGTAGCTTTACGATACTAATTCTAAACGAGTGTCACTTATTTGTATGAAATCCAGGTAGCGGTTTATTAAAGCCGCGCTGTTCGTATCAGTGAGGCCAGAGTAGTGTGTAAAGGTTTACCTGTAGAATCGATCTGGTCTGGAAATGGCAAACATGGTAGATCCCGGTCAGAAGCCTAATAAAGGGTCTCTGATTAGAGTCTGCATTGTTTAGAGTTAAGGCATTTAAGGGATTAACAAACGAATGTTTGAGCTCCTATCCAGGGCCATTTTCCCAAATCATCAATGCCTCGATTAAACCATCTTATTGTAATGCTGTTTTCATTATTTCCCCATTTCAGACTGGAAACCCCTAAGCGGGTACCCTGGCAAACAGTGCAGGCCCAGATCAGACGCCGAAGAATGCGGCGTCTGATCAGGGCCTACACTGTTTGCAAAAAGTTCAGCCCTTTTCCTAATCAATTTTGAAGAAAACACAACCTGACGCCCCTAAATTTTCAAATGGACTCCTGCCATATATAAGCTGGAAGATTCCATTTGGTACAAAAAGGGTTAAACATCTCTCGCTTCTCATGAACAACCAGTGTGACAGATTGCTTTTTTCCATGCGCTGTCTCCGACTGAGCACATGATTCCCACGATTTACCGCAGTTCGTCATGTAAGCACGTGCAGATTAACCATACTACGTCATACTAGTGAGCACGCGCACAGTTATTGCGTGTGAAAAGGCACTTACAGGAAACATAATTGCTCGTTTGAGAATTGATCTGTGCAGTCTGATCAGAGCATTTGCTGTTCCTGTGAGCATTCTGATCTCTGGGCTATTCAAAGAGCAACAAGTGAAGACTTTGACCAAAGTGGATGCATAGACTGGGGAACACGTAATTCGATAAGACGTGTAACCATTGAAGACTCAGATCAGCCTGGGCATCCGTGCAGTCTGATCAGAGCCTTTGCTGTTCGAATACGCCTACTATGTGGGCTATTCAAAGAGCAACAAGCGAAGACGGGACATGTTGTCTAGATGCAAATGCTGATCCGATACTTCTGTAGTAGAAAAAAAGTCTTTGTCGTTGTTACGAGCCAGGCGTAGCAGAAAGAAAAAGCAAACAAGCCTTTTGGAAAAATTTAACAAAATTTATTTACAAGTTAACTTTAACCTGCAGAAGTAAGAAAATTAAATGTACTTAGCTCTGAATGAAATATCCTGAATGAATCTATTTTCCTTGATCCCACAGAATTCACAGTCCAAAATGAAAAGTAATATCCTTTAACAATCCAACACAGAATTTAGAAATAACTTTCCTTATAAGCCCAAACATCAAACTCCAAAGTCCGATTCAATGAGAAAAATCAAGCTCTTTTATAGACCCTAAGATTTCTCTAGAACATTCCAGAGGGCTGTGGAATAAGATGAGGTAATTTTCTAAACATAATGCAACCCAGAACTTTCTGGAAGGTTCTGAAGTACTTTTCCTTGTAAACATGTTGTTTACAAAAATGAAATTAATCTGTGACTCAGTTTTCTAGAATCTTCTATAAGAAGATTAACAAGATATTTATAGCACTATTAGGTCACAGTGGGGTGCAAGTGGGAATCAGAAAAATAAATTCTTATGCATAACACTCCCCCTCTTCGAGGAAAAGAAAGATTTATGTAATAAAGCTTTCTTTTGCTTTAAGAATAATAAAATATTGAGCATAGCATATAAAATTACATGTATCTACAATCCACTTTAGTAGGAAAGAAAAACACAACTCCTGACACTGCTCAAGCTCTTGAAAGGGCATCAGGGATAATGTTATCTCTCCCTCTGATATGTCTTATGTCTAAATTATACTCTTGTAGCATAAGACTCCACCTGAGCAACCGCTGATTTTTGTTTTTCATTTTATGTATGAAAGTCAGTGGATTGTGATCACTGAAAACAACAATCGGTGCAGTAGTAGGGGTAAGATAAACTTCGAAATGTTGCAGACTGATTCTTGCTCTGCATCTGTCTATGTTCGAGAATTAATCCTTCTAAGAGTCTATAAACATTTTTGTCCTTTCATGTTCTGGTATAAGAATACTAGGAGAACTCCATTCCAGTCATTGTCCAGCAAATACTGAATTTCTTCTTTAAGATTTTTCTGTTTTATAGGATTCATCCTGTATAGGTGTTGTTTTACAGGTTTAGAAACATTTATGTCCACATCGTGAAATATTTTGTCTGTCCGTGTTGGAATGTCAGGAAATAATTGTTCATATTCAAAAATCAGCTGTTTCAGTTCATTCCGCTGATTTGGCTCTAGATGTGACAGTTTCTGGTCAAGATTCCGTAGAATGTCAGAATTCTGAAGTTTTGATGATGTGGGATCCGACTTCACTGAATTAATATCATCACAGTCATTGTCACATGAATTAAATGGAACAGAGCTAACTAGATTGACTGATGTTAAAGATGTATTGTCCCTATCTATGTATTCCTTAAGCATGTTAATATGACATAGCTGCTTTAGCTTGCGCCTCCCAGGAGTGTTTATTATGTAATTTACGTCACTGATCTTTTTGTCTACAGTGTATGGACCATAATACCTGGCCTGCAACGATTTTCCTGGAATAGGCAAAAGAGCTAGTACCTTATCACCTGGTTTAAAATTCCTTTCTTTTGTCCCTATGTCATATAGCTGTTTCATTTTCCTTTGGGCTGACTGAAGATTGGTCCGAGCAGTCTCACAAGCTTTTGAAAGTCTAGTTTTGAAATCAGACACATACTGAAGTAAATTCAGGGAGGTGTCATCATTGGAGAGAAATTTCTCTTTGAGAAGTTTCAAAGGACCACGAACAGTATGGCCAAATACTAATTCAAATGGACTGAAGCCAAGAGATTCTTGCATAGATTCTCTAACAGCAAATAAAAGGAGATGGATGCCTTCATCCCAATCCTTCTCTGTGTCAAAGCAATATGATCTTATCATGTTTTTCAATGTTTGATGGAATCTTTCAAGGGCGCCTTGACTTTCAGGATGATAGGCTGATGACTTATACTGTACAATGCCAAGTTCATGCATTACTTGTTGAAATATTCCAGACATAAAATTTGAGCCTTGGTCTGACTGAATAGATTTAGGAAGCCCAACAAATGTGAAAAACTTCACTAAGGCCTTGACGATTGTCTTAGTTTTGATATTTCTTAAGGGAATGGCTTCAGGAAAACGTGTGGAAGCACACATAATAGTCAAAAGATATTCACAGCCAGACTTAGTTCTGGGCAAGGGACCCACACAGTCTATAATTATACGACTGAAAGGTTCATCAAAAGCAGGTATAGGCTGCAAATGAGCCTTAGGTATAGTCTGATTGGGTTTTCCTACCATTTGGCATGTATGGCAGGACCTACAATGCTGAGAAACATCTGATTTTAACCCAGGCCAGTAAAAATGGTTAAGAATCTTGTGATAGGTTTTATTTACACCTAAATGTCCTGACATGGGAGTTTCATGTGCCAAGTTTAATATTTGGGAACGGTAAACCCGTGGAACCACTATCTGGTGGTTGACAGTCCACTCGTCTTCTGCTGAGACGTCTGGTGGACGCCATTTTCTCATAAGAATGTCATTTTTGACATAATAACAGACTGGGACCTGAGATACTTCCTGCTCATCTAAGGCCCTTTCAAATAAAGGCGAAATTTCAGGATCCTTATTCTGTTCTATAGCTAGTTGAGACCCAGACATTATGTCATGGCCTAGATCTAAAGATGAGTTATTCTCATGAAAATCTGTCTGCTTATCAGGCAGGCTTGAAGACAGAGACCTTGTTATCTCGTCATTAAAAGACTGACCCAAAAAGGTATCAGTTAAATCAAAATCCTGTTTCGCATCAGTTTGCTTGGCCTTACGTGCCATCGCCCTTGTGACTGCACAAGATGGATAAAGATCAGGAATTTCCTGCTCAATGGGATCAGGCGGTTGGTCTACGCAAGGATTAGTAGTCAAAAGTGGGTTTACCACAACCTTATCTCCAGCTAAGTCATTGCCTAGCAACAAATGAACACCTTTAAAAGGTAAAGAAGGTCTAATACCAACAGCCACTGAACCGGATACCAAGTCTGATGACAAATAAACGTTATGGAGCGGAACATTAACAAATCCACATTCCACACCCTGAATAAGGACACTTTGGCCCAAAGAAGTCTTCTCAGAAAAAGGCAGAGTATCTGCTAGAATAAGAGATTGAGAAGCTCCGGTATCTCGTAAGATTTTGATAGGGATAGGATGGGCATAACTGTCACCATTTAGTGACACAAAACCATCTGATAAGAATGGTTCATAACACTCCATAACTGTATCAGTCTCAGATAATTTGGTATCAGAAAGAGTTTCCTCCCTTACACAAGACTGTGGTTTTGGCCTTATAGAAGTCAAGCCTGTAGGCTTAAGTTCCTCTTGTCTTTCTCTTTCTTTCCTTCGCTTTAATTTTAAACACTCAGAGATCAAATGACCTGTATTTTTACAATAATAACAAACTACTTGAGATTGAGATAAGGGATTCTGGTCTTTGTTTTCACCAGAAGGTTTGGGAAAATTTGGGCTTCTGTTTTCACCAGAAGGTTTGGAAGGATTCTGGCTTTTATTTTCACCAGAAAGTTTGGGCATAGTACTAGATGTATGGCTATAACTACCAGAAGGATTACTGGGATAGAATCTTGGACCTGTCTGTGGATTATAAGGTTTTCGAGGATAAGGCCTGTTCACAAATGAGACTTTATGAGTCAAAGCATAATCATCTGCCAAACGAGAAGCTTCCTCCAAAGTTTCAACCTGTCTCTCATCGAGAAAAGATTTAATGTCTGAATTTATGCACCGTTTGAACTCTTCAACAAGGACAAGTTGTCTAAGTTTGTCATGATCAGAGCCTACTTTTTTAGAAGAACACCACCTATCAAATAACTGTTCTTTGGTTCGAGCAAATTCTACATGGGTCTGGGAACTTTCTTTTTTGCAATTCCTAAATTTCTGCCTGTAAGCCTCAGGGACCAACTCATATGCCTTAAGAATAAGCTCCTTAACCAGATCATAGTCTGAGCTTTGCTCGACAGTTAGCTGAGTGTAAATATCTCTAGCATTTCCGACAACAACGCTTTGCAAAAGTAAGGTCCAATGCTCTTTTGGCCATTTTAAATTTTCTGCAACTTTTTCAAAATGCAAAAAATACTTATCTACCTCTTTTTCCTGAAATGGCGGAACTAATCTGATGTGCTTTGTGGCATCAAAGTAACTACCAGAGTCAAAAACAGGGGTAGGTTTCACCCTATCTTGACCCTGGAGTTCCAGTTCCTTCATCTTTAATTGAAAATGCCATTTTTCTCTTTCTTTTTCTAGTCGCTCTTCTTTTTCGAATTTTTCTTTCTGAAGGCGTTCCTCCATTTCTAATCTTTCCATCTGCATTTGTCTCTGCATTTCTCTTTCCTTTTCCTTCTCTCTTTCTTCCATTTCCCTTTGCTTTTCTTCCTGTTCTAATTTTTCTTTTCGAATTCGTTCTTCCATTTCTAATCTTAACTTCTCTAATTCAATTTGCCTTCCTATTTCAATTTGTCTCATTTGTAATTCAGTATGAGAGACCATAATGAGAGACAAAGCAGATGGATCGAAAAGTTCTTCATCAACAAAAAACTGTACCAAAATATTCTTTATTTCATGTTTTTTCATGCTTGTTTTAACAGCAGTGACCCCATAATGGGAAGCAATATCTAGCAAATCGGTCCTTTTGGCCAGATTAAACAACTCCTGAGTAGGCTGAGCCAAAAAGCTTCTCAAATCAAACGACATGTTTGCCTTTTGTTCGTTTTATAAAGTAATTATGGTACTACAGATTGAGGTTAATTTGACAAAGTTTTTTTTTTTTTGAAATGACAAGCCCAACGAGAATTTCACATGAAATGACAAGTACTATTTCACCTGAAATGACAATTCACATGAAATGACAATCCCCTATATGCCTATAGGGAAATACCAAGCCTGTGAAGCAACTGCAAAGTCTATTTGATAAGAAATGACAATTACCTGCGTCACATGAAATGTCGGTTTTGAAATGGTTTTATCCCGGACGAGCCCCCAATTTCTGTTACGAGCCAGGCGTAGCAGAAAGAAAAAGCAAACAAGCCTTTTGGAAAAATTTAACAAAATTTATTTACAAGTTAACTTTAACCTGCAGAAGTAAGAAAATTAAATGTACTTAGCTCTGAATGAAATATCCTGAATGAATCTATTTTCCTTGATCCCACAGAATTCACAGTCCAAAATGAAAAGTAATATCCTTTAACAATCCAACACAGAATTTAGAAATAACTTTCCTTATAAGCCCAAACATCAAACTCCAAAGTCCGATTCAATGAGAAAAATCAAGCTCTTTTATAGACCCTAAGATTTCTCTAGAACATTCCAGAGGGCTGTGGAATAAGATGAGGTAATTTTCTAAACATAATGCAACCCAGAACTTTCTGGAAGGTTCTGAAGTACTTTTCCTTGTAAACATGTTGTTTACAAAAATGAAATTAATCTGTGACTCAGTTTTCTAGAATCTTCTATAAGAAGATTAACAAGATATTTATAGCACTATTAGGTCACAGTGGGGTGCAAGTGGGAATCAGAAAAATAAATTCTTATGCATAACAGTCGTGCGCCGGCTCATGTACAAGGAAAATGTATAGGAATGCGGTCTTCATATGTGTCTGTTTTAGTTTTTCGTCCCACCAACAGCTAATGTCATACAGAGCTGGGTCCTCGGTTAAAAGACGCATCCGAACGTCTGGAGAGGCCCGGGATTGATCCGACAATCCCTGGTTTATGAGGCGAGTAACGTAACAACTATACACCAGCTATTATAATTTATTCCTCAATGACAGATTTCATGTTAAGGGGTCCGTTAACTGACTACAGATAAAGGTATGTAATAGTGGCAAATCATTATTATTTTAAATTTCTTTACTTCCAATTTCATGCGGCGTCTGATCTGGGTCTTCAAACCCGACAACAGGATTCCAGTCCAGATTCTAGAGATAAGCCATTTGCGCAACACTCTGACCTCACAGCGATTAGAATAGCGCGGCTATCAATACCAGGATTTGTGAAATCAACAATTTTTAATCCCCCGCCGCGAAGCGGAGCGGGGATTATAGGAATGTCTTTCGTCTATCCGTCCTTCGCGGCGGGATAATAGGAATGTCCGTCCGTCTGTCTGTCCGTAACACTTTCTTGTCCGCCCCATATCTCCTTTACCCTTTGATAGATTTTCATTATACTTTGGTCAAGTGTTAGTCTCAGTGAGCTGATGTTCAGAACCCATAACGAACCATGCCGACTCAAGGTCAAGGTCACAGTTGAAGGTCATGAGTTTGAAACTTGGTATTTTTTGTCCGTTTTATATCTCCTTTACCCTTGGAACGATTTTCATTAAACTTTGGTCAAATATTCTTTTGAGTGAGCACATGTGCAGAACCCATAAATGAACCATGCCGACTCAAGGTCAAGGTCATAGCTGAAGGTCAAGAGTTTGAAACTTTGATTTTTGTGTCCGTTCCATATCTCTTTTACCCCATTCTTTTACCTCAGTGAGCTTATGTGCAGAACCAATAAATGAACCATGCCGACACAAGGTCAAGGTCACATTTGAAGATCACGACTTTGAAACATTGAATTTTGTGTCCGTTCCATATCTCCTAGACCCCTCAAAGGATTTTCATTAAACTTTGATCAATTATCCCCCTCAGTGAGCTCATGTGCAGAGTTCATAAATGAATCTTGCTGACACCAGGTCAAGGTCACATTGGAAGGTTACTACGCCGTATGGCTTTCCGGTCATGCATTTTGATGGCTACGTTGCTCATCCTGGAATGTTCAAAACCAACAAACACAATTTCTTCTATAATCATTTTATTCTAGTACATCACGCCCATTGCCAGCCTCGGTATCTCATTCGGATGCGCGTCTGACTTGGGATCAGGAGAACGTGGGTCCGATACTTGCCGGGGTCGGCAACATTTTGTTGTGGAGACTGATCATGACATTTGTTCTGGCCTTTCTCTCCTTTCCGCTGTTATCAAGAAGGGCAGTTGTCATTCTCTGGCGAAAGAATACGCACTGTGCTGGTTAACCGTTACCGTAAAAGACTGCCCAGGAATAGTGCTGATGGGTAAACTGATCAGTTAAAAAATGACGCCCATAACGGCAATGGAAATGGAGTGTTTTATTGTGCAATAAATCTCAGCGAAGAAGAGCGTGACCGAACAGCCGCAGTTGTAGAACGTCACTCCTTTTTTTTGTATAAGAGTTTGACGGTCCAGTCAATACTATTTTAGGTCATTCTTTTAGCTGTCAACACTTCCTGTGCAGACCTATTGGCTACGTAAGCGTTTAACTAATAGACTGCAGTGTGCAAATTCTTTCACCAGAAACTGGCAAGTGCCCTTGACTCAGCGGAATGGATTTGTTTGTTTGTTTGATTTGATGTTTACGTCCCCGTTAACACTCTATAGGTCATTTTGGAGACGTTGCTTCCAATTTTGTGGGACTTTTACCCGACATTGAGATGAAATGACATCTCAAGCCCTGTCGGCCAATGAAACCAATAAGGTTTACAAGCATGGACGGTCCGACTCGCACTGCTTTGCCTGGGCAGGCTTAGATCCTCAAAGCAGTCAACCAGTACTAGTGTGCGGTTGGTTTCAGTTCTGCGTGGAAGCACCTTGCAGCCCATCTATTTCTTCAAGCCCCGATGGCGGGGGCCGTCAGCGGAATGGAGAGAATGACTGTAGAAAAGTTGTAATGATCGATTTCCACGACAGAAAGCTACCGACTCCTGGCAGGTATTGAATCCGCATCCCCCTGAATCACTTAATTTGCCGGGATTCCTTTTAACATATTACGTGCCTTGATAGCGCGGTGGTTAGTGCACTTGCATTTGATGCTAGAGGTCCCAGGTTCGATCCCCGGCAGCGGCGATAAAATTTCGATGTCCGAACACGCTCCATTGGCATCATTTGCAGGGATGAATGTCATAAAGGGCATCGTCCTTCGGATCGGGACGCTATCTGGAGGCCACCTGTGCAGGGAGAGTCATGCCCTATGCAGGTTGAAGACCCCTACCGTAATTACATGATTACTGTGTTAGCTTTCATCCTGCAAAACTGATGTGTATGTAATGTACATCTGCGAGTAATGGTAAGATGTGACCGATCGCAGTATTAGTAGAAAGAAAAGGAAGAAACAGTCGAACAGTTGGGAGAATTTGATGGTATTGTCGAATATGAGTGTGTTAGAATCCAAATAGATCAGCCCCAGTTTGTGAACCATTGCAAAAAAAAAATCACAGTTCAAGCTGCCGGTTACTTTAAAGTAGATACACCAATCGTGGTTTAGTCTTCTTTACAAATGCCTCCAAACTGTGATTTATTACTCAACAAATTACATTGAATATGATAAAATAGTCATTTCTCATATAACTTGTCTTGACGATAACAAGACTGTGAGCTAAGGGGTGGGAGTGTTTCGCGGCCCTCTCAAGATTATTTCATTTGTTTCTATCAAAATGCTAATCTGAGATGGGCGAAAACTGGAGTACCCAGATAAGAACCTGATAGCCGTTGTTTTTTTACATGCCCGAGTGAGACCCAACAGCGGTGAGAGACCAAATCATTGCTCTTGCAGGGGAGACTCTCATCGTCTTCCTTATCTCTAGAACTAACGTTTTTTTTTGTTTTGTTTTTTATGACATAGTTCGGTATCATGTCTAAATAATTCTGACTCCCTTTAACCCCACTTTTATACAGTAAAACTGGGGTTTAGAGGGGTAAACGTTATTTTCTTTATTCTGCTCTATAACACAGCCAGTGGTACTCGTTAGAACAGCCTCGATCAGGCGGTTCCAATGTGTATCCATAATCCATATTTTGAGCAGAAATAAGAAAACTATCACGTTTTTACAATGAAAAATTTCAATTTGGTGGTAAAATTATCCTATATATTTGAATAGGCGTGCTTCCGTAATGTTTTTACAAATCTAGTTCAAATTTAAACTACTGGTGCTCGCAAGAACAGCCACAATCAGCCGATCCTTACGAGATCCATAAATCGGTACATGTAAGCTTCTGTCTAAAAATAAGAGAACTAATGAATATCCCCAATCCTCGTAAGCCCCACTGGTTTATATAAGCTAGGTGTTCATCTCACGGACCTGTCCACCTGACGAACACGTGCTCGGCTACGGTTGCTGTAGATGCTGATTCGGATGTTTTCCTTTTTCCCTTCCTCTCCTTGAAATTTGGATTCCGCCAGCCTTTAAAACAACGATCTGGTCGAAAGAAGTGAATTCTTCAACAGAACATCAAACCAAAAAAAAAGAAAAAATATATAAATATATTTATTGCATTTGGGAACATATCACGATGAGTACCTTATACTCATTATATGCCTGTTTATTACAACTTCAAAGTAAGGCATTTTACCGTAATGGTCCCGTTTCCGTGCTGGGGTATATTAGTTGCATGTGCAAATTGAAAATCCAACCGGCACGAAAAAAGATTGGGTCATATGATACATGTTAGGCTGCGCGAAAGTTGGCGAGGCATGTTAGAAAGGTGAAATTTTGATAGGGGAAGGAAAAACGACCTAATGAAAAATTGTCAGTAAAATAATAATAATAATAATAACAATTAATATACAACCAATATCATATGAATAAATATAAACTTGAACCACTCGGAGTAATTCTACCGACATTCGGAATATTAGCCCCGGGCATTATTGACCAAACATTACCTGTATAGTCGTTCGGAAACCTCCGAGTATACTCGATATTTCGCGGAGTGTTTGGGAGTGGTTTGTTTCCTCATTCCAAGTGTTTTGATGAAAATATGCGGAGTGGTTTGGAGTACTGTGAAAATTGCATTCGGAGTGAAAAAGAAAACTGCATTTTATGCGCGACCTGTAGTGTATATATGGTTTAGAGGTGGGGATCTGTAAGGTTTCTGAGATATAAGTAATTTTATGAAGTACTGGGGGCGGGGCATGGCCCCGGCACAACCTACTGGACCCCCAGGTTGACATAACAGCATATGGCTGACAGAAGTTTACTAAAGGAACATTTCTATGAAAGTTTTGTCAAAATATCTGCAAAGGCTTTGTAGTTAATGCCATTTTTCAATTTTCCCCATTATAAGTCTATGGAAAATCTAAGTTGCCATAGCAACCAAACTAAAGAGCCGAATTTCATAAAAAACACAAAACCTGTAAAGGCAAATATGGTGAATATTTCCATAAACTTTCAGCCTCATAGAGCATACGGTTTCTGAGGAGATGATTTTTAAGTATTTTTTTTTCTATTTTTTCATTTTGATTTCCATGGCAACCAATACAAATGAGCAGTAGGCCTAAAATCATATGGCAGATAGTAGATTGCCTAAGGAATATTTCTATGAAAGTTTTGTCAAAATATCTGCAGTGGCTTGGCAGTAAATGCCATTTTTCAATTTTCCCCATTATAAGTCTATGGAAACTCTAAGTTGCCATAGCAACCAAACCAATGAGCCGAATTTCATAAAAAACACAAACTTTCAATCCCCCAACCCAAGGATGCTACAGATGAAATTTGGGCTGAATCGGCCCAGTGGCTTCAGAGGAGATGTCGTTTGAAAGTGTTGACGACGACGCAGACGCCGACGACGACGCAGACGCCGACGACGACGGACAAATGCCTATCCTATAAGCTCCCCCGGAGCCTTCGGCTCTGGTGAGCTAAAAATTGACAGAGCTAGAGTGATGACAAGCTTTTTCCTATGTGAAGTCTATGGGAGCTAGATGTTGTGATGGCAACCAGAGTTCCACTCAGATCTACCTGAAAACCTAATGAAGCCTTTCCACTTGCCCAATAATGCGACACATGAAATTTGATCAAAGTTGGCCAAGTAGTCTTTAAGATATACATTTTTGAAATTCCCATTAACCCTAATGCAAAAACACACAAGGGCAGGTAACTCCTAAGTGAATGATACGATTCTGCCAGTTATCGAACTTGACCGAGATTTCATGGCTGTGCTGGTTATCTGCAAGAATAAAGCCAATCTGAAAATAATTGAAGCAGCTACGGTGATGACAACATTCTCCCCATGTTAAGTCAATAGGCAATTTTTTCAAAGCTCAAGGGCACGTAACTCCTGAGTGAATAATCCGATTCAGCCCAAAATCGAACTTGATCGAGATTTCATGCCTGTCCTCGTTATCTGCAAGAATGAAGTCGATCAGAAAAAAATTGACGGAGCTAGAGTGATGACAAGCTTTTTCCTATGTTAAGCCTATGGGAGCTCTTTGTTGCTGTGGCAACCAGAGTTCTCATCCGATCTGCACGAAAACCTAATACAGCCTTTCCCCCTACCTGATGATGGTTCATATGAAATTTGATCAAGGCCCGCCCACTGGCTCCAGAGATATACTTCGTTGAAAGTGTGGACGACGGACGCCGGCTCGTGGTATACTAATACCTCACATGAGCCTTCGGCTCAGTTGAGCTAATAAACAAGCAAGTTCAATGCGAACATAAAAAAATCGCCGTCCAAAAACTACCTCTGCACGCGATTGGTAAATGACGTCATCGGACCCAAGCAACCCCACACGTGTCTATTGTTTTATTTTAATGGGGCGTATCTCTTTCATAAACAAGAGGCTCAATGAGCCTAAACCGCTCACCTGAGGAACTTAAGTTTTAACAATTCACAGACTTGACTACTAAATCTGCTAATAGAATCCAGCCCATTGACCCTTACAGGATATAAGTCATCATTATTGCATTGCATACCAAGTTTGAGACTTCTAGCTTCTATAGTTCCTGAGAAATCTTTGACGAAAATTTAACATTGGTCAAAATGGAGAGAAAGAAGAATGAAAGAACATATGAACAAATAAGCTGAGAAAGCCCAATGTCTCTTACACAAAATAAGTCATCATTATTCTATTGAATACCAAATTTGATGCTTCTAGCTTTTATAGTTCCTGAGAAATCTTTGATTAAAAATTTAACATTGGTCTATTATCTCTATATGGAGAGAAAGAAGAATGAAGGAACAAATGAACCAGACTAGCTCCAAAACCTAATGCAGCCTTTCCCCTTGCCCAATGGTGCTACACATAAAATTTAAACAAGATTGGTAGACTGCCTTCTGAGATATGCTTCATTGAAAGTGTGGACGACGGATGGACGGACGACAGACGACGGACTCCGGAGCCTTGGTATACCATCAGCTCACTGGAGCGTTTGGCTCAGGTGAGCTAAAAATTCAAGTCGCTATTTCTGTCACAACATTTTCCCTATGTTAAGTCAATGGGCAAATTTTTTTGTCTCTCAAGGTCACGTAACTCCGAGGTCAATATTCCGATTCGGCCCAAAATCGAACTTAACCGAGATTTTATGCCTGTCCTCGTTACCTGCAAGTTTGAAGCTGATATGAATAAAAATAAAGTTGCTATCGTGGTCACAACGTATTTTTTTATGCTCAAGGGCAGGTAACTCCAAGGCAAATATTCCGATTCGGCCCAAAATCGAACTTAACCGAGATTTTATGTCTGTCCTCGTTACCTGCAAGTTTGAAACTGATCTGAAAAAAATTCAAGTCGCTATCGTAGTCGCAACATTTTCCCTAATTAAGTCTATGGGCAAATTTTTTGTCGCTCAAGGTCACGTAACTCCGAGGTCAATATTCCGATTCAGCCCAAAATTGAACTTAACCAAGATTTTATGCCTGTCCTCGTTACCTGCAAGTTTGAAGCTGATATGAATAAAAATAAAGTTGCTATCGTGGTCACAGTGTACTTTTTTATTCTCAAGGTCACGTAACTCCGAGGTCAATATTCCGATTCAGCCCAAAATTGAACTTCACCGAGATTTTATGTCTGTCCTCGTTACCTGCAAGTTTGAAGCTGATCTGAAAAAAATTCAAGTCGCTATCGTAGTCACAACATTTTCCCTATGTTAAGTCTATGGGCAAATTTTTTGTCGCTCAAGGTCACGTAACTCCGAGGTCAATATTCCGATTCTAACCAAAATCGAACTTAACCGAGATTTTATGCCTGTCCTCGTTACCTGCAAGAATGAAGTCGATCAGAAAAAAATTGACGGAGCTAGAGTGATGACAAGCTATTTCCTATGTTAAGTCTATGGGAGCTATATGTTGCCATGGTAACCAGAGTTCCACTCAGATCTGCATGAAAACCTTATGCAGTCTTTCCACTTGCCCAATAATGTTACACATGAAATTTGATCAAAGTCGGCCAAGTAGTCTTCAAGATATACATTTTTGAAATTCACATTAACCCTTATGCAAAAATGCACAAGGGCAGGTAACTCCTAAGTGTATGATCCGATTCTGCCAATTATCGAACTTGACCGAGATTTCATGGCTGTGCTGGTTATCTGTATGAATGAAGCCAATCCGAACAAAATTGAAGCAGCTACAGTGATGACAACATTTTCCCCATGTTAAGTCAATAGGCAATTTTTCGGGCGCTCAAGGGGACGTAACTCTTGAGTGAATTATCTGATTCGGCCCAAAATAGAACTTGACCGAGATTTTATGCCTGTACTGGTTATCTGCAAAAAATGAAGTCGATCAGAAAAAAATTGACGGAGCTAGAGTGATGACAAGCTTTTTCCTATGTGAAGTCTATGGGAGCTAGATGTTGCCATGGCAACCAGAGTTCCACTCAGATCTGCCTGAAAACCTAATGAAGCCTTTCCACTTGCCTAATAATGCGACACATGAAATTTGATCAAAGTTGGCCAAGTAGTCTTTAAGATATACATTTTTGAAATTCCCATTAACCCTAATGCAAAAACACACAAGGGCAGGTAACTCCTAAGTGAATGATCCGATTCTGCCAGTCATCGAACTTGACCGAGATTTCATGGCTGTGCTGGTTATCTGCAAGAATAAAGCCAATCTGAAAATAATTGAAGCAGCTACGGTGATGACAACATTCTCCCCATGTTAAGTCAATAGGCAATTTTTTCAAAGCTCAAGGGCACGTAACTCCTGAGTGAATAATCCGATTCAGCCCAAAATCGAACTTGATCGAGATTTCATGCCTGTCCTCGTTATCTGCAAGAATGAAGACGATCAGAAAAAAATTGACGGAGCTAGAGTGATGACAAACTTTTTCCTATGTTAAGTCTATGGGAGCTATTTGTTGCCGTGGCAACCAGAGTTCCAATCCGATCTGCCCGAAAACAGTATGCAGCCTTTCCCCCTACCTGATAATGCTTCACATGAAATTTGATCAAGATTGGCCCACTGGTTCCGGAGATATACTTCTTTGAAAGTGTGGACGACAGACGACGACGGACGACGGACGCCGGCTCGTGGTATACTAATACCTCACATGAGCCTTCGGCTCAGGTGAGCTAAAAATGTTTGGAAACGGTAAAAAAATTCTTGATAGCTAAACGGTTGTGGATAGAGGTGTGTAGAAAATAGCGCTTTGCACAAATCCCGGCCTATCCCCGGAAGCTCCGTGTCAATAACCAACAACAGCATGCAGATGTGTTTCCCTTCAAGCTATTTGTCGCCAAAACAGAACCATTCACGAGATAGTAGAATAGTCCTTTTTTATTATACATACATCATCCGTAAGATTTGGCAACTCGTCTTAGGAGCAATTAAATCATTTTCACATTGATTGTGGATTAAATTATTGACTGGGGAATAAACGCAAATTAGAGACAAAACTTGACCATATTTTCACACCTTATCGACACGCACAGCAGGATGGCAATTATATGACAGGGATTAACAATAGTGTCATAAGTGAACCGTTATAAATCATCAAACAGTGTAAATCCAAATCGAACGTCTGCGGCGTCTTTCTGGGGTGTCTGATCTGGGACAGCACTGTTTGCCGATGTCCACTAAAAAGGGCCACTGGGCATATATTGGTTAATAAACAAGAGGCTCAATGAGCCTAAACCGCTCACCTGAGGAACTTAAGTTTTAACAATTCACAGACTTGACTACTAAATCTGCTAATAGAATCCAGCCCATTGACCCTTACAGGATATAAGTCATCATTATTGCATTGCATTCCAAGTTTGAGACTTCTAGCTTCTATAGTTCCTGAGAAATCTTTGACGAAAATTTAACATTGGTCAAAATGGAAAGAAGAATGAAAGAACAGATGAACAAATAAGCTGAGAAAGCCCAATGTCTCTTACACAAAATAAGTCATCATTATTCTATTGAATACCAAATTTGATGCTTCTAGCTTTTATAGTTCCTGAGAAATCTTTGATTAAAAATTTAACATTGGTCTATTATCTCTATATGGAGAGAAAGAAGAATGAAGGAACAAATGAACCAAACTAGCTCCAAAACCTAATGCAGCCTTTCCCCTTGCCCAATGGTGCTACACATAAAATTTAAACAAGATTGGTAGACTGCCTTCTGAGATATGCTTCATTGAAAGTGTGGACGATGGATGGACGGACGACAGACGACGGACTCCGGAGCCTTGGTATACTATCAGCTCACTGGAGCCTTTGGCTCAGGTGAGCTAAAAATTCAAGTCGCTATTTCTGTCTCAACATTTTCCCTACGTTAAGTCTATGGGCAAATTTTTTTGACCTCAAGGTCACGTAACTCCGAGGTCAATATTCTGATTCGGCCCAAAATCGAACTTAACCGAGATTTTATGCCTGTCCTCGTTACCTGCAAGTTTGAAGCTGATATGAATAAAAATAAAGTTGCTATCGTGGTCACAACATATTTTTTTATGCTCAAGGGCAGGTAACTCCAAGGCAAATATTCCGATTCGGCCCAAAATCGAACTTAACCGAGATTTTATGTCTGTCCTCGTTACCTGCAAGTTTGAAGCTGATCTTAAAAAAATTCAAGTCGCTATCGTAGTCGCAACATTTTCCCTAATTAAGTCTATGGGCAAATTTTTTGTCGCTCAAGGTCACGTAACTCCGAGGTCAATATTCCGATTCGGCCCAAAATTGAACTTAACCAAGATTTTATGCCTGTCCTCGTTACCTGCAAGTTTGAAGCTGATATGAATAAAAATAAAGTTGCTATCGTGGTCACAACATATTTTTTTATGCTCAAGGGCAGGTAACTCCAAGGCAAATATTCCGATTCGGCCCAAAATCGAACTTAACCGAGATTTTATGTCTGTCCTCGTTACCTGCAAGTTTGAAGCTGATCTGAAAAAAATTCAAGTCGCTATCGTAGTCACAACATTTTCCCTATGTAAAGTCTATGGGCAAATTTTTTGTCGCTCAAGGTCATGTAACTCCGAGGTCAATATTCCGATTCTGCCCAAAATCGAACTTAACCGAGATTTTATGCCTGTCCTTATTATCTGCTAGAATGAAGTCGATCAGAAAAAAATTGACAGAGCTAGAGTGATGACAAGCTTTTTCCTATGTTAAGTCTATGGGAGCTATATGTTGCCATGGTAACCAGAGTTCCACTCAGATCTGCATGAAAACCTTATGCAGTCTTTCCACTTGCCCAATAATGTTACACATGAAATTTGATCAAAGTCGGCCAAGTAGTCTTCAAGATATACATTTTTGAAATTCACATTAACCCTTATGCAAAAATGCACAAGGGCAGGTAACTCCTAAGTGTATGATCCGATTCTGCCAATTATCGAACTTGACCGAGATTTCATGGCTGTGCTGGTTATCTGTAAGAATGAAGCCAATCCGAACAAAATTGAAGCAGCTACAGTGATGACAACATTTTCCCCATGTTAAGTCGATAGGCAATTTTTCGGGCGCTCAAGGGGACGTAACTCTTGAGTGAATTATCTGATTCGGCCCAAAATCGAACTTGACCGAGATTTTATGCCTGTACTGGTTATCTGCAAGAATGAAGTCGATCAGAAAAAAATTGACGGAGCTAGAGTGATGACAAGCTTTTTCCTATGTGAAGTCTATGGGAGCTAGATGTTGCCATGGCAACCAGAGTTCCACTCAGATCTGCCTGAAAACCTAATGAAGCCTTTCCACTTGCCCAATAATGCGACACATGAAATTTGATCAAAGTTGGCCAAGTAGTCTTTAAGATATACATTTTTGAAATTCCCATTAACCCTAATGCAAAAACACACAAGGGCATGTAACTACCAAGTGAATGATCCGATTCTGCCAGTTATTGAACTTGACCGAGATTTCATGGCTGTGCTGGTTATCTGCAAGAATAAAGCCAATCTGAAAATAATTGAAGCAGCTACGGTGATGACAACATTCTCCCCATGTTAAGTCAATAGGCAATTTTTTCAACGCTCAAGGGTACGTAACTCCGGAGTGAATAATCCGATTCCGCCCAAAATCGAACTTGATCGAGATTTCATGCCTGTCCTCGTTATCTGCAAGAATGAAGTCGATCAGAAAAAAATTGACGGAGCTAGAGTGATGACAAGCTTTTTCCTATGTTAAGAACGCTCAAGGGCATGTAACTCCTGAGTGAATAATCCGATTCAGCCCAAAATCGAACTTGATCGAGATTTCATGCCTGTCCTCGTTATCTGCAAGAATGAAGACAATCAGAAAAAAATTGACGGAGCTAGAGTGATGACAAACTTTTTCCTATGTTAAGTCTATGGGAGCTATTTGTTGCCATGGCAACCAGAGTTCCAATCCGATCTGCCCAAAAACAGTATGCAGCCTTTCCCCTCACCTGATAATGCTTCACATGAAATTTGATCAAGATTGGCCCACTGGTTCCGGAGATATACTTCTTTGAAAGTGTGGACGACGACGACGGACGACGACGACGGACGACGGACGCCGGCTCGTGGTATACTAATACCTCACATGAGCCTTCGGCTCAGGTGAGCTAATAAATAACAAGGGTGAACAGGTAAAGTTTTTTCAACATTTTAATGTAAAATACATGCTTTCTGGTGATACTCGCACGCACATGCATTTTCCCCCCTTTTGAAGACAACCACGCGTTCTGTTGTGTGTTACAAAAACTGGCCAAATTTATTTTTTCTCACACACCCACCAAAATTTCAGTAAATGTTTCATGCGGGTAATACAACAGAATAACAGTTTTCCCCCCAGATTTTGGCTAAAAAAGGGGGTGCGGGTAGTACGCAAATGCGGGTAATACACGCCTGAATACGGTATATGGTTTAGAGCTAAGGTTCTGAACAGTTTCGGAGATCTAAACCCGTATTCATTGGATGTGTTTTATCAAAAGGAACAAAAATGTATATTTGGTTTAGGGGTTGGGATCTAAATGGCTTCCACGATAATAGGCCTTTATCTAAATGAAGGGGTGAGGCATGTCTGCAGTATCTCAAGTCAGTGTCATTGGATGCATCAAACATTCAATTCTCACCTGCATTGGCTTTGAGATCTTCTGGAGTAACCATGACAACAAATCTGATGGCTTTCTCTGATCGGAACATCTCATAGGACCACCGCCGAACCGACCTGATACACTTGACAGCTGCAATCCCATTGTTGGCTATCAACACCTGAGGACAAATTCAAAGTTTGAAAACAAACATGTTTACCAAACAAGTTTATACCGGTAGGTATGACAAAGGTTAACCAACCATTCCAGCTCAAATCCTCCAAATAGGTGGTCAGCTATTTAACCCTTAAGACACCGAGAAAAACTACATCTGAAAATGTTGGTCTCTCACCGCCGTGGGTTCGAGCCTCGCTCGGGTCACGTGTGAGACGCCAAGTTCTGCAACGGAAGGACAGGTGGTTTTTCTCCGGGTACTCAGGTTTTCGCCCACCTATGATTAACGATCGGCTCGATATGAGTGAAATAATCTTGAAAGGGCCGTAAAACCCAAACCAAAAAAAAAAAAAAAAACATCTGAAAATGTTGTCTGCTTATGTCATCTGCTGAATTTTCTTTTTCTTGCTAACTTTTTAAGAATATTTCTGTATACAAGCGAACAGTGTGGGGTTTCTGGTACTTAATGGGTTAAGTACAGTTTTGTCATCTGCTGAAATTTCTTTTTCTTGCTAACTTTTTAAGAATATTTCTGTATACAAGCGAACAGTGTGGACCCAGATCAGACTGCTCCTACAGGAGCAGTCTGATCTGGGTTCCACACCGTTTGCAACAATGACTTTTAAAGTAACCGGCAGACGACATTTGTTGTGATTGGCATTTCTTTGGTTAACAATCAATGACCTCTGACAGCTACCAGTATCAGCTATGTCCAAAATGTTGATTATATTTTTTGTTTTGTTTTGTTTGTGAGTTTTATGGTCCAGGCAGTCAACACTATATAGGACATAATGAGCCTGTCAGTTCACCTAACAAAACTTACTGAGAACAGGGCAACCTAAAACAGTTTAGTGCATACTCTTTTGCCAGAAACTAATAACTGCCCTTCTTGAATCAATGGGCGTAGAAAAGATTTCATGATGGATGTTGTCGGATCCATAATTTTTATTTACATGAAGTTACATCATGGTGTCTATCTTAATTGGTGCGGACAAGGCATTGGTGCACACTAAGAATTTGACATCTTTGACATCTTAAGATGTCAAGTCCTGTTTTCTGGGACAAATAAGAAACATGCCGTATTCGACCTATTTACCGCGACGTGCACTTAGTTTTTTTCAAAATTGTATGAAAATATTGTGATGAAAAATCTACCTAATAAGCGCACACTCAATACGAAAAAAATACGAAAAAAAAGCTTCCGATATGATTATTTATAGAGCTGAATTTCAGCATAGGGGTTCACCACATATACATAGGATTGTCTGGGTCAAAGATGCAGCAACACTCAATATGAACTTGTTGGGAGGTTACTGTAAAGTATGCGCTTGTGTGTTTTTTCCAGAAAAAGCTTGGGTGTGTGCTTATAGGAGCATGTGTGGTAAATAGGTCGAATACGGTATAAACAATGTCGTCTGCTGAAATAGCCTAGAGAGTGCTAAAGGTTAATTAGTTCCTCAATGTCAATAACTGATTCTATAGACACATGCGTACCGGTTTCACCATAGCAACAGATAATGTCTATATTTGGTGATACAGTCCAACCTGCATTAAGCAACCACCTATGGGATATTCAAAAAGTGCTTGCTTAAGACAGGTGCTTGCTTAACACAGGTGAATTTTAATGCATTTTCCTTTTTGGGGAACTGAATGCTTGCTTGCTTGAGACAGGTTGCTTGCTTAATAGAGGTGGCCATTAAGACAGGTTTTACTGTTGTTAATTTTCCACAAAAATCTATAATGAGGATGTTAGTTTATACTAATTTATTTTAGTTTGATTGCGATGGAAGCTTCAAGTTTATCTAATCGCTCTCGATCACTCATTCTGGATGTTTTCACGCGCGCGAGAGAGAGGCAGTGACTAACCACTGCTACCCATTTACACCTGGGTGGAGTGAGGCAGTGTCATTACATGTCTTGCCCAAGGACACACCTCGATACCGGGCGCCGGATTCGAATGCACAACCTCTCGATCAGGAGTCGATCGCGTTAATCATTAGGATGTTGGATGTCAATGAGGATTTTGATAAGAACTCTTATGAATACCCACAACATAGGTTTATCCGGATAAATAAGGAAAATTATCCTTCAATTATCGTCAAATACAGTAAAATTCCTATATATTAAGTCCACCTTTAGGACTGTTCAAAAGTGGTCTTTAAGACCACTTTTGAACAGTCCCAAAGGTGGTGCCTGACCAGAGGACACTGTGTGCAGAAAACAAAGAAAGATTAAGTGCACTCTTCAAAATAAGCTTTTTAAAGAATAAGTCTTAACCCTTGTCCTGCTAATCCCGGATATGTCTTATCTTTGAAACAATGTAGATCCAGATCAGATGGCTTCTGACGAAGCCATCTGATCAGGATCTACATTGTTTGCCATTCAGATTGTGAATTTGTTGAAATAATTTGCATCAAGTAATCTGATTGGTTGATAATCGGTAGTGGGTGTGGCATATATGAATATTCAGCAGGACAAGGGTTAAAAGCGTAATTTCACTGTACCTAAATTATCATCATCTCCTGCTACAGTTGTTGAATAATGTTGATTTTGTTTGAATTGAGGTTTTACATTCCTGACAACACTATTTAGGTAATTTTGGAGATGTTGCTTCCAATTTTGTGGGACTTTTACCCAACATTGGGATG
Source organism: Lucinisca nassula (assembly GCA_963580285.1). Classification (NCBI taxonomy): domain Eukaryota; kingdom Metazoa; phylum Mollusca; class Bivalvia; order Lucinida; family Lucinidae; genus Lucinisca; species Lucinisca nassula. Next base: position 102,120,249 of record OY757013.1, on the reverse strand, counting down.
AAATGACATCTCAAGACCTACCATCCAAACAAACCAATAGGGTTACTATGCACGGACTGGCAACACTTTACCTGGGCAAGCTTAGAGCTTTTACCAGTACTCATGTGCGGTCGGTTTCAGCTGTGTGTGGAAGCACCATGCAGCCCACAATCTATTTCTCTGAGCCATGATGGGCCAGGACCCTACTAAGGTTGTTGAAGTCTTGCACACCAGACAAACAAATCCGTGATTTTACCCTGGGATAGAAATTTATGTTCTGACCCTGGTATTCCGACCCAAAATCGCTTGTTTGGTAAATGTACTGGTTGAATACGACCTCTTATACGCCGTCGTTAAGGTTGACGTCATGCACGTTACGTGACGTCATTAAACATTCCTGCAGTGTCAACACACTATGGCGGACGTTGGTAACCGAAGTGACTGCAGCATTGAAATTCCGCGCAAAGAAATGGAAGGTATGCAAGAAAAAGAATCCAATATGAATGTGAGGGGTGGATAGAAAAATCCATCCCACGGGATCACTGTCCAGCATCACTCGGCAAGCCTTGTGATGCCGGACAGTGACCCTTGGGGCGGACTTTTCTATCCACCCCTCACACCCATGTAAGATTCTTATATTGTACCTTGTTTATCACCCTGTTCCCGCCAAATTTCTTCACAAACTCTTCTGGTGTGGCTACGCTGAATTCTTTTGGAATGGACACTCGTTTACTGCGAATGTCGAACCCACTCCCGGACATAGAATGTCTGTAAACAAAAGCAGAGAATTTCTTAATTAATATAAGTATCCTGATAATAATTCTGTGATAATTTTCTCAAATTCTCCAGTAACTTAACTCTTAACCCCTTGCAAGCGGGAAACCCCTAAAGGGGTACCTTGGCAAATAGTGCAGGCCCAGATCAGACGCCGCATCACGCGGCGTCTGATCAGGGCCTGCACTATTTGCTTACAGAATTTTCTGTCAAAAAAAGAATAAAAACGAAAAAATAGGCCTACCACCCCTTATATGAGAAATGGACTTGTCCAACATATGGAAATGGAAGAGTCCACTGGCATACAATGGGTTAACCCATTTTGTACTGAATAGAATATGGCAGGGAGTCCATTTCGAAATTTCGGGTGGCAGGTCAACTTTGGAAACAGCTCTGATCACATGGTTAGATAAAGGCCTGCGCTTTTTGCCACTGTCCCTTTTTGAGGTTTCCCTACCCACACAAAATGTGTTAAAGTGCTAGGCAAAACTGTGAGGCAAATAACATTCTGAAGTTTTTCCATAATTATTCAGAGAAAATCAAAGTTGATAAAGTGGCATTTTTTGCTCTTTGTCAGATAAAAGAGAAATGAAAAGTATTTACTCCAACAATACCAACTTGTTATCTCCAACTAAACCACCTAACTTGGCTCTAAATTTTTCACGACCTGGGAGTAGCATTTTTTGGAAGCACCGAGTATTACTTACTCTTTGAAGACATTTTCCTCTTCAGAACTGTCAAGTTCTTTTTCTTTCACTGCTATTGACTTATTATCGATATCATTATTGTGACTGATGCTATGAATACTTTCATCCCTAATTTCCAACATCTTCAACCCTGCATCAAAATTCATTGCATTAAGGTGAATGGATACATTTTCAGGGGAAGCAACTCCTGCAAAAGTATTTTTGTCTCCCATGCAAATAGGAACAAATTCTTTCCTTTAAGAGTAGACCCCTTTTTCAGTGAGACAGGGCTTATAGAAAACCAAACAGGAAGTCCCAAAAGTTGTCTCCCTTTGAAAAATGGCTGGGAAAGTCTGCAAGGTGTTCCCATTCCCCTAAAGAGGAATGGGTACCCTTTCAGGGGAAGCAACTCTTTCAAAGACATTGTCTCCCTTATTAACGGCGGACTGCTCTTACAGGAAAGGTGCTCCCGCCCATCAGGGCTTGAAGATATAGACGGGCTGCATATTGCTTCCATGCAGAGCTGAAACCACCGGTCTCGGGTCGTTTCGCCTGTGAGTCGTTTCGCCCATGAGTAGTTTCGCCCGTGGGTCGTTTCGCCCTGGGTCGTTTCGCCCGTGGGTCGTTTCGCCCTGATTTGGTGGGTCGTTTCGCCCTTATTTTTTTCAAGCTCTATTGATTGAGGTTATGTTTCTTTTGGTATGTAAAGGGATTGATGGGGGTATTGGGAGTTCCGGAAAACATGGTTTTGCCCTCGTGTGGTGCAGCTGGACGACCTACTGACGGCTTCTACGTCAGGTTTGAGCAACTGAGCTACCCCTAAACCTATCTATCTATCTATCTATCTATCATCTATCTATCTATCTATCTATACTGCGTCGGCCACATTTGACCATTACCGCAGGTGTATATTACATACACTCCAGGTATTGCAGGATGAAAGCCTACACAGTAATCATGTAATTACGGTAGGGATCTTTAACCTGCACAGGGGATGGTTCTCCCTGCACAGGGAGCCTCCAATTAACGTCTCGATCCGAAGGACGGTACACTTTTTGACATTCATCCCTGCAAATGATGCCAATGGAGCGTGTTCGGACACCGAAATTTTATCGCCGCTGCCGGGGATCGAACCCGGGACCTCTAGCATCAGAGGCAAGTGCACTAACCACTGAGCTATCACGCTCCTTAACTTTATATGAAGAAAACTGGGGTGTACTGGGGTAGACATTATTTTTATTATTTCTGCTACAAGACAAAGGTTGTGGGTACTCGTTAGAACCGTCTCAACCTATGTTTGCAATATAGATAAGAAAAAATACCACAGATTTTCATAATAAAATAGTCATTTTAGAGATGTGAAAACATGCACTATGTCGCATGGCTGTGTTATCGTACTGGTCTGTTTAATAGTTTGCATTACGAAAACATGCTTATTCAAATACTGGAAAATTGTACCACCAAATAAAAAAATCAAAATTGTTCTGATCAAAGATTGTTATATTTTTCACTATTTCTGCTCGGGTGATCGTTAAAAACGCCTCGGCGAAGCGGTTCTAACGATCACCAACGGTCTGTGTATTTTGGGGCGGAAATATGAAAAACAATGTGTTGCATGTTCGTTGTGTGTTTTGTGGGTAGTACCCATAGTCTGCTATTTCTGCTCCTCGCATGGAATGTGGGTGGTCGTTAGAACCGCCTCGGCAAAGCGATTCTAACGAGTACCCATATATCACATACTTAACACATTTTGACACTGTTGTTTGGATTTGTGAAGATCACATACACAGTTTATAATGTTTTTTTTTCACTTTTTATCTCTCTATCCGAACTCAGAAACGAGCCCGTCCATACATCATCCATCCGTAGGTGTCATTTGACGTGTCACCATGAACAGTTCAGATCCGTTCGTCCGTCCGTCCATCTACATATGCATCACTTCATTCATTCATTCATTCATTTCCGATTGTCCATCTAACAATACTCTCCATTCATTTATTCATTAACTTATCTATATCCGTATATTCAAAATGCCGTCCGTTCATCCATACGTCCGTCCATCTACCAACGCACAACTCCATTCACCTATTTATTCATTTATTTATTCATCCATCTGCCCATTTACTCATCCATTCTGTTTGTAACTCCCTTAAAACGGAATTGCGGCGAAACGACCCACGGGCGAAACGACTCACGGGCGAACCGACCCACCAGGTAAGGGCGAAACGACCCACCCCCAAAATCAGGGCGAAACGACTCAGGGCGAAACGACCCGGCGAAACGACCCACGGGCGAAACGACCCGGAACCAAACCACCTGCACACGAGTACTGGTAAACTGTTTAGAGGATCTAAGCCTGCCCAGGCTAAGCGGTGCTAGTCAGACTGTCGATGCTTATAAAACCTATTGGTTATAAAAACTATTGGTTTTATTGGGGGACAGGGCTTGAAATGTCCTTCCATCTCAATGTCGGGTAAAAGTCCCACAAAATTGGAAGCAACGTCTCCAAAATAACCTGTGTTGAGGGGGTCGTTAAAACTCAAATCAAACAAACAACCAAACAAATCTTACAGGAAAGGATTTCCTTCCATAGCAACAGATAAGGTAAGTATTTTGTGATAACTGAAGGATAATTTTCCTTATTTCTCTATATAAACCTTTATTGTGGGTACCCATTAGAACCGCTTCAGCAAAACCGCCTCTAATGAGTAGAAGCCTCCGTGGTGCAGTAGTTACACTACTCACCTTGTGAACCAGGGATCACAGGATCGATCCCGGGCTTCTCCAGACTTTCGGATGAGTCTTTAAACCGAGGTCCTGTCCCTGTATGACCAAGCTGTTGGTGGGACGTAAAACTCGAACACTCACTCGCCTCTAATGAGTACCCACAACATAGGTTTTTATGCAGAATGAACAAAAACTATCCTCCAATTATCACTAGATACTTTGTATTGGAGTTTAATGGCCCAGTCAACACTATTTAGGTCATTTTTGAGCCAGTCAGTTTACCTATCCGCACTTTTCCTGGGCAGGATTATATGTAAGCAGTTAGCCAGTACAGTGCACAGAAACTTACAACTACCCTTCTTGAATCAGAGGAAGGGAGAGAATGACCGTAGAAAAGATTCAATGAACAATCTTCACGAAAGAAGGTTGCCGACCCTGGCAGGAATCGAACCCACGTCCTCCTGATCACCAGTCAGACGAGCATCCGACTGAGCTATCGAGGCTGGCTTATTACCACATTCAATGGTGAGTGAGTAAGTGTTTGAGTTTTATGCCCCATTAACAGCTAAGGTCATATGGAGATGGGACCTCAATTTAAAGACTCATCTGAAAGTCTGGAGAAGCCCTGGGATCGATCCTGAGATCCCTGGTTTACAAGGCGAATAGCTTAACCACTACATCAAAGAGGCTTCTCCACATTCAATGGTACAAGTTTTCACGATTTCTTTAGTTTTAAGCAACTGGACCTTGGTGTATATGTATCCATTTAGCTTAACTTGAAGCCTGCACTGTTAATCCAGTTAATCCTCCTTTTACGTATTTCTCTTTCTTCAAATCCTCCTACCTCAGTCTCTTCTTGTGGTACCTACTAGACTTGCATGCCTGTTCAAAAATAATCTGCTGCTTTGCAGAAAATTTTGACCAAGGTATGTTATCATGGAGGTAATTCCATTTGCTCATTTTGTGCTGTCAGCTGGGGCTATCAATCCATAAGACGTTACCATACAAGCAAGGAAGTGTAGTTGACAGCAGTATTGGATAGCTCGACAGTCATTTTGAATACTGCTGAGCAAGAACTGCAGCTGTTGGTAATGGCTCATGGATCATAGCACAGGCAGTGAGGAAATTGTATTACCCACAAAAGTAATAGAAAATATTCACATTTAACTACATAATACAAGTTTTATACTATATGCATTTATATCCTGGTTTGGTAGTTATAGCTCAGTTTGTTTTCAGGGCTTAAGGCATGAAATTAAGTCACCCAGAGCAGTGCATTATACTGTGACTTATAGTAATTAACCTTTAAGATAAGGAGAAAAACTACATCTGAAAATGTTATCTGTTGAATCTTCTTGCAAACTTTTTAAAAATATTTTTGGACACAGACAAACAGTGTGGGCCCAAATCAGACTGCAGGAGCAGTCTGATCTGGGTCCACACTGACTGCAAAAATGGTTTTTCAGGTAACAGGCAGATGACAAAGCAGACGACAATTGTCATGATTGGCATGGAATGGGTTAAGACATGAAATTAAGTCACCCAGAGCTTGGGGGCCATCTCACCTGGATCTACACTGTTTGTATAGGAATCTGTGCGTTTGTTTGTTTGTTAATTTGATTTGAGGTTTAACGTTCCCATCAACACCGTATAGGTCATTTTGGAGACATTGCTTCCAATTTGTGAGACTTTTACCAAACATTGAGATGAAATGACAAATCAAGTCCTATTGCCCAATGATATCAATAGGGTTTATAAGCATGGCCGATCCGACTAGCACCGCTTTACCAGGGCAGGCTTAGATCCTTTAAGCGGTTTACCAGCACTAGTGTGTGATCGGTTTCAGCTCTGCGTGGAAGCATCATGCAGCCCATTTATTTCTTTAGCGCCAATGGGAGAAGGCCCAGTATCTGTACTGATCTACAGGGATGAGAGGGTTGAGCAAGAGAATGATCAGCTCAGTGTCAACATGTACCTTTGACATTTATAATATTTCAGAAAAAAAACACTTCTTTGTTTAGAACTGAGTTTTGGGGTATAAATTAAACTGAACAATTACTGATGGATTTTATGCTGGGCCCTTTAACCCTTAAGACACCGAGAAAAACTACATCTGAAAATGTCGCCTGCTTATGTTGTCTGCTGAATTTTTTGCAAAGGTTTTAAAAAATATTTTTGCTTACAGGCAAACAGTGTGGACCCAAATTAGCAGACGACAATTGTCGTGATTGGCATTTTATGGGTTAATGCCAATAGAGGTGAGCATACTTTACTTTTGATAAGTATTTCATTTCAAAATGAAAGATTTCAATACACAAGTAACTAATCAATGTTGATAAAATGCAATTGTTTTTGTTTGTCTATTTTAGCTTAATAGCCCAGTCAACAATATTGTGCTGCATTATGCTTCCACGCAGAGCTGAAGCCGACACACACACAAGTACTGGTAAACCGCTTAGAGGATCTAAGCCTGCCCAGGCAAAGTGGTGCGCACGAGTCGGACCGTCCATGCTTATAAACCCTAATGGTTTCCTTGGACGACAGGGCGGGAGATGTCATTTCATCTCAATGTCAGGTAAAAGTCCCACAAAATTGGAAGCAACGTCTCCAAAATGACCATTACAGTGTTGACGGGGACGTTAAACTGCAAATTAAACAAACAAAATTCATACAGAGCACAACAAACTCTGATCAGACTCTGCAAATGCACAGGCTGATCGGAGACTATGGGGTACACACAAAAGACCCCTTTTCTTTGGTATGGCCTAAATAATAAAGTAGAAGCAGTTATTTGGATACAAGGTACGACACTCAGAAGCTAGGTCAGCTAAATTATGAATTATAAGCTAAGCTAATATTATAAGCTAAGCTAAAATTGAAACCACAAACAGAACAAGAAAGCATTGCATCTTCTGGCATAACTACACATGTACATTCATGCATTTTAATTTCAAGACACTGTTTAATAAACACAAACCAAAATACAACCAATTTACCCAGAAATTTGAACACTATTTTTCTTTTTTTTTCATTTGCTTATGCTGACCGATGAGAAATGAGCCTATTTTATAGAGTAATTCCGCTATTAAAACCACTTAAAATTAAGACTAATTCTGCTTTAAAATGCCATTTAGTAGGTTGCAGTTATTCTTTCTTTGTGTTTTCTGCACAGAGTATCCTCTGGTCAGAGACCACATTTGGGACTGTTCAAAAGTGGTCTTAAAGACCACTTTTGAACAGTCCCAAAGGTGGTCTTAATAAAGAATTTTACTGTATAGCATTCCCCATCTTAGGTTCTTCAAAATGTGCATGCATGGTCAACTAATAGATTGAGTGGAGTTAAACAGCCCAGTCAACTTTATTTAGGTAGCATTAAGCAGGTCCGTTTATCTAACAACACCTTTCCAGGGCAGGTCTTGTTTTGTTTGATTTGACGTTTTATGTCCCCGACAACACTATTTAGATCATTCTGTGCTTCCAATTTTGTGGGACTTTTACCCATCATTGAGATGAAATGACATCTCATGCCCTGCGCCAGAACAAACCAAAAGGGTTTATATGTAGGGATGGTCCAACTTGCACCACTTTTTCACAATTGCAAATAGTTTCCATAGTTCTTTGAACAGAAATATTCGAGGTTTAAACAGAAATTATAGGTCTACAAATAGAAACTAGAGCTGTCAGAGGATCTGACTATAGCCCCGCTTCAGCGCTGTCAGAGAAGAAAGTTATTTAAGCTGCAGAGAAAACAGTTATGAACAAGAAATAACTGTTGAAAATTTTACATTATCTGGAAAAACTCTAAGAGTTGTGAGCCCTTGTCCCTCATTTCAATGAGCATGATACATTACCAGAATGTCCATGTTTATACTAAATTTCATCTTCCATTTTTCAATGTTCAAAGGGTAATAACTCCTAAAGTAGGCCAATCAGAGTCAGGGTTCCTGCGCTCTGCACATTGTCTCATGGTGCTTTACACTTGTGTGAAGTGTCATGAAAATATCTCAAATGGTTTGTGAGTTATGGAGCCGACACAGTCAAAATTGCCTTTTTAAATGTTCAAAGGGCAATAACTCCTAAAGTAGGCAAACCAGAGTTATGGTTCCTGCACTCTGCACATCATCTCAAGGTGCTTTTCATTTATTTGAAGTTTCATGAAAATATCAGAAACGGTTATGGAGCGGACATAGTTAAAATTGCCATTTTTTAATATTCAAAAGCCTATAACTGAAAAAGTAGACAATCCAGAGTTTGGGATCCTGCGCTCTGCAAACGTAATATGGTGCTTTACATTTGTGTGAAGTTTCATAAAATTATCTCAAACGGTTTTTGAGTTACGAGCAAAGACGGCTAAAATTGATATTTTTCAATATTCAAAGGGAAATAACTCAAAAATTAGGCAATCCAGAGTTATGGTTCCTGCACTCTGCACACCATCTCATGGTGTTTAATGTTTGTGTGAAGTTTCATGAAAATATGTGAATGGGTTTTAAAGTTATGGAGCGGACACGAAAATTGTTAACAGACACAGACAGACACACACACAGAAAATACGAAAACCAGAGTTATGGTTCTTGCGCTCTGCACATTGTCTCATAGTGCTTAACATTTGTGTGAAGTTTCATGAAATTATCTCAAACGGTTTTCGAGTTATGAAGCGGACACTGTTAAAATTGCCATTTTTCAATGTTCAAAGGGTAATAACTCCAAAAATAAGCAATGCAGAGTTATGGTTCCTGCGCTCTGCACATCGTCTCATAGTGCTTAACATTTGTGTGAAGTTTCCTAAAAATATCTCAAACGGTTTTCGAGTTATGAAGCAGACACAATTAAAATTGCCATTTTTCAATGTTCAAAGGGCAATAACTCCAAAAGTAGGCAATCCACAGTTATAATTCTTTCGCTCTGCACATTGTCTTATGGTGTTTAACATTTGTGTGAAGTTTCATGAAAATATGTTAAGCAGATACAAAGTTATGGAGCCAACACAAATTAACGGAATCACGGAATTACGGAATTACGGAAAATGTTCAAAGGGCAATAACTCCAAAAGTAGGCAATCCACAGTTATAATTCCTTCGCTCTGCACATTGTCTTATGGTGTTTAACATTTGTGTGAAGTTTCATGAAAATATGTTAAGCAGATACAAAGTTATGGAGCCAACACAAATTAACGGAATCACGGAATGACAGAAGGACATGGCAAATCCAATATAGCCCCACTTTTTCAAAGCGGGGCTATAACAAGAATTCCACAAAGACAATGTCATGCCTGTGGGGACTCACATTAGAGTGAAAGCTAGGGTGGTCACCAATGTTGACGGCTTGACGAACAAATGCACGGAAAACCAAACTCCTATATCGTGCCATGCTTAAAGCAGGTGCGACAAAAAATGCATGAGGAATGTCTTAAAAATTGTATACCAAAACAATATGTTCAACATCAATCTACACTCAAAGGCAATCAATCTACCACTGCTGTCAGTGCTTTGAATTTTTGTGGGGTGGATACTAACAAAGATTAACCATTTTTGTACCAAATGGAATCTTCCTCCTTATATATCCCAAGACTCCACTTCAAAATTTTAGGGGTATCAGGTTGTGTTTTTGGAAAATGGCAATACTTTTAGCAAACAGTGGAGGCCCTGATCAGACGCCCGGTTCTGCGGCATCTGATCTGGGCCTGCACTTTTGCCTGGGTACCCGTTCTGTTGTTTCTGTTACTAAATGGGTTAAGAAAGTAACCACTTTTCTTTTTTGTTTTGTTTTGTTTTGCTTGTGTTTTCCCCAAAGAAAGGCTCTGTTAAAAACATAACTTCTTTTTATGACTTCTTAAAAAATCCTTGATTTCAGTGGACAAATATTTTGGGTAAATATGAGAAAAGCAACAGAAATAGAATACAAGCAATGAGCTATGAGCAAAACATACAATGTACATTGATACAAAATTTATCAACTACCCCCTATATTTTATGTATTGTAACACCTTGACCTGATAAAGATATGCTATCTCAGGACAAGTGAGCCTTATCAGGTCAATGTGACATAGCACTTTTATGAATGAACCAGACTACTGGAAAAATTGGCAAAATATTATTACTGGAAAAATTGGAAAAAATACTTGAAAAAGGAAAAATTACAGTAAGCTGATACTAAATATATTGATGGATTATTGCCTGTCGACAATTGGCTAAATGATATGTTAACTGCCAAAAGAGATAAAAGGATAAATGGAATACCAGATTCGTGTCATTTGATATCAAGTTTATCAGGCTCTGCTTCGAGAACACAGGCAGAATCCCTCGGTAAGCCTTGTGAATCTACAAGCATTCTCGAAGCCTTGACAGATGAAATCTGGTATTCTCTATTTATAGCTATTCCCACAACTACAGAAAGTAAAAGAGAAGCCTCCGTGGCGTAGTAGTTATGCTAACACCTTGTAAACCAGGGGTCGCATGATTGATCCCAGGCTTCTCCAGACTTTCGGATGAGTCTTTAAACCGAGGACCCGTCTCTGTATGACCTTAGCTGTTGGTGGGATGTAAAACTCAAACACTCACTCACAGAAAGTAAAAGATGTTTTCAACACAGGAAATAAAATCATGGCTAGTAGACTCGTAAGGGGTATTTTACCGCCGGTTATGCACTCAAAATCCTTATCTATCTCAAACAAAGAATGTTGCCAACACAGCGAGTACCGAACCCGCAATGTTCTGGTCACCAGTCAGACCTCTTTGTTGGTGGTCTAGCTATTGAAATTTCCCTCCATGTTGACAAGATTCAGACTGATGATATGCACTGGCTTGATGGAACTTTGCAGGCATGTACATGTATTAGTATACCAGGCTTAGAGATTTCCAGGCCTCCCACTTTGAAAATATAGGTTTTTATATAGGTTCTTCTTACTCAAAATATAGGTTATTTACAGGTTTTTCAATAAAAATACAGGTTTAAAAAAAAAAGAGTCTTCCAAACTTACATAAAGATTTAAAACTGAAGAAAAAATATTTGATGAAGTTTTGTGCCACATTTACTCAGATAAAGTTGATCTAAATTTTACAAAGTCCAAGCGAGCGAAGCAAGCGTGCCCCCAACCCCCAAACAGCTGCAAGAACAGGCCCTAACCCTAGCAAAGCCACCCCAAAACAAGAGGGCCCAATGGCCCTATATCGCTCACCTGTGTACCAGAAAATCATAAGTGTAGGAGACCCTTTGACATTGCTACATACTAAATATCTGAGCTCTGGGCCTTATGTTTGTTTGTTTTGTTTGATTTGAGGTTTAACGTCCCCGTCAACACTAAGGTCATTTTGGAGACGTTGCTTCCAATTTTGTGGGACTTTTACCCGACATTGAGATGAAATGACATCTCAAGCCCTGTCGCCCAATGAAACCAATATGGTTTATTAGCATGGACGGCCCGCCTCGCACCGCGGTTCCTCTAAGCGGTTTACCAGTACTAGTGTGCGGGCCGGATTCAGCTCTGCGTGGAAGCATCGTGCAGCCCATATATTTCTTCAAGCCCCTATGGGTGGGAGCGGTCTGGGCCTTATGACTTTGGAGAAGAAGGTTTTTTTTTTTTTCCAGTATAAGTCCATACGTCAATTTTGACCCAAAGGGCATGGTTGGCAGGATTTATGTAGGCGACGATTTCATGTTGCTATAAACTAAATATCTAAGGTCTGTACTTCATGGTTTCAGAGAAGAAGATTTTTAAAGTTTTTTTTTTTCCATAATAAGTTTATTGGAGTTAAGAAGCCACAGGATTTGGCAAGTTTGAACCCCAGATGCAAGACTCAGGCAGGATTCATGTAGGCAACCACTCCATGTTGCTACATGCTAAATACCTAAGCTCTGGGCCTTATGGTTTCACAGAAGAATATTTTTGAAGTTTTTTTTTTTTTTCCATTTTAAGTTTTTTTCCATTTTTAGTCCATCCATGGTAGCTAATGGGCCATGGGTGTGGCCAATTCTGGCCCAAGGGGCGTGATTTGCAGGATTTATGTAGGTGACCTGGGCCCTGTGGTTTCAGAAGAAGATTTTTGAAGCTGTTTTCCATTATGAGTCTATGGGAGCTTAGGGTCCCTGGGTCGTGGTCCATTATGAACCCAGGGGCATGATTGGCAGGATTTAAGTAGGTGACCACTTGCCATTGCTACATGCTATATATCCTGTGGTTTCAGAGAAGAAGATTTTTGAAGCTTTTTTTTCCATTATAATTCTATGGTAGCTAAGGGGTCCCAGGGTGTGGCCTGTTTTGACCCCAGGGGCATGATTGGCAGGAATTGTGTAGGTGACCACTTGCCATTGCTACATGCTAAATATCTAAGCTCTGGGTCCTGTGGTTTCAGAGAAGAAGATTTTTGAACCTTTTTTCCATTATGAGTATATAGGAGCTAAGGGGCCCCGGGGTGTGGCCAATTTGGACCCCAGGGGCATGATTGGCAGGAATTATGTAGGTTACCACTTGCCATTGCTACATGCTAAATATCTACCGTAAGCTCTGGGCCCTGTGGTTTCAGAGAAGGAGATTTTTTAAGCTTTTTTCCATGATGAGTCTATGGGAGCCAAGGGGCGCCGGCCCACGGGCCCTGTGGTTTCAGAGAAGAAGGTTTTTTAAGCTTTTTTCCATTATGAGTCTATGGGAGCGAAGGGGCCCCGGGGCATGGTCCATTTGGAACCCAGGGGCATGATTGGCAGGAATTATGTATGTGACCACTTGCCCTTGCTACATGCTTAATATCTAAGCTCTGGGCCCTGTGGTTTCAGAGAAGAAGATTTTTGAAGCTTTTTTCCATTATGAGTCTATGGGAGCAAAGGGGCGCTGGCCCATGGCCCATTTGGAACCCAGGGGCATTATTGGCAGGAATTATGTAGGTGACCACTGGCCGTTGCTACATGCTAAATATCTAAGCTCTGAGCCCTGTGGTTTCAGAGAAGAAGTTTTTTGAACCATTTTTCCATTATGAGTATACAGGAGCTAAGGGGCCCTGGGGTGTGGCCAATTTGGACCCCTGGGGCATGATTGGCAGAAATTATGTAGGTGACCACTTGCCATTGCTACATGCTAAATATCTAAGCTCTGGGCCGTTGGGTTTAGAGAAGAAGATTTTTTTAAGCTTTTTTTCCATTATGAGTCTATGGGAGCGAAGGGGCCCCGGGGCGTGGCCCATTTGGAACCCAGGGGCATGATTGGCAGGAATTATGTAGGTGACCACTTGCCCTTGCTACATGCTAAATATCTAAGCTCTGGGCACTGTGGTTTCAGAGAAGAAGATTTTTGAAGCTTTTTTCGATTATAAGTCTATAGGAGCTAAGGGGCCCCGGGACGTGGTCCGTTTGGACTCTAGGGGCATGATTGGCAGGAATTATGTAGGTGACCACTTGCCCTTGCTACATGCTAAATATCTAAGCTCTGGGCCCTGTGGTTTTAGAGAAGAAGAGTTTTGAAGCTTTTTTCCATTATGAATCTATGGGAGCCAAGGGGCGCCGGCCCATGGCCCATTTGGAACCCAGGGGCATGATTGGCAGGAATTATGTAGGTGACCACTTGCCATTGCTACATGCTAAATATCCAAGCTCTGGGCCCTGTGGTTTCAGAGAAGAAGATTTTTGAACCTTTTTTCCATTATGAGTCTATGGGAGCTAAGGGGCCCCGGGGCATGGCCCATTTGGACTCTAGGGGCATGATTGGCAGGAATTATGTAGGTGACCACTTGCCCTTGCTACATGCTAAATATCTAAGCTCTGGGCCCTGTGGTTTTAGAGAAGAAGATTTTTTAAGCTTTTTTCCATTATGAATCTATGGGAGCCAAGGGGCCCCGGCCCATGGCCCATTTGGAACCCAGGGGCATGATTGGCAGGAATTATGTAGGTGACCACTTGCCATTGCTACATGCTAAATATCCAAGCTCTGGGCCCTGTGGTTTCAGAGAAGAAGATTTTTGAACCTTTTTTCCATTATGAGTCTATGGGAGCTAAGGGGCCCCGGGGCATGGCCCATTTGGAACACAGGGGCATGATTGGCAGGAATTATGTAGTTGACCACTTGCCCTTGCTACATCCTAAATATCTAAGCTCTGGGCCCTGTGGTTTCAGGGAAGAAGATTTTTAAAATGTTTCCCTTTATAAGTCTATGGGAGGTATATGTTGCCATGGCAACCAGATTTCCAATCTGATCAGCCCAAAAACCTTATGCAGCCTTTCCCCCTACCTGATGATGCTTCACATGAAATTTGATCAAGATTGGCCATGGGTTATTAGAGATATACTAATTTGAAATTGTTTACGGACGCACGGACGCACACACTCACGACGGACAAAAAGTGATCCCAAAAGCTCACCTCGTCACTACGTGACAGGTGAGCTAAAAATGGTGGAGCGCTGTGGTGCAGTGGTAAGTGGACCTATGTGGTGCAGTGGTAAAGCATCGGATTTGAGATCGACAGGCAGATGGTTCGATCCCCACAAGCGTGAAGTGTTGTTTCCTTGAGCAAGAGACTTGATCCACATTGCTTGGTACTGGATTTTCCCAAGGAAGAGGAAGAAAAAAAGGGCCACATGGAAGATAAGTACTAGTACTAAATGTGTTACCCTCTATGAATAAAGCTGATTATTATTATTAACAAGAACTGTCACTATAGGTGACTAATGCCCCCTGTGGGAGCCAATTTCTGAGTTTTTGCAAAATTTCAAGGGGAGATAATTCAGCAAAAAATGACAACAGAGTTGTGGCCCTTAATTAGAAAGTAGCCCTTTTGATGAAGAATAAGTGTGTGAAGTTTCATGGGGCTAGGTCAAATACTTTTGAAGTTATGATCAAGGTTAAAGTCTGTGACCGACAGACAAACAGACAGGGCAAAATTTCAAGGGGAGATAATTCAGCCAAAAATGATCACAGAGTTTTGGCCCTTGGTCAGAATGTAGCCCTTGTGATGATGAACAAGTGGGTATTGTTTCATGGGGCTAGGTCAAATACTTTTGAAGTTAAGGTTAATTTCTGAGTTTTTGCAAAATTTCAAGGAGAGATAATTCAGCCAAAAATGACAACAGAGTTATGGCCCTTGGTCAGAATGTAGCTCTTGTGATGATGAATAAGTGTGTGAAGTTTCATGGGGCTAGGTCAAATACTTTTGAAGTTATGTTCAAGGTTAAAGTTTTTGTGACGGACAAACAAACAGACAGACAGGGCAAATACTATATGCCCCCCGAATCAGATTCTCGGGGGGCATAAAAATGAGGACTGAATTTGAGCAGGCTGACAGGTAGAATCACAGTGGAAGTATTAGCATCAGGAAGAGGAGTGGGCAAATTTTCAAGGGGAGATAATTCAGCCAAAAATGAAAACATATTTATGGCCCTTGGTCAGAATGTAGCCCTTGTGATGATGAATAAGTGGGTGATGTTTCATGGGGCTAGGTCAAATACTTTTGAAATTATGGTTAATATCTGAGTTTTTGCAACATTTCAAGGAGAGATAATTCAGCCAAAAATGATAACAGAGTTATGGCCATTGGTCAGAATGTAGCCCTTGTGATGATGAATAAGTGTGTGAAGTTTCATGGGGCTAGGTCAAATACTTTTGAAGTTATGATCAAGGTTAAAGTTTTTGTGAAGGACAGACAAACAGACAGACAGGTCAAGTACTATATGCCCCCCGAATCAAAGATTCTCGGGGGGCATAAAAATGAGGACTGAATTTGAGCAGGCTGACAGGTAGAATCACAGTGGAAGTATTAGCATCAGGAAGAAGAGATAATTTTCAGAATTTTTGCTTTATTTATTCCAACTAAACTGTATGCTGTAGGTACTTGAAAGGGTCACCTCAACGAGGCAATTCTAACAAGTACAAACGATGTGAAATGGAGAAATAAGACAAAATTTAATGAGCACCAAGCAAAACTGCAAAGCAGATGATATCTTTTTTTCAATTTTCAGAGAAAATCAGGCTTGACATTTCATGTGAATTGTCTGCTCAGCAAGGTTGACTTAAGCAGATTATTCACATGAAATGACAAGCCTTATTTTCTAAGAAAAATATAATGTTTTTTAAAATGTCACATGATAAGGCAGTCATGACCTGTCTTTCAATGCAATGGTTAATTACCTTTAAAATCTGAAACGCACTATACATGTATATGCTGTAGCCCCCGTCTATCGGGGCTTGAAGAAATAGATGGGCTGCATGATGCTTCCATGCAGAGCTGAAACCGACCCGCACATGAGTACTGATAAACGGCTTAGAGGATAAATGGCAATGAGGTGCGAGTCGGCCTGTCCATACTTATAAACCCTATTGGTTTTATTGGGCGGCAGGGCTTGAGATGTCATTTCATCTCAATGTCGAGTAGTCCCACAAAATTGGAAGCAATGCCTCCAAAATGACCTTTACAGTGTTGACATGGAAGTTAAACTTAAAATCAAACAAACAAAACAAAACATATATATGCCAATGGCAGATATACAAGTACTGCAAATAAGGTTTTTTGTGAAGCCAGATTTTCAGATATTTTGAAAGGTTTGTATCATTCTTAAGAAAAATAATATATAAGATTTTGCATACGTAATGACCCTATGGACGGCTCCCTGCTTCTCCAATGCAATATTGCTGAAAAGTTTAGGACAGAGCACAGTTTATCACATAATGTCACTGTTATTAAGTGGGTCACGCATGTCATGAAAGAGATATGACTACAAGAATAACCATTACGAAAACACGCCTATACAAATACGTAGTAAATTTTACCGCCGAAAAAACAATTTTAAGATGGAAAACTGTGAAGTTTTTTTTTTATTTCTGCTCAAAATATAGATTTTGGGTACTTGTTACAACTGCCTCATTCAGGTGGTTCTAACTTGTACCCACAATCTATATTTGAGATGGCAAATTGTGATATTTTCCTTATTTCTGCTCAAAATATAGATTTTGGGTACGCGTTAGAACTGCCTCATTGAGGTGGTTCTAACGAGTACCCACAATCTATATTTAAGAGCAGAAATAAGAATTCTTATTTCTGATCAAGCTATAGATTTTTGGTTCTTGAGGTGGTTCTAGTGAGTATCCACAATCTATATTTTAGATCAGAAATAAAAGAAATAAGGTTTATCCCTGTGAATCCCAGTTTTACTAAAAAAGGGGTTCCAGGGGGTCAGAATAATATATAGGCATGTTTTCGTGATGACATGCTTACTGGCAGTAACACCATGACATCATCTGTGACAAACCTATATTTTCTTTTGCACTTCTTCCAAGCTCAAATCCAGTTTTAACCCTTACCTTGCTGTTCACGACAACCCCTATCTTTGGAAACAGTGTAGATCCAGATCAGATGTCTTCTGAAGAAGCCATCTGATCAGGATCTTCACTGTTTGGCATTCAGTTTATGAATTTGTAGCAATAAATTACATCAAGTAATTTGATTGGTTGATAGACAGAAATGGGTGTGGCTTAAATGAATATTCAGCAAGATAAGGGTTAAATAGTTATTTGATAAACAGAATCTTACACTAGTACTTGTGGACATTTCATACTAACTCTTATCCTGCTGTTCACGACAACCCTTTTCTTTGCAAACAGTGTAGATCCAGAAGAAGCCATCTGACCTGGATCTACACTGTTCCACATTCAATTTATGAATTTGTAGCAATAAATTACATCAAGTAATCTGATTGGTTCAAAGTCAGAAATGGGTGTGGCCAAACTGAATATTCAGCAAGAGAAGGGTTAAATTCATGTAACTTGCCAGAGGCTCATTTCATAAGTATATTTCATATGAAATAGCCACTCGTGTAAGGTCATCTATGTACTGCAGCAGTATGATGGAACATGAAGCGACAGGGCACACATTTCATGATAGTCATGAAATAATTTTCTTCAGTCTCCCTAACACAAAACATATCCAATTAAAATTCATTTGACAAGCCTGTCGCAATAACAGAATTTCATTCTCGTCCAAGGACAATTGCATAAAAAATCCACTTGTCCAAACAACCTTTCACTTGTCAAAACAATAGGTACATGTGTACATGATGGCCCTGAAGGCAGAATCGCTCATCTGATCCATATTAATAGGTAATATATGAAGTGGAGTGGAGACTTTGAGCAATTTTAGTTAACACTTGACCTGCTGAATATTTGAATTAGCCACTGACCATCAACCAATCAGATTACAAGTCATGATGTAATATTTTCCTTCAAATTCACAAACTGCATAACAAACAGTGTAGATCCTGATCAGATGGCTTCTTCAGAAGCAATCTGATCTGGATCTACACTGTTTGCAAAGATAGGGGTTGTCAGGAACAGCAGGATAACGATGACCCAAGGAACAGTTCTGTGAAATTATTTCAAAATCCAAACACTGGTTATGGAGAAGATATTTAAAGATTTTTCTATATTTTGCCCTGGTGGCCTTTCTGTTCATCCGAGAGGAACAGTTTAAGCAATTTGGCAGAGGGTCATATTAGGAAGATTCCTATGAAATTATTTCAAAACGCTTCCACTGGATAAGGAGGAGAGTAGTTTAAAGGTTTTCTATTTTTAGCTCTGGGAGCCATCTTGTTCATCCGAGTGGAAAGTTTTGAGCCATTTTGGTGGGGAGTTCCTGTAAAATTATTTCAAAATCTTTTCACCAGTTGAGATGTTTTTTAAGTATACTGTTGACAGACGAGATGATGTTTTCTATTTTTAGCCCTGGGACCAGTTGTACAAAGCATTGTTAGCTTAACGAGCTCGTTATTGGTCAAATTGTTAACTGTTCTAGCAAGTACAATATCGAAAATTTTGGTATTTTTGTTGAAAAAATGTGAGCAGCATATTTCCAATATTTAATGATCAAAGTTTTAACTATATGTTAACTAACGACGTCGTTAGTTTTGAACAACTGGCCCCTGGTGATCATCTTGTTCATTCAAAAAGAACAGTTTGGGCAATTTTTGTAGAGGTTCATTCAATGAATAGTCAAATGAAACTATTTTGAAATCCGTGTAGTGGCCTAGGATGAGATGGCCTTTTTAGGTTGTTTTTTTTTTCTGTTTTTAGCTCTGGCAGCCATCTTGTTCAGCGAAGCTGAACCATTTTACGCAATTTTGGTAGCAATATTCCTGTAAAATTATTTCAAAATCCATTTACTTAAGCGCTCTGCGCCCAAGGGGGTGGTCTAAACTGAGCAGCTTATAAGAAAGCAAGTAAACACCATCCGATGAGGTTGTCCAGTGCAGGAGGGATCCTTTTTAGAAGGGCACAGGTTTTACCAACATTACCGGCTGTTAGATTTTACACCCGGAAATGACTTTAAAAACGGACGATTTCTCAAGTACCAGTTTTCAACAGATCACCCAAGGTTACCTGTTCTATCACAATTTTGTGCATCAATCTAAACAACTACTGGTGATAAATATGTAGCCATAATATAGGTAGCTACACAAGCTATCAATTTTATCCTTCGAAGCACTCACTGAGCCCTATTGTCTTGTAGTTCTTTTTTTTTTTTCGTGTCTTAAACGGTTCCGGGTCAGATCATGTGACCCCCATATTTGGAAGTCAAGTGACCCATAATACTTCTGGTAGAAATGGTGGAAGATGTCTTGCCTATAATGTGTCTAAGTATGAGCAGAATCAGTTCAGGTTTAAGGAAATTATGGCTGCTGAAATAAGGGAACCCCCTCCAAAGGGTGAGTATTGAAAAAAATCAGCATGCTAAAGGTTAAGGAGGAGATGTCTTTTAAATTAATTGTTTACAGATGAACAGACAGCAAGCAGTCACAAAAGCTCACAATGAGCCTTTGGCTCAGGTGAGCTAAAAAGGACAGGCAAATGATCGTGATGAATGGATATGTCAAAGAATGCAGCTGGATGAGTGACAAACAGTGTAGAAACTAATAACACACTCTATTATGTATGCGGCATCTCATCTGGATCTAAATCGTTTACACAGGCATGTCTGTCCGAATACATACAGTAAATATGGTATCCCTTCTTTTTTTTACATGCAGAAAAAACGTTTTTTTTTTTGCTTTAACCCTTATCTTGCTGAATATTCATTTAAGCCACACCCATCTCTGACTTTGAACCAATCAGATTACTTGATGTAATTTATTCCTACAAATTCATAAACTGAATGCCAAACTGTGTAGATCCTTATCAGATGGCTTCTTCAGAAGCCATCTGATCTGGATCTACACTGTTTGCAAAGATAGGGGTTGTCGTGAACAGCAAGATAAGGGTTAATGATTACGTATAGCTCTGCTTTCAAACTATATGTATATACTAAATATACTAAGCACACTGATAGCAAAACAACAATAATAATAATTTGACAAAGACATACAAGAAGTCACCTAACATTTCTGACTAAAATAAATTATATAAGTGCACACATAAACTGGGACCATTTCCTTGATGCCAGCCAGCCATAATTCCAGATGAGATATAATGAGGATCATAATGACTTTACCATAAAAATCCCAACAATTTTGACACCTCGGGGACTTGATGTAATTCTCCTAAAATTTTAACAAATTTTGTTTCATGATCCAGAAAGGAGTACAAAAGGTGCAGAAGGAATGGCAAACAGTGTTGACTCTGATCAGACTGCTCCTTGAGGAGCGATCTGATCTTGGTCTGCACCATTTGCTTGGGCTGATCTGTCCCAATATATGTACTTAGGATCATTACAGTATTAACATTAATTTTCTTAAAAATTTAATTTCTAAATCATATGCCGTAATAATCCATCTGCACTTTTTGGACTCCTTGCTGGATCATGAAACAAATTTGTTAAAATTCTAAAAGAATTACAGCAAGTCCTCAAGGTGTCCGAATTTTTAGGAATTTTATGGTGTTTATCAATCAACCCAAAGTTACTAAATGGATCTGAGTTCTGTTGCTTATGTCCATGTGACTATCACTGCGAAAACAGCATTTGGTTTGAATCCCAGGTAACAGCTATTTTATAGCCGTGATGTTCCTGTCCCTGTGACACCAGAATGCTGTGTTATCTGTAAAACCTGGGCTGGGCTCGTGTACTGGGACACTGGCCAACAGTGTACACCCAAAACTTTTGCTTAAAGGCTTAACCCTTAAGACGCCAAGAAAAAAATCTCATCTGAAAATGTCATCTGCTTATGTCGTCTGCTGAATTTTTTGGAAACTTTTTAAAAATATTTTTGCATACAGACAAACAGTGTGGGCCCAGATCAGACTGCTCATACAGGAGCAGTCTGATCTGGGTCCATACTGTTTGCGAAAAAATTACTTTTAAGGTAACTGGCAGATGGCAAAGCAGACGACAAAGGTAATGATTGACATTTTATGGGTAAAAGAGCTCTGGACTATTTTCTCAACACTCAAGCCTCTAGTGCTGTTTGTTCTTTGATTCTTATTTCTTCTTAGAAAAATGATGAGCCAATTCTAACAATTGCCCACAACATAATAACTTAGGGGTTTTATGGAGAAGTATTGAAGAAAAAAATAATCCGAAAATAATCCTAGTTACTCCTTATCAGTAGCTATGGCCAGCTGACTGAGGTTAGCTCTGAATCATATACTGGATACTGAAAAGGGCTCTTAGTATTTCGAATGTAGACCCTTGTTACATAGGGAATTTTGCATGAGTGTTCATGTATTAATCAATTCATTAAACAAGTTAAACAAGAGCACCGCATGCGGGTGCCAACGCTCGTCTGCAGTTTCTTTTAGAAAACAAAAGTTCTAAGTCAAATCAAATTGCAAGATGGAGTTATAAAACTTGTAGGGAATGTAGCTCTTGTGATGGTGAGTATGTGTATGAAGTTTCATGAAGGTAGGCCAAATACTTTTGGAAATATGGTCAAGGTTAAGTTTTTTGGTTAATTTTTCAAAAACTAGGTCAAAGTTCAAAGGTCAAGGTCACAGGTCAAAAAGCGTGGTATGACTGAAAAGGTCTTGTCCCAAGGAACATTCATGTGAAGTTGGAAGGCTCTGTTGTGAATAGTATTGAAATAAGAGACAAAAACAATTTAAAACAAGAGCACCGCAAGCGGGTGCCAACGCTCGTCTGCAGTTTCTTTTAGAAAACAAAAGTTCTAAGTCAAATCAAATTGCAAGATGGAGTTATAAAACTTGTAGGGAATGTAGCTCTTGTGATGGTGAGTATGTGTATGAAGTTTCATGAAGGTAGGCCAAATACTTTTGGAAATATGGTCAAGGTTAAGTTTTTTGGTTAATTTTTCGAAAAATAGGTCAAAGTTCAAAGGTCAAGGTCACAGGTCAAAAAGCGTGGTATGACTGAAAAGGTCTTGTCCCAAGGAACATTCATGTGAAGTTGGAAGGCTCTGTTGTGAATAGTATTGAAATAAGAGACAAAAACAATTTAAAAAAAACGGAGAGAAAAGGGGAGATAATTCAATCAAATTGCAAGATGGAGTTATAAAACTTGTAGGGAATGTAGCTCTTGTGATGGTGAGTATGTGTATGAAGTTTCATGATTTGTTTGTTTGATTTGAGGTTTAACGTCCCCGTCAACACTGTAAAGGTCATTTTGGAGACGTTGCTTCCAATTTTGTGGGACTTTTACCCGACATTGAGATGAAATGACATCTCAAGCCCTGTCGCCCAATGAAACCAACAGGGTTTATTAGCATGGACGGTCCACCTCGCACCGCGGTTCCTGGACAGGCTTAGATCCTCTAAGTGGTTTACCAGTACTAGTGTGCGGGCCGGATTCAGCTCTGCGTGGAAGCATCATGCAGCCCATATATTTCTTCAAGCCCCTATGGGCGGGGGTATGAAGTTTCATGAAGGTAGGCCAAATACTTTTGGAAATATGGTCAAGGTTAAGGTTTTCGGTTAAATTTTCGAAAAATAGGTCAAAGTTCAAAGGTCAAGGTCACAGATCAAAAAGTGTGGTATCACTGAAAAGGTCTTGTCCCAAGGAACATTCATGTGAAGTTTGAAGGCTCTGTTGTGAATAGTATTAAAATGAGAGCAAAAAATGTGTTTCAGAAAAAAATTGGAAAAGGGGAGATAATTCAGCCAAAATCAACAATGTTGTTATGGTCCTTGGTCAAAATGTAGCTCTTGTGATGATGAGTGTGTGTATGAAGTTTCATGAGGCTAGGTCTAATACTTTTTAAGTTATAGCCAAGGTTAAGTTTTTTTGGAACGACGCAGGACGCAGGACGACGCAGGACGACTACGCAGACGCCGGAGTGATGACAATAGCTCGAAAGTTTTTTTTCAAAAAACAGACGAGCTAAAAAACGGAGAGAAAAGGGGAGATAATTCAATCAAATTGCAAGATGGAGTTATAAAACTTGTAGGGAATGTAGCTCTTGTGTTGGTGAGTATGTGTATGAAGTTTCATGAAGGTAGGCCAAATACTGTTGGAAATATGGTCAAGGTTAAGGTTTTCGGTTAAATTTTCGAAAAATAGGTCAAAGTTCAAAGGTCAAGGTCACAGATCAAAAAGTGTGGTATCACTGAAAAGGTCTTGTCCCAAGGAACATTCATGTGAAGTTTGAAGGCTCTGTTGTGAATAGTATTAAAGTGAGAGCAAAAAATGTGTTTCAGAAAAAAATTGGAAAAGGGGAGATAATTCAGCCAAAATGAACAATGTTGTTATGGTCCTTGGTCAAAATGTAGCTCTTGTGATGATGAGTGTGTGTATGAAGTTTCATGAGGCTAGGTCTAATACTTTTTAAGTTATAGCCAAGGTTAAGTTTTTTTGGAACGACGCAGGACGCAGGACGACGCAGGACGACTACGCAGACGCCGGAGTGATGACAATAGCTCGAAAGTTTTTTTTCAAAAAACAGACGAGCTAAAAAAGGGGGATAAAATGCGAGGCTTTGCCGAGTTGAAAAAAGGATAAAATGTGAGGCTTTGCCGAGCATTTTATCCTGCTTCCTCAACAAGTTTCACAGATTCAATAATACATGAACACAAATGCAAGATTCTTTTTAGCACACATTTTATAATAAAACTGCAAGCACAGCATGATCCAGCGCCATTACAATTACATCAAGTAAGTGCCATATCACAGTGAAACAAAACCTAATGGCTGTTTTCCCCCATCCTAGTGATGTAACCATGCAAGTTTGGTCAGATCAAATCATTAAGTTCAGGAGATATAGTGCTTCAAACAGACTACATGACAGAAATGGCTATGTTCAATGGTCAAGGGACGGTAACTCCAAAAGTAGGAAAATCAGAGTTATGGTTCATATGTTCTGCATGTCATCTCAGGCTGCTCTACATACCTGTGAAGTTTCGTGAAAATATCTCAAATAGTATCAGAGTTATGGAGTAGTCTCAAAACTGTTAGCAACTGCTATATTCAAAGTTCAAAGGACAATAACTCCAAAGTAGGAAAATTAGAGTTATGGTTCATATGTTCTGCATGTCGTCTCATGGTGTTCTACATATCTGCGAAGTTTCACGGAAATATCTCAAATGGAGCGAAGTTATGGAGCGGACACGAAACTACGACAAACGGCTATTTCAAATGTTCAAAGGGCAATAACTCCAAAAGTAGGAAAATCAGAGTTATGGTTCATATGTTCTGCACGTTGTTGATAGTGCCCTACATAACTGTGAAGTTTTGTGAAAAATATCTTAAATGGTATCAGAGTTATGGAGCGGACACTAAACTGATAGCAACAGTTATATTCAAAGTTCAAAAGGCAATAACTCCAAAAGTAGGAAAATCAGAGTTACGGTTCATATGTTCTGCATGTCGTCTCATGGTGCACTACATACATGTATTTGTGAAGTTTCATGGAAATATCTCAAATGGTATAGGAGTTTTGGCGCGGACACGAAACTATGATAGAAATGCCTATGTTCAATGTTCAAAGGGCAACAACTCCAAAAGTAGGAAAATCAGAGTTACAGTATTTTATATGTTCTGCACGTCAACTGATAGTGCTTTACATATCTGTGAAGTTTTATGAAAATAACGGTATCAGAGTTATGGAGCAGACACCGGACTGAAGGACAGACGGATGAACATAATACTCCGCATTTTTTCAATGGCGGGGCATAAAAATGTCAAGATTCCGCCATTAGTAGACGTGACATTGTTAAGATGTCGGACATCATAGGTATAACGTTACAAGGTGTATCTAACTATTTTGCATATTTAATCCACTAGTGAATTATCGAATTGACAATACAATAGCTCAACCCTCCCATCTTGAGCTACAAATAAAAGAGCTGTTGAAATTGTCGTTATAACGAGTTTTGTTGTTTATTATATAAAACGTCAACATTAAGGGGGTTATCTGAATTTTCTTCAAATGTGCATGCACAGCAAACTAAAAAGGCTGGATGCATGAATTTGCATTAACCCATTGTATACTAGAGAACTGTTCCATTGCTATATGGTGGAAGAACAGTTTTTGTTTTTTTTTACCTCGTTGTCGGTACTTATTAGAATCTCGTCATGCAGGGAATTCCAACATGTACCAAAATACATGCTTTTAATAAATAGATTTCAGAGATCCTTATAAGTACCCATAACGAGCTTTTTCAGCGTTACGCGGCCCACAACCAATGAAATACAGAGATTTTCTAAAGAACATAATTTTGATCAATAACTAGATGTTTCTTTAAAACAGATTTTTTATCTGTTTTAAAGATTTATTATAGCTTTATCATAGAACACTAACCCAAATTGGCCTTAATGCCCAACAATGGAGAGCTGTGCATTACGTATTACTGTAATATTCAGCCACTAATAGACCACCTTTGGGACTGTTTAAAAGTGGTCTTAAAGACCACTTTTGAACAGTGCCAAAGGTGGTCTTAATATAAGAACTTTACTGAATTTTACTTTAACTGATATATATGTGTAACAGAATAAGCCTAGGTCCCCGCCCATCGGGCTTGAAGACATAGATGGGCTGCATGATGCTTCCAGGCAGAGCTGAAATCGACCGCACACGAGTACTGGTAAACCACTTAGAGGATTTAAGCCTGCCCAGGCAAAGCGGTGTGAGTTGGACCATCCATGCCTACAAACCCTATTGGTTTCATTGGGCAACAGGGCTTGAGGTGTCATTTTATCTCAATACACATGTATCGGGTAAAAGTCCCATAAAATTGGAAGCAATGTCTCCAAAATGACCTATACAGTGTTGACACGGACGTTAAACCTCAAACAAATAGTAAGCCTCATCATTTCTCCTTGTCACATATAAAAGTATTCTATTTACAGGATCCAGTAATATCATTCTGTCCAACTACTGAGGGTACAACAATCACAGAGCTAATCTCTACTGAGAAAAGGTCCCATTTTTCAAGCAGCTCATCTCATGGTTAGGTAAGTATGTCACACAAAAGAGAATAAAACAAGTGACCAGTCAGTCAATAATCCTCCATTGAACTGGCATTTTTTCCCATAATTTATAGCACCGATGGCATGATTGGACAATTCTGAGAGAATAGAATCTTGTTGAACGCAAAAAGCTTGTTATAAAAGAGAAATCCTCTGCTTAAACCTTATTCTGCTGAATAATTAATTTAGCCTCACCCATTTTTAACTCTGAACCAATCAAAATACTTGATGTAATTTATTCCTGCTAATTCATAAAATGAATGACAAACAATGTAGATCCTGATCAGATGGCTTCTTCAAAAGCCATCTGATCTGGATCTACACTGTTTGCAAAAGTATGGCTTTTTGTGATCAGCACTCCCCCTATATCTGATGCCATGATTTTCACTGTTAAATAAGGCATCTACAGAAGTTCCTCTCAATTTCTATATGTATGCAGTAAACACACACCTGAATAGGCTGCTATAGTCAAATTGTAAGACTTAACCCTTATCTTGCTGAATATTCATCTGAAGAAGCCATCTGATCCGGATCTGCACTGTTTGGCATTCAGTTTATGAATTTGTAGCAATAAATTACATCAAGTAATTTGATTGGTTGATAGACAGAGATGGGTGTGGCCTAAATGAATATTCAGCAAGATAAGGGTTAAACAAATGTTCATGGTCCAAAAGTTGTTAGGCCATTGAAGATTGATTTTAAATGTATAATTATGTACTTGTTATTTCGAGCCTAATGCTAATCAGAGGTGTGGCGAAAACTGGAGTATGCGGTGGAAAAAACACACCCGACTTTTCGTTGCAGAACTTGGTCTCCCACATGTGACCCAAGCCAGGCTCTGACTATTCCGAGTAAGCGCTCTTACCCATTACTAACAGTGTAGATCCAGATCAGATGGCTTCTTCACTGACATTCAGTTTGTGAATTTGCAGGAATAAATTTCATCAAGTAATCTGATTGGTTCAAAGACAGGAAAGGGTGTGGCTAAATTAATCATGCAGTGGAATAAGGGTTATACTATGATCTGGAGAATTTCTAGACTCAGCAACAACTTTACCCTTTTTGTACCAAATGGAATCTTCCTCCTTATATATAGCAGGAGTCCATTTTTGAGGTTGCGTTATCCTTAAAACATATTTGGAAAATGGCTGAACTTTTTGCATTTTGCGGCGTCTGTTCTGGGCCTGCACTGTTTGCAAGGGCACCTGTTTTGGGATTTCTGGTACAAAAAGGGTTAATATACCAGCCATAGCAGGGCTGGAAAATTCTCCAAAATCTCACCCGTCTTACATGACCAAGGGCAGGTAAACTACACAGGGAGGGACTAGACAGAATTTTTACTAGTCCTCCAAATTTTTTTTCTCGTCATGGCGTGTGGATGGGTGAAAATTTCCAGCCTTCCATAGAAAATGAACCATCGGTTGTTGCACTATACCTGAACCTGGTTCTTCTGTGACGAAAATTTGAAAACTGTTCCATTCGTAACAAAACAGGTCAAAAATCCACATCATTTGTGACCTACTTACTAAACCATGTATTACATGCAGCATGCAATGTGTACCTAGAATCAGATCTTGGAAGTACAGTTGAAACTGCAGAGCTAAATAAGAAGATAGAAAGAACAATGAGCCAACTACCCTTCTTCCGAACTTCTGGGGCTTCTTTCTTCCTTTCTTTCTTTCTTTCCGCAGAGGTCGCAGGATCGATCCTGGGCTTCTCCCAGACTTTCGGATGAGTCTTTAAACCAAGGTCCCGTCTCCGTGTGACCTTAGCTGTTGATGGGACGTAAAACTCAAACACTCACTCACTCAGTCCTTCTTTCTTTCTACGTATACTGCGATCAGTCACCTCTGACCATTACTGGCAGGTGTACATTGCATACACACCAGGGCTGCACAATACTTCCACGCAGAGCAGAAACCGGCCACACAGAGTACTGGTAAACCTCTTAAGAGAATCTAAGCCTGCCTAGGCAATGCGGTGCGAGTCAGACCGTCCATGCTTATTAACTCTATTGGTTTCATTGTGCGACAGGGCTTGAGATGTCATTTCATCTCAATGTCGGGTAAAAGTCCCGAAAAATTGGAAGCAACATCTCCAAAATGACCTATACAGTGTTGATGGGGACGTTAAACCTCAAATCAAACAAACCTGAACTTCTGTCTTTATATTAATTTATACCACAACCTCGTTATAACAGTTTTGGATATAACACACTTTCAAGATTGATCCCAAAAATGTATAGATTATATAGAAAAATATAGATTATATAGAAAAATGACCATAAATCATTTTTCTATATAATCTATACGTTTTTATTTGGATATAACAAGGTTGTTTAACTAACACAGTTTCTGTTTTGAACCCCATTACTAGTGTTACAAAGCTGTTGTGGTGTATTTAAATGTGCATTGTTTTGGTGTATTTAAATGCACATCTTTTTTTTTGTTTGATTTGAGGCTGAACGTCCCCGTCAACACTGTATAGGTCATTTTGGAGACGCTGCTTCCAATTTTGTGGGTAACCCGACATTGAGATGAAATGACATCTCAAGCCCTGCTGCCCAATGAAACCAATAGGGTTTATAAGCATGGACAGGCCGACTCGCACCGCTTTGCCTGGGCAGGCTTAGTACCTCTAAGCGGCTTACCAGTACTCGTGTGGGGGTCGGTTTCAGCTCTGCCTGGAAGCATCATGCAGCCCATCTATTTCTTCAAGCCCCGATGGGCAGGGGCCTTTAAATACGCATCTGTACTAACCCTAGTGTATAAGGGAATGATCACTTTGCTAAGGCTGACACAATTAATCATATAATCGATTAATCGATCGATAAATTCCCCAAAAATGATTATCATTTCTGATCTGCATTTTAATCGATTACTTGAAAGGTACAATTTACTACCCCCTATCCAAAGTTATGCCTAAAACAGCTGGATGAGTGGCAAACAGTGCAGACCCTGACGAGACGCCGCGCCGCATTCTGCGGCGTCTCATCTGGGTCTTCACTGTTTGCTCAGGCCTGTCTGTTCAAATATACATATGGTGTGCAACATATGGAAATAGTCATGCTCAGACAGAAAGCCAGACAGGTAAAAGTATGACAGAAACCTTAGCGATTACTAATCGATTATCTATCGCAACGACGGGACTGATAATCGATTATCTTTTCAGCTCCGATTAGCCAGCCCTACACTTTGCAGCTGGGCTAATATTACTAAGTAAGACCTGCTCTCAGATTATCTGGCTGTTCACGACAACCCTTACTTTTTGCAATTGCAAACAGTGTGGACCGAGATCAGATGGCTTCTGAAGAAGCCATCTGATCAGGATCTACACTGTTTGACATTCAGTTTATGATTTTGTTGGAATAAATTACATCACATAATCTGATTAGTTCAAAGTCATAAATGGGTGTGGCTAAACTGATTATTCAGCAGGATATGGGTTAATGCGCCAAGCAAAGACGCTGATCAAACAGCACATAATTGGAGAAAGTCTGGTCCAGTCCTCCCTGTGTGTAAAATGAATACCATTTTGCTTATATTTTCTCCATGCAGTTCTCGACCAGTTGAGCTCAACTGCTCAAACATTACAATGTGACTGGTTTACAAACTATCAAAACTTTGATTGCTTCACATGGTGAATTACAGAACACACTAATATTTTTGCTGAAGCAATTCGAGTAGCTGCATTTTTTTCCAGCAAAAATACCATTGCATTAAATATTGTACTTGCTAAATTAAATAACTTAATAAGTTAACCCTTATCTTGCTGTTCACGACAACCCCTATCTTTGCAAACAGTGTAGATCCAGATCAGATGGCTTCTGAAGAAGCCATCTGATCAGGATCTACACTGTTTGGCATTCAGTTTATGGATTTGTAGTAATAAATTACATAAAGAAATTTGATTTGTTGATAGACAGAAATGGGCGTGGCTTAAATGAATATTCAGCAAGATCAGGGTCAACACTTTGATCACAAATGAGATTGTGAACTGGGGCTGTGGTTGCTTATCAAAGCTGAAGATATAAGCGATTATCAGTCCTGCCATTGGGGTCAATAATAGATAGGTAACTACTGAAGATTGAGTCATACTTTTACACCTTACTCTCTGAGCATGACTTTGACTTTCCAAATTTTTTCAGCAAAAATACCCGTGTACTAGACACTACACTTTCTAGGACATTTAAAGAAGCTTCATTTAGTTAACAACTTTGTTAAACTAACATAACTGATAATTTGACCAAAAGGGCTTAACTCTTATCATGCTGTTCACGACAAACCCTATCTTTGGAAACAGTGTAGATCCAGATCAGATGGCTTCTGAAGAAGCCATCTGATCAGGATCTACACTGTTTGGCATTCAGTTTATGAATTTGTAGCAATAAATTACATCAAGTAATTTGATTGGTTGATAGACAGAAATGGGTGTGGCTTAAATGAATATTCAGCAAGATAAGGGTTAACTGGAAGTGATTGTTAGGCTTCATTTAACCCATTGTATACTGGTGGACTCTACCATTGCTATATGTTGGACAAGTCCATTTGCCATATAAGGGGTGTTGGGCATTTTTTTTCATTTTCATTCCATTTTTGACAGAAAAATTATGTTAGCAAATAGTGTAGGCCCTGATCAGATGCCGCATTCTGCGGCATCTGATCTGGGCTTGCACTGTTTGCCAAGGTACTCCTTTAGGGGTTTCCCCACATGCAATGGGTTCAATGCTTGCATACAAAATGACAACTAAACAACAGGTGAAAACATGTCATAGATGCTTCTAAAGTGAAAGTGAAAGTGTCAATGATGATAACAGTAGAAGATGAAGTCAGAAGAAGACAATGATGATGATGATAATGATAACTTCTAGGTATACACAAATAGCCAACAGCAATGGTGTATGTACACGTAGCATTAAGCCTTTCAAACCAGTAAGATTTGGCAAAACCACTGTCATGCATGCACTTTAATAAATGAGCCCACTTCAACCTTCAGTTACAAGAACACTTAATTTTCCCTTCAGCAAACTTACCTGTGTCCGGGCCTTTATTTTCAGAACATAATAAATTCAAGAAAAAGAAAGGCAAGAAGACTACAAAGTGTATATATACTATGAAACAAAAGAAAATTCCCCATGTATGAACATTGCAAACTCTTTGTTACCCAATAGTAGGGGTCCCTAGCAGAAACAGTGTTAGTTTACCCATTTTGTATGAGAAACCCCAAAATGGGTACCCGGGCAAACAGTGCAGGCACAGATCAGATGCTGCAGAATGTCTGATCAGGGCCTACACTGTTTGCTAAAAGTTAAGCCATTTTCCAAATCAATTTTGAAGATAACACAACCTGACATCCCTTAATTTTGAAATGGACCCCTGCTATATACAAGCAGGAATATTCCATTTGTTACAAAAATGGGTTAAACAGCTATGTTATAGCCCAATAAAAATGTATAGCTGCTACAGAAAAATGACCATAAGAAAAATGACCATTTATGGTCATTTTCTATATAAACCTAAACATTGTTAACAGAGAAAGCGACCAGTAGGTCACGCAAACCCACGGCCAGCGTTACCCTCTGATATATCTTAATACGGTCAAAAATCTATAAGAATCTATAAATGTGCTTGTAAAAGCTAAACCAAACATAAAATTTCTAAATGGACCAAGGGAGTGAGGGCAACAAAGTTACTGAAGGGGTGGGGGCCTCAATGTTACTGAAGCAGCAGGGTGGGGCATCATGCATCAATGAAATCTTTGGACTGGTATGCAACATTGATGCAAGTATCAACTGAATTTGTCTTAGAGTTTAGAACATACGGGCATCTATAAACTTTGTCATAAAACTATTTTTTTTCGATTTTGGTTTTATGGTCCTTTCAAGATTGTTTCACTCATACCAGGCCGATCGTTAATCAGTGGGCCAAAACCGGAGTACCCAGAGAAAAACCACCTGACCTTCCGTTGCAGAACTTAGCGTCTCGCATGTGACCCAAGCGAGGCTCGAACCAGACCTTATGAATAAGAGACAGTGCTCTTATCCACTAGGCCACGGAGGCCTGTTCATAAAACTTTAATTAAATGGAAAAATTTTAAGTCTTTGACCTTGAGGTCAAGGTCACCATGGGTGGGGGAAGGGACATGCATCACAAAATCTTTGGACTGGTATGCAACACTGAAGCAAGTATCAACTGAATTTGTTTTAGAGTTTAGAACATACTGGAATCTATAAACTTTGTCATAAAACTTTAACCAAAAGTAAAATTTCTAGGTCTGTGACCTTGACCTCAAGGTCACTGTTGGGGGTGGGACATGCATGAATGAAATCTTTAGACCAGTATGTAACTTCAGTGTAAGTAGCAACTAAATCTATCAAAGGGTTCAAAAGATACAATCTTTTAGAAACTTTAACACAAAACTTTAACCAAAATGTTAACGGACGGATGGAAGGACGGACGTACGAACGTCTGGACGAAAACTATACATGTCTGCCCCAAAGCATACGAACTTCGTATGCCGAGGGTATAAAGAGAATGTAATGCAATACTGGCTTTGTGTTCAAGACATTTATTTTCAAGGGGAATGGAGGCACCTGGCAATATTCCCGTCGCCATTTAAACCATTTTAACATGCTGTTGTTGATGCCAAGTAGACAGATGATTTGCTTTGTAATTTTTAAGTAATAACCCTTAAGCTGCCGAAAAAAACATCTGAAAATGTCATCTGCTGAACTTTTCAAAAATATTTTTGCATACAGGCAAACAGTGTGAACCAAGATCAGCAGTCCCATCTGAGCCCACACTGCTTGCAAATATGACTAAAGGTAACAAGCAGATGGCAGTTGTTGTGAAACTGATTGGTCATTGGTTAATATGAATTAGGTACATGTACCATAACCCATTTTATACCGGAAACCCCTAAATGGGTACCCTTGCAAACAGTGAAGGTCCAAATCAGACGCCGCAGAATGCAGCGCCTGATTAGGGCCTACACTATTTGCAAAAAGTTCAGTCATTTTCAAAATCAATTTGGAAGAAAACACAGCCTGACACCCCTAAATTTTGAAATGGACTACTGCTATATATAAGGAGGAAGATTCCATTTGGTACAAAAAGGGTTAATATTGTTGAACACAAGGCATCATGATATATAACAAGAGGGCCCAATGGCCCTATATCGCTCACCTGTGTACCAGAAAATCATTAGTGTAGGAGACCACTTGACATTGCTACATACTAAATATCTAAGCTCAGGCAAAGCGGTGTCCATGCTTATAAACCCTACTGGTTTCATTGGGCGACAGGGCTTGAGATGTAATTTCATCTCAATGTCCGGTAAAAGTCCCACAAAATTGGAAGAGACATCTCCAAAATGACCTATACAGTGTTTACGGGGATGTAAAACCTCAAATCAAACAAAATCTGTGCCTTATGATTTTGGAGAAAAAGATTTTTTGAAGTTTTTTCCAGTATAAGTCTAAAGGAGGTAATGAGCCCTGGGGCTTGGCCAATTTTGACCCAAAGGGCACGGTTGGCAGGATTTATGTAGGCGACCATTTTGTGTTGCTATATACTAAATATCTAAGGTCTGTACTTCATGGTTTCAAAGAAGATGTTTGAAGCTTTTTCCATTATAAGTTTGTTGGAGTTTAGGGGCCATAGGATTTGGACCCCAGGGGCATGATTGGCAGGATTCATGTAGGCGACCACTTGACATTGCTACATGCTGAATACCTAAGCTCTGGGACTTATGGTTTCAGAGAAGAAGATTTTTTTGGCAGGAATTATGTAGGTGACCAATTACCGTTGCTACATGCTAAATATCTAAGCTCTGGGCCCTGTGGTTTCAGAGAAGAAGATTTTTGAAGCTTTTTTTTTTCCATTATGAGTCTATGGGAGCTAAGGGGCCCGAGGGCGTGGCCCATTTGGACCCTAGGGGCATGATTGGCAGGATTTATGTAGGTGACCACTTGCAGTGGCTACATGCCAAATACCTCAGCTCTGGGCCCTGTGGTTTCAGAGAAGAAGATTTTTGAAGCTTTTTTCCATTATGAGTCTATAGGAGCTAAAGGGTCCCGGGGCGTGGCCCGTTAGGACCCCAGGGGCATGATTGGCAGGAATTATGTAAGTGACCACTTGCCGTTGCTACATGCTAAATATCTAAGCTCTGGGCCCTGTGGTTTCAGAGAATAAGATTTTTGAAGCTTTTGTTTTCCATTACGAGTCTATGGGAGCTAAGGGGCCCGGGGGTGTGGCCTATTTGGACCCTAGGGGCATGATTGGCAGGTTTTATGTAGGTGACCACTTGCCATTGCTACATGCCAAATACCTCAGCTCTGGTCCCTATGGTTTCAGAGAAGAAGATTTTTGAAGCTTTTTTCCATTATGAGTCTATAGGAGCTAAAGGGCCCCGGGGCGTGGCCCATTTGGACCCCAGGGGCATGATTGGCAGGAATTATGTAGGTGACCACTTGCCTTTGCTACATGCTAAATATCTAAGCTCTGGGCCCTGTGGTTTCCGAGAAGAAGATTTTTGAAGCTTTTTGTTCCATTATGAGTCTATGGGAGCGAAGGGGCCCCGGGGCATCGCCCATTTGGAACCCAGGGGCATGATTGGCAGGAATTATGTAGGTGACCACTGGCCCTTGCTACATGCTAAATATCTAAGCTCTGGGCCCTGTGGTTTCAGAGAAGAAGATTTTTGAAGCTTTTTTTCCATTATGAGTCTATGGGAGCTAAGGGGCCCTGGGGTGTGGCCAATTTGGACCCCAGGGGCATGATTGGCAGGAATTATGTAAGTGACCACTTGCCGTTGCTACATGCCAAATATCTCAGCTCTGGGCCCTGTGGTTTCAGAGAAGAAGATTTTTGAAGCTTTTTTCCATTATGAGTCTATAGGAGCTAAAGGGCCCTGGGGCGTGGCCCGTTTGGACCCCAGGGGCATGATTGGCAGGAATTATGTAGGTGGCCACTTGCCGTTGCTACATGCTAAACATCTAAGCTCTGGTCCCTGTGGTTTCAGAGAAGAAGATTTTTGAAACTTTTTGTTCCATTATGAGTCTATGGGAGCGAAGGGGCCCTGGGGCATCCCCCATTTGGAACCCAGGGGCATGATTGGCAGGAATTATGTAGGTGACCACTGGCCGTTGCTACATGCTAAATATCTAAGCTCTGGGCCCTGTGGTTTCAGAGAAGAAGATTTTTGAAGCTTTTTTCCATAATGAGTCTATGGGAGCTAAGGGGCCCCGGGGCAGGATTTATGTAGGTGACCACTTGCCATTGCTACATTCTAAATATCTAAGCTCTGGGCCCTATGGTTTCAGAGAAGAAGATTTTTGAAGCTTTTTTTTTCCATTATGAGTCTATAGGAGCTAAGGGGCCCTGGGGCGTGGCCCTTTTGAACCCCAGGGGCATGATTGGCAGGAATTATGTTGGTGACCAGTTGCCGTTGCTACATGCTAAATATCTTAGCTCTGGGCGCTGTGGTTTCAGAGAAGAAGATTTTTAAGCTTTTTCTTTATGAGTCTTTGGGACCAAAGGGGCCCCGGCGCGTGGCCCATTTGGAACCCAGGGGCATGATTGGCAGGAATTATGTAGGTGACCACTTGCCATTGCTACATGCCAAATACCTCAGCTCTGGGCCCTGTGGTTTCAGAGAAGAAGATTTTTGAAGCTTTTTTCCATTATGAGTCTATAGGAGTTAAAGGACCCTGGGGCGTGGCCCGTTTGGACCCCAGGGGCATGATTGGCAGGAATTATGTAGGTGACCACTGTCCGTTGCTACATACTAAATATCTAAGCTCTGGGCCCTGTGGTTTCAGAGAAGAAGATTTTTGAAGCTTTTTTCCATAATGAGTCTATGGGAGCTAAGGGGCCCCGGGGCAGGATTTATGTAGGTGACCACTTGCCATTGCTACATTCTAAATATCTAAGCTCTGGGCCCTATGGTTTCAGAGAAGAAGATTTTTGAAGCTTTTTTTTCCATTATGAGTCTATAGGAGCTAAGGGGCCCCGGGGCGTGGCCCTTTTGAACCCCAGGGGCATGATTGGCAGGAATTATGTTGGTGACCAGTTGCCGTTGCTACATGCTAAATATCTTAGCTCTGGGCGCTGTGGTTTCAGAGAAGAAGATTTTTAAGCTTTTTCTTTATGAGTCTTTGGGACCAAAGGGGCCCTGGCGCGTGGCCCATTTGGAACCCAGGGGCATGATTGGCAGGAATTATGTAGGTGACCACTTGCCATTGCTACATGCCAAATACCTCAGCTCTGGGCCCTGTGGTTTCAGAGAAGAAGATTTTTGAAGCTTTTTTCCATTATGAGTCTATAGGAGCTAAAGGACCCTGGGGCGTGGCCCGTTTGGACCCCAGGGGCATGATTGGCAGGAATTATGTAGGTGACCACTTGCCTTTGCTACATGCTAAATATCTAAGCTCTTGGCCCTGTGGTTTCCGAGAAGATTTTTGAAGCTTTTTGTTCCATTATGAGTCTATGGGAGCGAAGGGGCCCCGGGGCCGGGGCATCGCCCATTTGGAACCCAGGGGCATGATTGGCAGGAATTATGTAGGTGACCACTGGCCCTTGCTACATGCTAAATATCTAAGCTCTGGGCCCTGTGGTTTCAGAGAAGAAGATTTTTGAAGCTTTTTTTCCATTATGCGTCTATGGGAGCTAAGGGGCCCTGGGGTGTGGCCAATTTGTACCCCAGGGGCATGATTGGCAGGAATAATGTAAGTGACCACTTGCCGTTGCTACATGCCAAATATCTCAGCTCTGGGCCCTGTGGTTTCAGAGAAGAAGATTTTTGAAGCTTTTTTCCATTATGAGTCTATAGGAGCTAAAGGGCCCTGGGGCGTGGCCCGTTTGGACCCCAGGGGCATGATTGGCAGGAATTATGTAGGTGACCACTTGCCGTTGCTACATGCTAAACATCTAAGCTCTGGGCCCTGTGGTTTCAGAGAAGAAGATTTTTGAAGCTTTTTGTTCCATTATGAGTCTATGGGAGCGAAGGGGCCCCGGGGCATCCCCTATTTGGAACCCAGGGGCATGATTGGCAGGAATTATGTAGGTGACCACTGGCCGTTGCTACATGCTAAATATCTAAGATCTGGGCCCTGTGGTTTCAGAGAAGAAGATTTTTGAAGCTTTTTTCCATAATGAGTCTATGGGAGCTAAGGGGCCCCGGGGCAGGATTTATGTAGGTGACCACTTGCCATTGCTACATTCTAAATATCTAAGCTCTGGGCCCTGTGGTTTCAGATAAGAAGATTTTTGAAGCTTTTTTTTCCATTATGAGTCTATAGGAGCTAAGGGGCCCTGGGGTGTGGCCCTTTTGAACCCCAGGGGCATGATTGGCAGGAATTATGTTGGTGACCAGTTCATTGCTACAGGCTAAACACTTAGCTCTGAGCAGTGGTTTCAGAGAAGAAGATTTTTAATCTTATTTCCTTTATGAGTCTTTGGGACCAAAGGGGCCCCGGCGCGTGGCCCATTTGGAACCCAGGGGCATGATTGGCAGGAATAATGTAGGTGACCAACTGCCGTTGCTACATGCTAAATATCTCAACTCTGGGCCCTGTGGTTTCAGAGAAGAAGATTTTTGAAGCTTTTTTTCCAATAGGAGTCTATTAGAGCTAAGGGGCCCCGGGGCGGGGCCCATTTGGACCCTAGGGGCATGATTGGCAGGATTTATGTAGGTGACAACTTGCTGTTGCTACATGCCAAATACCTCAGCTCTGGGCCCTGTGGTTTCAGAGAAGAAGATTTTTTAATCTTTTTCCATTATGAGTCTATAGGAGCTAAAGGGCCCTGGGGCGTGGCCCGTTTTGACCCCAGGGGCATGATTGGCAGGAATTATGTAGGTGACCACTTGCCGCTGCTACATGCTAAATATCTTAGCTCTGGGCCCTGTGGTTTCCGAGAAGAAGATTTTGGAGCTTTTTGTTCCATTATGAGTCTATGGGAGCGAAGGGGCCCTGGGGCGTCGCCCATTTGGAACCCAGGGGCATGATTGGCAGGAATTATGTAGGTGACCACTGGCCATTGCTACATGCTAAATATCTAAGCTCTGGGCCCTGTGGTTTCAGAGAAGAAGATTTTTGAAGCTTTTTTTTCCATTATAAGTCTATGGGAGCTAAGGGGCCCCGGGGCGTGGCCCGTTTGGACCCCAGGGGCATGATTGTCAGGAATTGTGTAGGTGACCACTGACCGTTGCTACATGCCAAATATCTCAGCTCTGGACCCTGTGGTTTCAGAGAAGAAGATTTTTGAAGCCTTTTTCCATTATGAGTCTAAAGGGCCCCGGAGCATGGCCCGTTTGGACCCCAGGGGCATGATTGGCAGGTATTATGTAGGTGACCACTTGCCTTTGCTACATGCTAAATATCTAAGCTTTTGGCCCTGTGGTTTTCGAGGAGAAGATTTTTGAAGCTTTTGGTTCCATTATGAGTCTATGGGAGTGAAGGGGCCCCGGGGCGTGGCCAATTTGGACCCCAGGGGCATGATTGGCAGGAATTATGTAGGTGATCACTGGCCGTTAATACATGCTAACTATCTAAGCTCTGGGCCCTGTGGTTTCAGAGAAGAAGATATTTTAATTTTTTCCCATTGTAAGTCTATGGGAGCTATATGTTGCCATGGCAACCAGAATTCCAATCTGATCAGCCCAAACCCCTTATGCAGCCTTTCCCCCTACCTGATGATGCTTCTCGTGAAATTTGATCAAGATTGACCATGGGGTATTAGAGATATACTTATTTGAAATTGTTTACCGACGCACGGATGCACGCAAACACGGACGCATGACGGACAAAAAGTGACCACAAAAGCTCACCTTGTCACTACGTGACAGGTGAGCTAAAAATTATACAGCAAGACAATTTTTGCCTGAATATCTAAAAGATCATACAATAGTCACAAATTACATCTATAGACATGGCCAATAAGGGGGATGTTTCCTATGAAGTACATAATTATTTAACCCTTTTTGTATCAAATGGAATCTTCCTCCTTATATATAGCAGGAGTCCATTTCAAAATTTAGGGATGTCAGGTTGCGATTTCTTCATAATTTATTTGGAAAATGGCTGAACTTTTTGCCATGTTCTGTGGCGTCTGATCTGGGCCTGCACTGTTTGCCAACTACCAGATTTTGGGGTTTCTGGTACAAAATGGGTTAACCCTTTTTGTACCAAATGGAATCTTCCTCCTTATATATAGCAGGAGTCCATTTCAAAATTAAGGGATGTCAGGTTATCGTCAAAATTTATCTGGAAAATGACTGACCTTTTTGCAAACGGTGTAGGCCCTGATCATACGCCGCATTCAGCAGCATCTGATCTGGGCCTGCACTGCAGTGTCTGATCTTGGCCTGCATTGTTTGCTAACTATCTGTTTTGGGGCTTCTGGTACAAAAGGGGTTAATGTCAACACAAGGCAATATGACATATATACAGCAAGACAATTTTTGTCTCACACAATAGTCACAAATCACATCTATAGACATGGCCAATAAGGGGAATGTTTCTTTTAATTCTCCGAAGAAGAACAAAATTATTCAATATCATCAACAAGACAGCTGAAAGCAAAGACAGAAAGAATTTGGCAACTGATGGAAAGCAAATCTTGCAAAATGCACATATAATATCAAATTCAATATTACTGCAATTAATCTCAGTTGAACTATTTGGCTTATTTTACGCATTTAGTACCAGAAACCCCAAAATGGGTACCCTGGCAAACAGTGCAGGCCCAGATCAGACACCGCAGAATGCGGCATCTGATCAGGGCCTACACTGTTTGCAAAAAGTTTAGCCATTTTCCAAATAAATTTTGAAGAAAACACAATGTGACACCCCTAAACTTTGAAATAGACTCCTGCCATATATATGGAGGAAGATTCCATTTGGTACAAAAAGGGTTAAAGAAATATAATTTTGCAAACTGTTAAAATGTTGATTAGCTGTCATGATGACACAAAGATCCTGACCAGGCCCTGTGGTTATAAAACTTCTTTTTCTTTTTCTAAGCAAGAAATCTGCCCTGATGCTCATAAATATTAAAATGCCAACAACTGCTGGCATTTTGATACATGCATTTGTGAGCAGGACAAACATGTTCTGCCATGTCAAACATTACTTTAACACGTGTGTATTAAAATGGTGCCTGTATTACATACATCTCTAGAACAAGCGTTACTTAGATAAAATCTTTGCCAATTTTCCTAATATTTCGAGTCCAAATATAGATTTTAGGTGCTCACTAGAACTGTCTTAATGAGCAGGTTATAATGAACATAAACAACTTGTTTTTGAGAAAAAATAATTTAAGAAAATTCTCGCGTGTTTGATAAATGCACAGGTTGAATATGACCTCATATCAGCCATCATTAAGGTTGACGTCATAGCATGTTACATGACACCACAAAACATCATTGTAGTGTAATCACAATATGGCGGACGTCGGCAACTGAAATGACTGCAGTATTTAAAATCCATGCTCAGAAATGCAAGGTATG
The DNA here is from genome assembly GCA_963580285.1 of Lucinisca nassula. Classification (NCBI taxonomy): domain Eukaryota; kingdom Metazoa; phylum Mollusca; class Bivalvia; order Lucinida; family Lucinidae; genus Lucinisca; species Lucinisca nassula. The sequence continues at coordinate 102,079,256 of OY757013.1, read as the reverse complement.
CAAGAAAAAGGATTCCACATGGGCATGAGGGGTGGACAGAAAAATCTGTCCCTCAGGATTACTGGCCGGCATCACTCGGCAAGCCTTGTGATGCAGGACAGTGACCCAGGGGTGTGAGGGATGGATAGAAAAATTCATTCTGAGGGTGACCCTCAGAATGAATTTTTCTATCCACCCCTCACACCCATGTAAGATTCTTATTGTACACCCCAGGTCACACCTGAATATCCCACTTCTCTCTTTATAATAAATAAGGGCTGTTTATTGCACAAACTTGCTAACCTGATTGCATGAAACATTGTTTTTTATACCCGCTTTTTCGAAGAAAAATCGGGTATATTGTTTTCGTACCACAGTTCGATCCGGCGTCAGTCCGTCTGTCCGTCCGTCACGTTTCTTGTGATTGGATCTCCTCTGCAACCACTGAAGTTACACTTTTGAAACTTTGCATGTGGATAGTACATGGAATGTAGATGGCAGTGGGCAACTTTTTTGTGACCTTGACCTCAACATGACCCAAGGTCAAAGGTCAAAAATTATGATTTGCCATATCTCCTAAACTATTGGAGTTACACTTCTGAAACTTTGCTTATTGGATGGTCCTTGGAATATAGAATATGTCAGGTTACTTTTGGTGTGACCTTGACCCCAAGGTCAAAGGTCAAAAAGTATGATTTTGCCATATCTTCTAAACTATTAGAGTTACACTTCTGAAACTTTGGTTATTGGATGGCCCTTGGAATATAGAATAAATTTGAATACTTTCGGTGTGACCTTGACCTCAACATGAGCCCAAGGTCAAAGGTCAAAAATTATGATTTGCCATATCTCCTAAACTATTGGAGTTACACTTCTGAAACTTTGCTTATTGGATGGCCCTTGGAATATAGAATAAATTGGGCTACTTTTGGTGTGACCTCGACCCCAAGGTCAAAGGTCAAAAAGTATGACTTTGCCATATCTTCTAAAATATTGGAGTTACACTTCTGAAACTTGCTTATTATACCCCCGGCATACGAAGTATGCAATGGGGGTATATAGTTTTTGTCTTTTCCGTCTGTCTGTCTGTCTGTCTGTCTGTCTGTGTGTCCGTAAACAATTATTTTGTGTCAAAGATATCTCAGGAACTGCTTCACATAGAAACTTGAAATTTTGCACACATGATCAGTATGACTACTTGTATTGTGGGAAAGAAAATAAGGGCCAAGGGGTCAGGCCTTTTAGAGTTATTTCCCTTTGTAGTTCTTGTTTCAGCTGAGGCGATGGCCCTGGCCGGGGGTATACGTGCCCCACTGGGCACTTTGTCTAGTTGGATGGCTGTTGGAATATAGAATAAATTGGGATACTTAAAGTGGATTCAACATAACCCCAAGGTCAAAGGTCAAAAAGTATGACTTTGCCATATCTTCTAAACTATAAATGTTACACTTCTGAAACTTTGCTTATCAGTTACATGTAGAATGTTCTTTGCAACTTTTTTTTAACTTACATGTAGTTTTGGCTAGCTAATACATAGTCATAAGTGTTATTAATAGAAAAAGCGGGTATTTGCGATGGTTTACCATCGACTGCAGATCTAGTTTTCTTAGTATGTTAACCCTTTTTGTACCAAGTAGAATCTTCCTCCTTATATACCGATTATAGCATGAGTCTACCGGTATTTCAAAATTTAGGGGTGTCAGGTTGTGTTTCTTCAAAATTGATTAGGAAAATGGCTGAAATTTTTGCAAACAGTGAAGGCCCGGATCAGATGCCGCATTCTGCGGCGTCTGATCTGGGCCTGCACTGTTTGCCAGGGTATCCGTTTTGGGGTTTCTGGTACTAAATGGGTTAACCCGTTATATACTAGTGGACTCTTCGGACAAGTCCATCTGTCATATATAAGGGCTGTCAGGCCTATAATTTTCCTTTTTTTATTCTATTTTTTGATTTAAAATTGTGTTTGCAAATAGTGCAGGCTCTGATCAGACGCCGGGTTCTGTGGCATCTGATCTGGGTCTGCACTGTTTGCCAAGGTACCCTTTTAGGCTTTTCCTGCATGCAAAGAGCATTAGTTGTCGCATTACTGTGGGCAATATGTGCATAACTAGTTTCATGCTCAAACAAGCTGAGCATAACAAAAAGTTTTATAACATCAGGGCCTACACAATCCGCTCATGGCTTGCTGTCCAAACCTTTATGATAACCATAGCCTCAGATAGGAGTATTTTTCTTACATAAGTTGTTGGTACTCATTAACCCTTCTCATGCTGAATATTCAGTTTAGCCATACCCATTTCTGACTTAGAACCAATCCGATTACTTGATGTAATTTATGCCTTCAAAATCATAAACTGAATGTCAAACAGTGTAGATCCTGATCAGATGGCTTCTTCAGAAGCCATCTGATCTGGATCTACACTGTTTCCAAAGACAGGGGTTGTCGTGAACAGCATGATAAGAGTAAGAAGCGCCTTCAATAGCCAAGGATAAGTGTAATTTGAATTTTCTATAGTTTCAAAAGTAATGTAAAGAGGATGTTCCAGCTGATCATGAATATCAGATGTATAGACGGATCCAATGTTTTGACACCTGACTTTGTTTACATTTCGCTGCACATGCACCAATTACCTCCCCTGTAAAGTACCTCTTATCTGGTTGGCAAAACATGACTGTTGCCGTATACAATGTATAGTGTCAATAAGGATTTGGAATATTTATTGTGTAAATAAACTCCTTTCTTCTCCACAAAATTAACTGATCCTCTTCATTTTGTGTTTTTGGAGTATTAAATTATATTGAACCAGTCTCTTCTAACATTTCATTGCACATTTTGTTGCCCGCAAAGCATTATAAACTATCCATTATCATACCAAAATGTAGTCAACGCACTTGATTTAAAGAACGGAAATAAGATTAAAGCATATATATTTTCCATCCAAATTTATACAAAAAAAGAAGCACTTTAATGTCCAAAATGGTTTGTGGCAAACAGTTTTGACAGAATGACAATTTAACAATAGTAATTACAGAAAACAATTCGTGCAACATTAACGGTTGAGTATGGAATGGGTAGTTTTTCTGCCCACCAGATAAAACCAGGCTAATGACCTTTGACTTTGTGTGACATAGACTTTGGATGTATTTATATGGAGTTACTCAAGTGCCTGTCTATACCAGATAGCTCGCCCCCGTCCATCGGGGCTTAAGAAATAGATGAGCTGCATGATGCTTCCACGCAGAGCTGAAACAGACTGCACACTAGTACTGGTTAACCGCTCAGAGGAGCTAAGCCTGCCCAGGCAAAGCGGTGCGAGTCGGTCCGTCCATGCTTACAAACCCTATTGGTTTCATTGGGCCACAGGGCTTGAGATGTCATTTCATCTCAATGTCAGATAAAAGTCCCACATAATTGGAAGCAACGTCTCCAAAATGACCTATACAGTGTTGACGGGGACATTAAACCTCAAATCAAACAAGGAAACATACTAGACAGCAATTTCTGGATTAAAATAGTCGTCATCATGATCAGGGCTTGAAGAAATAGACAGGGCTTCCACAAAGAGCTGAAAGTACTGGTAAACCTAGTAAACCTAGCTTGTCCAGGCAAAGTGGTGCAAGTTGGATTGTCCAATGCAGACAAGTGTTTTTGTTTTACTGGGCGACAGGGCTTGAGATGTCCTTTCATCTCAATGCTGGGTAAAAGACCCACAAAATTGGAACCAGTATCTCCAAAATGACCTAAATAGAGTTAACAGTGATGTTAAACACCAATTCAAACAAAACAGTTGTCCACAATTGTATGGCTAGGAACCAGCAGATAATGTGAATGGCTCAAGCTGCTCTGGGACAGCAAAAATTGGTAGAGAAGGGTTACTCATAGTGCAAGGGGGCACAATGGGGATAATATTCCCGAGGTAATTCTAACTCTTCATATTTACCTTATTTGCAATTACCTGCTGGTTCCTAGTCTGAAGGTTATCAGTGTTGGAAAATCAGGTAACCAGACCCCCCTGACCTTTCAAGGTCAGGGGGGTCTGATCGTGCACGTCATTTCGTCGAAAACCACTTGGTCGAATGCACTATTTGGTCAAATATAACGTTTGGTCGAAAAAATATTGAAATGGGACAACTGATGGAATATTTTTAAAAAAAATGCGACATTTCTTCGAATTTATTTTTACCTTGATCTGGCTTATATTCCGAGCTCAGCGTGACAAGCTGCTATTGACTCGCTCAATTATTTTTATAACAATGCGTCGGTCAGTATATAATGAGATTTGGTCCGTCTATGAAAGAACTTTATCAGATGAACCATGTACCAATAATCAGTTAGAGGGATGGCATCGAAGTTTCAAGTTGATTGTAGACAAACACCTCCTAAACATATATGAATTTATGGACAAAGTTAAAGGGGAGCAGGCCCATACAGAAACCACGGTTGATCAGCTGATCGGGGGAATGGCTCCACAAGGCATCCGACAAAAGGTAACTTTGCTTTGTATTTGAACAGTGGACACACGTGTATGCAACGCTGTATGCAACGTCGATTATCAACGATGTAACGTTGCTTAAACACCATCTGCCTACTGGGTCAGAACTTCAACCAAATCTATTTTGTAGTAAACTCTAATGTCTCTCATGTGCAGTATAATGTTTTGGGGTAAGTTACTTTCGTTTGAGCTTCTTTGTTTTTCGACAAAAATTCGACAAAAATTTGACCAAATGTCAATTCGACGATTTTTTCGATGAAAATTCGACCAAATACTGGTTCCACGCAATGTACTTTTCGACCGACAAGTACATTCGACCATGTCATCACGTGAACAAGTCCGTGAAACAAAGACCCCCCTAAACCCCACTGTATATAGAGAAAACTGGGGTTTACGGGGGTAAACATAATTTTCCTTATTTCTGCTCTAAGACATAGGTTGTGGGTACTCGTTAGAACCGCCTCGTTGAGGCGGTTCTAACGAGCACCCAAAACCTATGTTTGGCGTATTAATAAGAGCATTATTACAAATTTTCATAAAAAATACCTTTTTGGAGGTATGAAAAATGTTCTACGTATACCACACGTATGTGTTTTCGGGAAAGTATAAAACCCGGGAGTAACAGCCGGAAGTAAAATCCGGGAGTAAATTTTGGCAATCGAATAATGATATTAAACATCAACATATCTAAATGAAATTTGGATCAAAAGTAGAATATAGACTCCTCTTTAAAATGCATATAAGTTTTATATTAATAATTCAGTACTTTTCAAGATATGAACCAAAATATATGACCATGTCGCAAAAAATTCGCCCGGGAGTAGCTTTTTGCAGTATTGACAATGTCAAGCATTTTGCAAAATATGTTCAATCTGGGATTGCTACAAGAATAAGTTTGTGTATTATCAATTAAAAATATATCAAAGATTAGAAAAATACAAAAATAAAGTTATTTCATCGCTCTGTGAAGTAAGTAATTGACCCGGGAGCAGGCCGGGAGTAATTTCTGGGTTGAAATCGGCGTTTATTGGCGTTATTGCCTATGTCAAATACATTGTATTTATTAAACTTAGTCTTACTACCCTGACATCTAATAGCAAAGGCACTGATCAGACTGTGGATGTAATTGTGTCATCGTTTCTACATTATACAGCCATAAAACAAATAGCGCCAAATATCAATGTCCCGGTCACATAAAATCATAGGCGCAGGAGCAGGGCGTGAGTTGGGTTAGGGGTTTGGATGTGTGTCGAGTCCTGATATGACAAGTCAATAAATTCATGTACTCCATGCTGAATCTAAGCTTTTCTTCTAACAAATGTTTAAGAAATACAATGTATGTGATAGAAGCAATAAGGCCGAGAGTAAGGCAAATAAACGCCGATTTCAACCCAGAAATTACTCCCGGGTCAATTATTTACCAGGCAGAGCGATGAAATAACTTTAATTTTGCATTTTTCTAATCTCTGACATGTTTTTAATTAATAACACAAACTAATTCTTGTAGAACTCCCAGACTGAACATATTTTGCAAAATGCTTGACATCATCAATACCGCAAAAGTTACTCCCAGGCGAAAATTTCTGTTCATATCTTGAAAAGTACATGGTAATAATGTTAACACTTATGTGCATTTTAAAGAAACGTCTATATTCTACTTTTGATTCAAATTTCATCCAGATATGTGAATGTTTAGTACCTTTATTCGATTGTCAAAATTTACTCCCGGATTTTACTCCCGGGTTTTATACTTTCCCGTGTTTTCGTAATGTGGTTTTCGACAAAATGTCATGGAAGCGGTCTGATTACCTGTTTTTCCAATACTGACAATGTGCAAGCTGGGAGCCAGCAACTAGTATATATGGTAAATAGCATACATCCTCAACTGAGTGAGTATTACACGTGTACACTTTTTGAAGAAAAAAAATACAAGAAAACCCCGTAAATTGGGTTCGTAGAAATACAGGAACACACCAAAACACACTTATAATTACCGGAACACACTGATTTTTATTTTATTTTATATCATTTAAAACCGTATTTATGACTTAATTACAGTTTTAAGTGTGTATGATGTTGTTACTAACAATTCTGATCCTACATAAATTAATAAATTAATCTTATTCCATTTCGTTTTTATAGAAAATGCGTTCCGATGCGGAGGGTCTGAATATTGAAGAGATATTTAATTTAAGGTTACAACTCTCTGATAAACTCATCTGATTACAAAATGAAGTCAATTTGCATATTCTTCCATAAAAATAAATAAAAAAAATTATTAATAAATAAATAAAGATTTGACATTTCCAACAATGTGTCTCCGTTTCAGACGATAAACATGAAAGTCAAAACCGTTAGCTGGGAAAATATATCAAAATGTTATCTGAAATTTTTAACCAGTCTGCTTAGTGCTGACTGTCCACCCCATGATTTTGCCCTGTCTGATGTTATATGTGGTTTACGGCCTAATGAACAGATTAGGTCATGTCTGTCCGTAATGCACCAGCCCATTGGTCTTATTCTGAGCAGAGAATGACAAAGGATAACTGGTGATGAAACATAGCAAGACATGTTTTTATATTTGCACAGTTTTATTTCATCATTAATCAATTCATTATAAAACATGATATAATTTCTCTCTCTCTCTCTTAAAACAATGTATAAAGTATATAAAAACACAATGTATACACAAAAATCAACTAATCTAAAGAGTTTGAAGAAGCGCCCCAATTTGTGCCATGCCATGAGAAAACCTGTCATCAAACATATGTTGCCAGCAAAGGTCCAGATCAGACTGTGTAGCGATGCGAGTTGGACCGTCCATGCATATTAACTCTTTGGTTCGTCTACGGGAAGCGGCAGGGATTGATGTCATTTCAATTAGTCCAACAAAATGGGAAACGTCTCTATAATGACCTATAAAGTGTTGATGAGGATGTTAAACCTCAAATTAAACAATACACATTTTTTTTTATAAATTAATCCCCATCGTTATTCTTTTTTTTAAAATTAAATAACATATTGAAGTTAATTAATGAATAATAACTTTCAAATACCTAACTCAACGTGACAAACATTTACTGGATCACACTGCTATATAACAGGATTAATCATCTAATTCTGAATTCAGCCAGGGTGAATAAAGTATGTTCACATGTTAAATTTGGTTAAACTATGACACACCAAATATATATCAAGCACATATTCCCCCTAAAAAACTATTTAATTGGCCCCCAAACATTTTTTTGATTGTGTTCCGGTAATTACCAGTGTGTTCCGGTGTTTTGGTGTGTTCCGGTATTTCCACGAACCGCCGTAAATTTACCATATCTCAATCTAAGCGTCATTGAAATGACTTACCTCAAAAAGGTTCTTGGACTCATTGATAGCTCGGCAGCAGATGCAGCGATTGTCTGGTGAATTGTAGACCTTTCAGGGGACCCAATTTCCAGGGAGAATTTTTCACGCTCTGCCATGCCAGGTATTGGAATGCTGTCCGACATACTAGAGCTTGATGCAGAAGCACTGTCAGCAGACTGGTTTTCATCGTCGGCAGGGTCTTCACCAATGGAGAACAAAATGTCTTCTTTCTTTGCCATACTATTTTCTGTAAGATAAAGCCAGACTACCCGTTTTACAATACAAAGCTGCTGAAAATCATGTGAATATTATTCAATGACAAACACATTCTCAAATTTAACGTCAGCTGTCACGAAAACCAATGACAACATTGCACATAAGCATTTCTTTTGCGTACTCTGACAGTATATTTTATTGCAATGCATTTATGTATGATGCAAAGTTTACAAAAGAAGGACCAAGCATGAGAACGTACGCAAGTGTCATAGGCGGTATTCGACTGGTAGGTTTCGTGAAATTTCCGTGAAATTCCACGTAGGAGCGTGGTTCCTAGTTGTAATAGCTGGTCACATGGTCCAATCAAATATTTTATTTGCGTATAGCTCATAAGCGACCGTGGTGCACGAAAGGTTCGACTTTTCCTTCGAATAGAATCGTGCTCCACGATCGCTTATGTATTTGAAAAATAACTCATATTTGATTGGACCATGTGATCGGCTATTACAAGATAACACCACACTCCTGCGTGGAATTTCACGAAAATTTCACGAAACTTCCCAGTCGAATATGGCCATAGTACACAACAACTGTAAAATGCATTAACTTTGCTCGGATGACAGGTGGCGTGATAAACATCGGTTGATCGGTTCTGTAATTGTAAAGCAAGAACTTCATCAAATGAAGGGCAATTATTTGAAACCCATCTGCAGACGTGTGACTGGTTTAAAAGTTTACACAAATCTCAAAGAGGCGCTGCACCTTCAACGCAGGAAAATATCTCGGAACCAATCACGCACCTGCTTTGCCTGGTTTTCATTGCACCAGTCTATCTGTAACCAAGCAAGCTTTCGAGAAGCACATGTTAACTTTGTTTATATTTGTCTTTCGTTCAAATGTTTGTTTACCAAAGTAATTATGTTGCATGTTACAACAGAAGTAGGCAAACCGGGCTTTAAAGGTGATTTTTGAAAATGAAATCACAATATAAGATTAATTTGTTGGTAATAATGCAGAATCGCTACTGAGTACTGGTAACACAATGACAGATCAAATGACATCTGTGAAATGGGAAGTTACTAGTTAGTTCTTAGCTCGAAACAGATTTTGTTTGATTTGAGGTTTAATTTCTTTCTACTGATACTGCGTCAGTCACATTTAACCATTACTGCAGGTGTACATTACATACACTCCAGGTTTTACAGGATGAAAGCCTACACAATAATCATGTAATTATGGTAGGGTCTTTAACCTGCACAGGGGGCCTCCAGTCAACATCCTGATCCAAAGGACGGTGCACTTTATGACATTCATTCTTGCAAATGATGCCAATGAAGCTTGTTCGGACACCGAAATTTTATCGCCGCTGCCTGGGATCGAACCCGGGACCTCTAGCATCAGAGGCAAGTGCACTAACCACTGAGCTATCACGCTATTAATGTATTTTTTCTCATGTTTCAACCCATTCAGATCCAGGTGAGGTTTTTCATCTGCTGGATCTGTGTGGGTCGTATCATGTTACTACTGTTGGCACTTTGGCTGTCCAGGTCCAGATATAGCTAGCCCAAAACAGAACAGCTGAGGTGGTTGGGGATACTATTCAGAGGTAGTGAGTATAGTAAAATTCCCATATTAAGACCATCTTTGAGACTGTTCAAAAGTGGTCTTCAAGACAACTTTTTATCAGCCCCAAAGGTGGTCTCGTTCTAGAGGACACTGGGCATAGAAAACACAAAGAAAGAAAATTTGAACCTTTAAAATCTGTTTTTCAAAGCAAGAATTTGTCTTAATATTGCCTAGTTGGTCCTAATAACGGAATTTTACTGTTTAAGGATAGATCTGTAAAAACTGGACAAAGAAAAATTTAGTCTGTGACGAGTTCTTCCACATTATCTGATGCATGTTGATTTCCAGCTTCAATTTTGCCCTAAACTGCAGTGGCCTAGAGTGCATATCCTTTAAATCAAATGGTTGTGTTACACACTTTGCAACCCAAGGGGTATGGGTTCAAATCCTAAACTGGATTTTTCTTTACAGGTTTTTCTCTTCCTACTACATAAGATGTAGGTTTCTTTCTTTAACAACATGCAAGTTGTAACAAAGTTAAAGAAGCATAGCTCAAAAAAGTCCCACCTGCAGTCAGATTTGAACCCTCGCTGCTTGGGTGAAAGTCCAGTGCTCTAACCACTGAGCCAAAGAGTCAACTCCCTGACACAATTGTTAGGCCACCGGTATAAGTTGGTTAAAAACCTATAAGCTATGCATAATCTACCAAAGTAGACAATTAAGGGGAATGGGTACACTTACAGGGGAGCCAACTCTTGCAAAAGTATTTTTGTCTCCAATGTCAATAGGGGTCAACTCTTAAAAGAAAGAATTTGCTCCTGAGGAGCAAATTCTTTCCTTTAAGAGATGACCCCCTTTTTGGTGGGACTGAGCCTATAGTAAAGCCCACAGGAATTCCCAAAAGTTGTCTCCCTTTGAAAAATGGTGGATTTTTTTTAAAAGAGCTAGGTGTTCCCATTCTCCTTAAAGGGAGGAATTGCAGTCCTTAACACCATGCACCCTCTTCAAGGAAGACATAATTTATGATAACATGAATCCATTGTTTGCCAAAATAAAGTCTGATCCCTAACAAGTCCCCATCTGATTACTTCAAAGTTGTAACAAGAAAGGAAGCATAGCTGAAAAAAATTCCTGTCTATGGTTAGGGAATTGAACCTGGGCCACTGGGTGAAAATTCAATACTGTAATCACTGTGCTAAATGTTAAATTCTTTAATTCTGCTCTTGCATTAAATCTGCATATTCTTCTAAGGATGGTTGTAGAGTCATACAACAAACTTCAAAACTTTCCACCAGATATATTGTGCATTTATATTATTCCACAGAATGTATGTGTGTGTGTGAATTCGGGTTTAACGTCGCTTTCAACAATTTTTCAGTCATATCACGACGGTGTCTGGTTGTGACAGGGAGCTCAATGCTCACGTTTATAGTGCTGCCTCACTGAAGTATCATGTCCCAGACACATTACATGATACCACACCCAGTCACATTATCCTGACACTGGATCGACCAGTCCTAGCTCTTCCCCATAAACCTGAGTGCCAAGCGAGGAGCAGCTAGTACCATTTTTAATGACTTTGGTATGTCGCGGCCCGGGATCGAACCCCAGACCTCCCGTTCCCCGGAGCGGACACTCTACCAACTGAGCTATCGGGGCCGGTCCACAGAATGTAAAGTTAAGGGGAATGAATACATTTTCACGGGCTTAAACCAACAAAACTTGAGTACTGCTTAGGACTAAGACTGCCCAGGACCACTCCTTAACCCTAGCGGTTTCTTTGGGCTTGAGATGTCATTTCATCTCAGTGTCTGAAAAAAGTCCCACAAAATCTGATGCAACATCTCCAAAATGACCTAAATAGTGATGACAGGGATGTATGATCTCAACACAAACAAACAAAGGAAACCAAGAGTAAGTTTTGAAAGTTGTCTCCCATACACAAAATGACAGAAATCATGTCATGCCTTAATTTCCATCCATTACTTTTCAGTACCGGTAAACATTTATCTTTTCATATTTCTGTGTACATCGTAGCCTCAGATGAGTGGGGGTATCCACATAATATATTTCTGATTTCTGCACAAAAGCGTGTGTTGTGGTACTCATTAGAAGCGCCTTGCCAAGGTGCTATTAATAAGTACCACAACATAGGTTTTCGTGAAAAAATAAGAAAAATATCAATAATTTCCAGATGAAAGGCTATGTCACGCCTGTGGGGGCTCAAAGTCACAGAGCCATGAAATTTAGGTCAAGGTCAAACATGGATGCTTGCATTAAAGTAATCACTTCTAGATGCAAGCTAATGTGCCAAGTATCATTAATGAAGTTCTTACAGTTCTTGAGAAATGAATTGAACATTTGGGTGAACACTAGGGTTGACACAATAGATCACATAGTCAATGAACCATGAAATGTAGGTCAATGTCAAACATGGATAATCACATTATAATTGCCCTCACCAAAGATCATTATTGAAGCTCTTAGACATGTAGTTCATGAGAAATTAACATAAATAGGAAGGTAAATGCTAAGTTTGACACAATAGTTTACTAAGTCAGTGAACCGTGAAAAGTGGGTCAAGGTCAAAATATGGATGCTTGCATTATCGTTGCCATCCTCAGATGCAAGTTGGTACCAAGTATCAGCAATAAAGCTCTTACATTTCTTGAGAAATGAACATAAATGGTAGGGTAAACATTACGCAATAATTTTCAAAGTCATTGAAACATGAAAAGTAGGTCATGGTCAAATATGGATGCTTGCATTATTGTTTTCATCCCCAGATGCAAGCCTGTACCAAGTATCATTAATGAAGCGCTTATAGTTCTTGAGACATGAACTTGACCATTTGTGTGAAAGCTAGGGTTGTCGCAAATATTGACGAATTGACAAACGGACATAAAATTGGACGCCTATATCGCGCCATGCTAATAGCAAGCAGGACAAAAAGCACCTTATATGGAGCTATGTTACATGTGTGTGTTTCTGACAGTCGGATCATGTAAGAGACATTATCATTTAACCCATTCAGTACCGGAAACCCCTAAAGGGGTACCTTGGCAAACAGTGGAGGCCCAGATCAGACGCCGCAGAACGCGGCATCTGATCAGGGCCTCCACTGTTTGCTAAAAGTTCAGTCATTTTCCAAATAAATTTTGATGAAAACACAACCTGACACCCCTAAATTTTGAAATGGACTCCTGCTATATATAAGGCGGAAGATTCCATTTGGTACAAAAAGTCCATATTGTCACATCATCCTCTTCCCCCCCCCCAGACACACACACACACATCACCACCTTATCTGGAATCAGAATCAGCATTGTTACTGGTGACATGTCAAATGACATTCATTCACCAGAACCTGTGATATGGGAAGTTAGTTCCAGAGGTGCCTTGCTGAGTGGAAGGGCATTTCAATATCTAATAGTCTGAGGGAAGAACAATCCTTTGATAAAGTCATTTCTTACAGAAGGAGCCTGAAATGCCAGAGAGTAATGATTTCTACAGAGCCTAACTGGTGTGGGAGGGGAGTGGGGTGCACAAGGTCATCGGATGGAATGCTGGCAGCGGGACCCTAAATAAACCCTGTCCCTACATTACACTGTTTTATTTGCACATTACAGAAAGAGAAAGAAAGCATTTTCCTGATATACATAACCAAAAAGGTGTTCTACCAGCTTGTAAGCCTCATGGGCGAAGATACATTCCACATGGTTATGGAATCTACCAAGAGTGGAGACCTCACCCACAGAATATACGGATGGAGTATTCTGAGTAAGTTTTGATTATCATATCACAAAACACGCCTATATAATTTTGACCACCTTGAATCCCACTTTTATATAGAAAAACTGGGGTTTACAGGGGTAAATGTTATTTTTCTTATTTCTGCTCTAAAATATAGATTGTGGGTACTGGTTAGAACCGCCTCAATGAGGCTGTTCTAATGAGCACCAACAACCTCTGCTGTAGAATCCTTCTCACATTTTTTTCTACAATTTGCAAAAGCTGCTCACTTCTCTTTTTGCAAAACATCAGTGTATTATAATTAGATATTGTAAATACTGGAACAGTTAAAAATCTGACCATTAATAATTCTTTGAACAACTGGGCCCAAGTTAACAAGTCTGTGAAGGAAAGACCCTGCTAGACCCTGTTTATATAGAGAAAAATTGGGGTTTACAGGGTATTTCTTATTAGCTCTGCTGTTTTCGAAGAAAACGACGAGGTATCTCGACTGTTTTTGAAGAAAACGAAGAGGTATTGTCATAGCTCTGGCCTCGTCGGCGTCTGCGTCATGCAAAAACTAGGACATTTCGTAATATCTCTGTCATTACTGAACGTATTTACTTGACACTCGGAATAGTTGTTCATTAATAAAAGGGGAACTCATACCAATAGGTGAGGTAACCCTCATAATATTTTTAGCACAGTTTTGCCCCTTTTTCGACTTAGAATTTTTGCAAAACGTGGACATTTTGTAATATCTCTGTCTTTACTGAACATATTGACTTGAAACTCGGACTAGTTGTTCATTATGAAAAGGGGAACTCATGCCCATAGGTGAGGTAACCCTCAAAATATTTTTGGCACAGTTATGCCCCTTTTTCGACTTAGAATTTTTGCGTGGTCGTCGTGCAAAAACTCAGACATTTTGTAATATCTCTGTTATTACTGAACATATTGACTTGAAACTGGGACAAGTTGTTCATTATGAAAAGGGGAACTCATACCAATAGGTGAGGTAACCCTCAAAATATTTTTGGCACAGTTATGCCCCTTTTTCGACTTAGAATGTTTGTTTAACAAGCAAATTCCAAAGAGAATTTATGTCCCCCGCCTTATTTTCATTTGTGAGGTTAAAAAATAAGTAAGTTAACCAGGCAACCATTGGTATCACTTTATGCGGAAAGTGCAAAACAATAATTAAAGGATTCTGTAAAAGGCACATGCACATTTACAGTCCATATCAAAACACCTGTAAAGATTCTGAAGGATCAGTTTTAAACTGTAGGAGGAGTTGCACTCACAATGTACCTACTACATATCCAGTTTCATATTATAGCTGGGCAAAAAAACTAAGTTAAAAGAATTATTTTAAGATTCTGTAAAAAGCAAATGCATATCTTCAGACCATAATTCAACCAACTTTTAAGTTTTGGAAGGATTGGCATTAAACTGTAGGAGGAGTTGCCCTCACAAGGTACCTATTACATTATACTCTTTCATAGAATTGATGCATGAAAAAAGTCTCAAAAATGTGAAAAAAGTGAAAAAAATTAATTAAAGAATTCTGCAAAAAGCATAGGCACAACTTCAAACCATGATAAAGACACCTGTAAAATTTCAGAAGGATCAGTTTAAAACTGTAGGAAAAGTTGCGCTCACAAGGTACCTACTACATTATACTTTTTCATAGAATTGATGCATGAAAAAAGTCTAAGTTAAAAATGTGAAAAAAGTGAAAAAAATTAATTAAAGAATTCTGAAAAAAGCATATGCACAACTTCAAACCATGATTAAGACACCTGTAAAATTTCAGAAGGAGCGGTATAAAACTGTAGAAGTTGCGCTCACAAGGTACCTACATGTACTACTCTTTCATAGAATTGATGCATGAAAAAAGTCTAGGTTAAAAATATGAAAAAAAGTCAAAAGAATTAATTAAAGAATTCTGAAAAAAGCATATGCACAACTTCAAACCATCATAAAGATATCTGTAAAATTTCAGAAGGATGGGTATAAAACTGTAGGAGCAGTTGCACTCACAAGGTACCTACTATGAATTCGGAACCATGCAAAAAAGTCTAAGTTAAAAATGTGAAAAAAGTGAAAAAAAAATAATTAAAGAATTCTGAAAAAAGCATATGCACAATTTCAAACCATGATAAAGACACCTGTAAAATTTCAGAACGATCGGTATAAAGCTGTAGGAGGAGTTGCGCTCACAAGGTACCTACTATGAATTCGGAACCATGCAAAAAAAGTCTAAGTTAAAAATGTGAAAAAAGTGAAAAAAATTAATTCAAGGATTCTGAAAAAAGCACATGCACAACTTCAAACCATGATAAAGACACCTGTAAAATTTCAGAACGATCGGTTTAAAACTGTAGGAGGAGTTGCGCTCACAAGGTACCTACTACAAGCTCGGAACCACGCATCACGCACCACGAACCACACACTACGGAAAGCCGAATACTATGTCCCCTCGCTTTTCTTCGAAAAGGCGGGGGACAACTAAAAGAAACTGCTGCCGAGCGTTGGCACCCACATGCGGTGCTCTTGTTTTTGTTTGAAGCCATAGATTGTGGGTACTTGTTACAACGGCCTCACTGAGATGGTTCTAATGAGCACTCACAATCAATATTTGGACTAGAAATAAGAAAAATATCACACATTTTCATCAGAAATTAACCGTTTTGGAGATATGAAAGTTTGCATTTTGTCAAATGTGCGTGTTTTTGTAATGAGATTTACAAGGATATACAATTTCTGATCAAAACAACATAGATCTATCTATCTTTCTTCATATACTGAGAAGAACCTAAGATATACATGTTCCGTAATGATCCTAAGTATTGGTTTTTTGTTTAATTTGAGGTTTAACATCCCTGTCAACACAGTATAGGTCATTTTGGAGATGTTGCTTCCAATTTGGTTTAAACAATATTTATTTCACTTCAAAATACAATTTGACAAGCATATAAGAAGCAAATGTGAACGGGATTTGACAGAAAGCACTGTGGCTTATTTGGGTCATCTCCTGAATATGATCCTCAACTATATTACCTGTTGATTCCAGCTCAAAAATCCTAGGACAAAAGGGACCCAGAATCCTACTTTATGTTCTCTGGTGACCGCCAGACATGCCTCTTGGGCTATATTTTTACACCACTATATTCTACTCTCCAATACTTTCAGTTTGATATGCAAAATGACTGTACAAGATGGATTTTTGAGACCTCCAGCAGGGTCGGGCCCCACCCCACATGGGCATCACATAAAAAATCTGAATATATTCAAGTCCTCATACACATGTATATACGGCCCCCGCCTATAGGGGCTTGAAGAAATATATGGGCTGCATGATGCTTCCACGCAGAGCTGAATCTGGCCCGCACACTAGTACTGGTAAACCGCTTAGAGGGTCTAAGCCTGTCCAGGAACTGCGGTGCGAGGCGGACCGTCCATGCTAATAAACCCTATTGGTTTCATTGGGCGACAGGGCTTGAGATGTCATTTCATCTCAACGTCGGGTAAAAGTCCCACAAAATTGGAAGCAACGTCTCCAAAATGACCTTTACAGTGTTGACGGGGACGTTAAACCTCAAATCAAACAAACAAACAAACACATGTATATAGGGCTACTACCTGTGAACATTTTATGATTTCAGCTAAATCCCACCTTTTGTCCTCTGGTGACCCCCAGACAAATTCCCGGGGGCTAAATTTTTGTGCCACGGTATTCTGCTCTTCAATTTGGTAGCCAACAGGACTATGAACATAATGGATTTTCGACCACTTAGGCAGTGGCTGGCCCCATTCCATATCTGAGGAATGCATCAGATTCTGAATATGTTCCTGCAGTTCTCAGCCATAGGGCTATCTCCTATGAAAGTTTAGAGATTCTAGCTTAAATCTTCTAGGAGTGATTATGTGACGTTACAGATGAACGACAGATGGATGGCTGGTTTGACATGATCCCCACTTTTTCTTTTTCTTTGAAAAGCATGGGGATAAAAAGTGGTTTACAGAAAGATAATGGATAAGTCAGCATATATAGACAATGTCATGAAATTACATAAAAGAACTTGCAAAATTTGTAAGAAATACAGAATGTTACTTGTATTTTTGCAGGAATGGGCCAGATTGGAAGTCTCGAATTAAATATATTCCCGATCCAGATAATCCTCGGTACCCAGCTGCAGAAATATTTGAAAACAACTGGCATGCTATGAGACCCTACCCTTGTAAGTTTAGATTTGAGCCAGCGCACGACAAAACCTACAATAAGACATGTGCGCCCATCGAAGACTCAGATCAGCCTGCGCATCCATATAGTCTAACTAGAGACTTCTCTTGCTGCACGAAGGAGCATTGAGTCCTTAGCTACCCTTAGAGCGCACAACGAAGACTGTGATCAGACTGCACAGATGCACAGGCTGATCTGAGTCTTCATTGGGAGCACATGACTTATTGTAGGTTTTGTCGTGTGCTGGCTCATTTGACACCACATGTTAATGGAAATTCAAGTCTCAAGGTTATAGAACTTTTTTGTGTTTAGCTTATATGAGCATAAAAGTTGCCCTGCTAATAAATTTCAAAATGTCAATAGTTGGAATTTTCAAATTTATGAGCAGGACAAACAACATTATTTGTCTGTTTGTTTGAAGGCATTAGAAATATTATTTATGAGTGTAAATAATTTTATATAACCTTTGGGCCAGGAAAGGATCTGTCGTTTCTAGCTATCCTGCGTGTTGTAAAGTAGCTCCGGCTTTCTTCCAACTTTCTTCCGGCTTTCACCGCCAAATAAACATGAGTCCGCACAAAAATGTAGTCCGGTTTGGCGCAGTTATCAAAATTGTACATCCTATAATCGCAATACAAATTTTGAAGCAGACGACTTGACGATTTTATCATACCTTTCAGAGAATAGATTCAGCATTCCATATGAATCAGCTGCATCATGCGAGACTGTATACCCAGATCAATGCGGCGTCTGCTCAGACGTCTGCTCAGGTTTTACACTGTTTTCTAACAGTGCTGTCAATATTTAATCCTTAAAGACCAGCCGGTCAGCTGCAGACCAGAATATTAATGGGTTTTCCGATATTCGAGGTCAAGTCTAGGTCAGTTACAACTAGGTGTATATCAGACTTTGCGAGAAAGGTTGTCCCTTTCAACCCTGGAATATGGTACAGATACCTATGCAAAAAGTGTAGGTCCTGTGATATAATTCTAGGTGCCATATTTAGCAGAATGGACGAGCCCAACTTCAGTGATGGAAGAGTACACTCCAGAAACTCAAGGCAGTGAATAAATCAAAGCACTGACAACACTCATGCCGATTGTCTCTAAATGCAGGCTGGTCATGAACGAGGACTTGGACTGATCCGTATAAACTTGAGATGTTAGTAACTGATGCAAAAAAAATGTAGAACAAGATCAGCACCGTGTTCTGTGGCGTTTGATCTTAGTCTACATTGTTTGCCCGATCGAACATTTTATTCAAGTGCAGATTTTACAGATAACACTTACATGTACCCAAGACTGACAAACGACCCGGCTATGTTTGGGTTGATTGTTTGGCATTTGACCTGAAGTTACTCATAAAAAATGTGAATCAGAGCTAACGTCTACATGACTATCACTGACTTCTCAGAATAACCTTTTTCTTGCAGAATATAGCCGCAGTGAGATCAGGGTATTCCATAAGACTGAAAAGGGTCTTCCTGGAATCATAGGGTGAGCTTGACAAACAGTGTAGACCAAGTTCGAACGCTGAAAAAATGCGCTTCTTATCAAAACCTTCACTGTTTGTTTTGAATTTCAGAGTTAAATCAAACAGTTTAATCTCAGCCCAAGACTTTTACCCCAACCTACATCCCACCAACACTTTCGGTGCTTTGATTCTGAAACCAAACGATTGCATCACTAAACACGCTGCCGCTTAGGCACCATGCCCTTAAGCTAAAAAGATTAAATCAATCAACCGTGACGTATGGTTACCAGTCCGGCCACGATCATGTGTTTTTTTTTGTTTGATTTTAGGTTTAACGTCCCCGTCAACACTGTATAGTTCATTTTGGAGACGTTGCTTCCAATTTTGTGGGACTTTTACCCGACACTGAGATGAAATGACATCTCAAGCCCTGCCGCCCAATGAAACCAATATGGTTTTTATGCATGGACGGTCCGACTCGCACCGCTTTGCCTGGGCAGGCTTAGATCCTCTAAGCAGATTACCAGTACTCGTGTGCGGGTCGGTTTCAGCTCTGCGTGGAAGCATCATGCAGCCCATCTATTTCTTTAAGCCCCGATGGGCGGGGGCCAACGATCCTGTGTACCACCTTCACACCAGCACTGATAGGAACCACATTTTCAGGATCAACATTTTGATGTGTGATGTAAGGTCGTGCCTAGAAAAGAAGAAAGTGTATTGTTTCTCAAAAAGCATCAAGTGAGAACGTATTGCAACAATTTTCATTAAACCCTGGACAGTTAGAGTGAGTGAGTGAGTGTTTGAGTTTTACGTCTCACCAACAGCTAAGGTCATACGGAGACAATACCTCGGTTTAAAGACTCATCCGAAAGTCTGGATAAGTCCGGGATCTATCCTGCGATCCCTGGTTTACAAGGCGAGTAGCATAACCACTACACCACGGAGGCTTCTAATGGACGGTTAGAAGCTGGTCAGAAAGCGGATGGCGTTGACTCTAATTTTGGGTGCCACATGTGTGTGATCTATTTGTCTGTTGGAGCGACATCTTACTATCAACAGAAGACGCTAGTGAACGTCGACGTAGCGGCAGATCGACGTCAGTAAGTCTAGATCGATTCATCCAACAGACACATGTGCGAAGCAGATTTCCACCGGCATCTGCTACACTGTACCTGTAGATAAACAAAGGGTTTCAACTACCGACTAATAAGCACTGACACAGTTCGTCGCTCCTATGCGATGCACTTTTGTGAGCTAGACGTCCCTTTCGTGACCAAAATTAAGACGTCGACACAGTACGGAACACTTACGCTGGTGCATGAAGTACATACATCTATATTGGCGTCTAAGCGACTCGCGTGATATTCGTTTCAGTGACACATCGAACTTCAGCGTGAATCACACCGATGGTCGTTTCGGGGTGTTTCGACATATAGGTGTAAGGTATGCCGAGGGAACGCGTGTATAATTTAGCATTACATCCATATCGGATGGAATAAGCGAAATGGTATGTCGAGCCATTGCATGTAGCTAGCGACATTAAGAACATTCAAGATCATGGTTGAGACGTTTACTAAACAGCGAGACGTTACATCAATCAAGTGCCTCGGCCTCACGTGGTTACATTTATTTGTTTACGCTCAGAATCCGGGATATCTTATCCAGCAGGATTCCGCGCGGGTTTATGGTGCTGTTCTTACTCAAAAATGTCTTCAAGCCAATGGAATTCATGTACTGGACTGACCTGCCTTTCTCCTCCGATCTCTTTGTGAAAAATAGAGTATCTTTTGTGGGGAGGTATCCACAACCGACCAGACAAAAATGTTACTTATTGACAGTAGCATTGTTAAAACTTGAATTTTAATGTTTGGTTTTGAAAACGTAAATAGTTTCTTTCCAAAATTTGAAACATCGAATGGCATTTCATGATACCACCGGTGTATAGACATCTGCAAACATATCATACAATGGAATTTGCAGAACTACTTTTTTGAAAGGTTGTCTGTAAGTTTTCACAGTGTTTTGATTTTTTCATAGAATCTGTCATTTCAGTGCCTTTGGCGCTTTGATATATACCACAGTTACCGTTATCACCAGTGTCCAGTTGTTCAAAGCATTGTTAGCTTATCAAGCTGGACGGTGGTCAGAATTAACCCTTATGATGCCGAGAAAAACTACATCTGAAAATGCCGTCTGCTTATGTCATCTGCTGAATCTACTTGCAAACTTTTTAGAAACATTTTTTTCAAACATGCAAACAGTTTGGACCCAGATCAGACTGCTCCCAGAGAGCAGTCTGGTCTGGGTCCAAACTGTTTGCAAAAATGACTTTTAAAGTAACAGGCAGACGACAAGACAGACGACAATTGTCATTGGTATTTTATGGGTTAAGCAAAATACCTACCAGTAATACAGTGGTAGTTTTGCTGGAAAAAAAATGTGAGAACCTTTTGCTTTTGCAAAAGCTACTCACATTTTTTTCAGCAAAAATATTTGTAGTTGATCAAAGTTTTAACAGTTCTTTAACTAACAATGCTGTTAGTTGTGAACAACTGCCCTTGGGTGTTCTCTTAAAGGAAAGAAATTGCTACTAAGGAGTGAATTCTTGCCTTGAAGAGCTGGTCTTTCTTTAATAGGGGATGGGGTGTTCTTTCCAGGGGAAATAAATCTGAAAGTCACAAGTGATGTCTTCCTAATAAACAATGATTGAATATAATTATGTCAGGTTTTATTTTTTTTTCGAAAAGAAAATCAGTGTCAACAAATTCTATTCAAGTTTTGGTAAGTTGTAATGATATACTGTAGCAAACTGTCTGTTGTTAACCCTTATCTCGCTGTTCATGACAACCCCTATCTTTGCAAACAGTGTAGATCCAGATCAGATGACTTCTCTGCTCCACCACTGTTTGCTTAAAGTTCAGCCATTTTCCAAATCAGTTTTAAAGAAAACACAACCTGACACCCCTAAATTTTAAAATGGACTCCTGCTATATATAAGGAGGAAGATTCCATTTGGTACAAAAAGGGTAAAAGTGTCGTCATCTGCAGACTATATATTGCTTCAGTAAAGGGGAAGTAACAAGTATGATTTTGTGATAATTTTCCTTAACCCATTTTGGATCAGAAATCCCAAAATGGGTAGCTGGCAAACAGTGCAGGCCCAGATCAGACGCCACAGAATGCAGCGTCTGATCATGGCCTACTCTGTTTGCAAAATTTTCAGCCAATTTCCAAATAGTTTTTGAAGAAAATACTACCAGACACCTCTGAATTTCGAAATGGACTCCTGCTGTATAAAAGGCTGAAAATTTACATTTGGTACATAAAGGGTTAATCTACTTCAGGACCCTTTTTTGTGGGTACTTGTTAGAATTGCCTCATTGAGGCGATTCTAACATGTGTCCATAACACAGATTTTTGTGAAGAAATAAGAAAAAACATCTTTTAATTATTCTTATTGCTCCCCTTGGGGACCCCTTTATCTGGTGCTATGCAGACCTATCATTTCTTCACTGGATGCACTTATAATGTATTTGTCACCAATTATGATCACAAAATTTTGCAGTCTGTTTATGCCGAAAAAAGTCTCTCTCTCTCTCTGGTTTGTTTATGATTAAAATAGAAGTGGAGGCAATGATCAGGAATCGATACAATTAACCCACAGCTCCCATCAGAGACACCAAAGGGAAAGAAACACAAACATGAAACAACAGACCCTAATGGAAACATCAATAGCGTAAAGACAAAAGGACAGTTACTTATCCTTATCCTTGCCCTTATCCTGCTGTTCAAGAAAACTCCTATCTTTCCTAACAGTGTAGATCCAGATCAGATGGTTTCTTCAGAAGCCATCTGATTTGGATCTATACTGTTTGTCATTCTGTTTGTGAATTTGAACGAAAAAATTATACAATCTGATTGGCTGATAGTAAGAAAAGGGTGTGGCTAATTAAAAATATTCAACAGGGTAAGGGTTAACATGAAATCTGGAGCTATGCAGACCTATCATTTCTTCATTGTGTGCACGTACAATGTATTTGTCACAAATTATGACCACAAAATTTGGTACTCTCTCTCTCTCTGTCTGTCTGTCTCTCTCCTTCTCTGTCTCTCTCTCAACATTTGTATCCCCACCCTTATGTATTTATACTGATGTTCAAGTTCTTTTCTCAAGAACAATAACAGCTTTATTAATGATAGATGGTACAAACTTTCATCTCAAGGATGGCAGTTTCAATGCAAGCATCAGTATTAGACCTTGAAATACATTTCATGGTACCCTGAACTATTGCATCAACCCTAGCATTCACCCTAATGTCCAAGTCTATTTCTCAAGAACTATAAAAGCTTCAATAATGATAAATGTATATGTGTGCTTGGTACAAACTTGCATTTAGAGATGACAACTGCAAGCATTCATATTTGACCTTGACCTACATTTCATGGTCCACTGTCTGTGTGACCTCAGGATTGACTCTAATGTTCAAGTCCATTTCTCAAGAACTACGAGAGTTTCAATAAAGGTCTTAATGCAAGCATCCATGTTTGATCTTGACTTACATTTTATGGTACACTGACTTTGTGCCCCCACAGGCATGCCCCTGCCCATCAGGGCTTGAAGAAATAGATGGGCTGCATGATGCTTCCACGCAGAGCTGAAACCGACACACACACGAGTACTGGTAAACTGCTTAAAGGATCTAAACCTGCCCAGGCAAAGCGGTGCAAGTGTCAGACCGTCCATGCTTATAAACCCTATTGGTTTTATTGGGCGTCAGGGCTTGAGATGTCATTTCATCTCAATGTCGGGTAAAAGTCCCACGAAATTGGAAGCAACATCTCCAAAATGACCTTAACAGTGTTGACAGGGATGTTAAACAAACCACAGGCATGTCACAGCCTTTGACAGAATTTTTGTTATTCATCTTCATTAAAATTGCAAAAAAACAAGAACAGACATAAAATCTGATACATACTTTGATACATTAATTTTGTTTTTTTAAGGACCAAGCTGGCTTCCAGATTCCTTTATCATTCATGGTTAACCCTTATCTTGCTGTTCACGACAACCCCTATCTTGGCAAACAGTGTAGATGCAGATCTGATGGCTTCTGAAGAAGCCATCTGATCAGGATCTACACTGTTTGACATTCAGTTTATGAATTTGCAGGAATAAATTACATCAAGTAATCTGATTGGTTCAAAGTCTGAAATGGGTGTGGCTAAAATGAATATTCAGCAAGAGAAGGGTTAAGTAATAGATGTCGGCTTATGGAACAACAGAATAGATACTCGTAATAAATTTTTTTTCTTTTTTCTGCTTAGACTGGAATAGAATGATGGAGTTTTATGGAGGGGGTGGTGGTGGTTATGTATGGGAATTTTTTCTCCCTTTTTCTTTGTTTATGTAATTTTGTTTTATCAACTGAGTAGAGGTTGGTTTGTTGATTTGAGGTTTAACGTCCCCGTCAACACTGTAAAGGTCATTTTGGAGACGTTGCTTCCAATCCAATTTTGTGGGACTTTTACCCGACATTGAGATGAAATGACATCTCAAGCCCTGTCACCAAATGAAACCAATAGGGTTTATTAGCATGGACGGTCCGCCTCACACCGCGGTTCCTGGACAGGCTTAGATCCTCTAAGCAGTAGAGGTAGTTTAAACTCTCATGAAATAGATAAATGTTTTAATGCATTCTTCCAATAGTGAATTTGATGAATGCTTTACAAAATTCTAATGCGGAAATGCACAATGGCCATTCCAGACGTTTTGCACATCCTCTGACTTGCAAAGTGCAAGAGTGGTAACTCGTTCTTTTGTCTTTTACAATCGTTCATCTGGTCTGTAATTTTATGGAACCTTGAGATACAGTTCAATTCCTATATTAAGATGGTTAAGACAACCTTTGGAACTGTTCAAAAGTGGTCTTTAAGACCACTTTTTAACAGTGCGAAAGGTGGTCTCTTATTAGGAGATACTGGGTGTAGAAAACAAAGAAATAATAACTGAAACCTTCTTTATAAGCTTTTTAAAGCAAATTTAGTCTTAATTTTAGGTGGTCTTAGTATAATTGTACTGTTCTAACACAGCATGCCTACATGTAAAGGAACTGTGATATAATTATAGGTTATTGACTTTATATTGTGAAATATTCGGCACAAGTTTATATGGCGAAGGACGCACAAGCTTGCGAGTGCGTCTTCGCCATATGAATGAGTGCCGAATATTTCACAATATAAAGTCAATAACCTTTTTATTATATACCAAAAAATTCAACTGTCGGCTAGAATTCAGGATTGTCTGGTATAAATTTCTGAAAGTTAAATCAGATTATATATCTTTAAGTGGTTTGAAATGGAAAATAATGAAGGTTGTTGAGTATCTCCCTACACGTTGAAAAACCACGCCCAATGGCGCCAAACTGAAGACGACGTTAATGTTGGTGGATGTGACGTCATTAAAAATATTGACGTTTCCCAACACAGGTTGCCATTTTTTCCGAAGCGTCGGTTATATTTCTTTCAAAATACTCCTGATTTCTTAGAAGAAAGTATTGAAAATCTAAACAGATTGCAGGTAGGTCATATTTGACAGCATAAAAAGCCGTTAATGCACTTTGCCAGAACCTATATTCGTTTGGTTTTACGTTCTTTCAGTCGATACGCACGACAAGATGGCTGCCAATTTTTAGCATCGAAATGGACAAATTTGAAAGTACTTCTATTGTGAATGTTACTGCTTATCTACGGGCAATATGAACTTGACTACGGGCAATATGGAAAAATATTGACCGGTAACTTCTGTAGAAAGTAAACGGGACATTTTCTGGGTATATAATAATCTGCAATAAATCATAGGGAAGAAGTGTGTGACAAATAACCGCTTATTTATGACGCCACTCCTAGATTCTTTGACTTTAGACCATGTAACACCTTTTTCTTGCCCACCAGACAAGGAAATCCGTGATTTTACCCTGGGATTGAAATTTATGTTCTTGCCCTGGTGTTCTGACCCAAAATTGAATATAATCACGTGTTTGATAAATGCACTGGTTGAATACGACCTCGTATGCCCTGTCATTAAGGTTGACGTCACAGCATGTTAGGTGACATCACTAAACATTCCTGTAGTGTCATCACAATATGGCGGACTGTGGTAACCGAAGTGACTGCAGCATTACAAATCTGCGCTAAGAAATGGAAGGTATCCAAGAAAAAGACTCCTATATGGGTGTGAGGGGTGGATAGAAAAATCAGTCCCTCGGGATCACCGTCCGGCATCACTCGGCAAGCCTAGTGATGCCGGACAGTGACCCTTGTGACAGATTTTTCCATCCACCCCTCACACCCATATAAGATTCTTATATTCTCACACCGGCCCCGATAGCTCAGTTGGTAGAGTGTCTGCTCCGGGGAACAGGAGGTCACGGGTTCGATCCCGGGCCGCGACATACCAAAGTCATTAAGAATGGTACTAGCTGCTCCTCGTTTGGCACTCAGATTTACGGGGTAGAGCTAGGACAGGATAATGTGGCTGGGTGTGGTATCATGTAATGTGTCTGGGACATGATACTTCAGTGAGGCAGCACTATAAAAGTGAGCATTGAGCTCCCTGTCGCAACCAGACACCGTTGTGATATGACTGAAAAATTGTTGAAAGCGCCGTTAAACCCCAATTCACACATAACACACACACACACTTATACTATAGGGAACAAAGTACTAGAACCCCCTTCTCAGAAGGATCCTATTTTTATCAGAGAATTCAATTTATTAGCTTCTTAACAGTGATAGAATTCGTTAAATAAACACCAGTTGATGGCTGAAGAACTTATCTCTAATTTTACTTAGTTGATGTTTATACATGCAAAAGAGGTGCGTTTTGAATGGACATGATAATTCATGAAGCGTTGTTACAGTGGTATGTTTCAACTGTTTGAATAAGTGATATGGTATCACCTATAGGCAGATATAATACCCACAGCACTGAGTTAAAGCTGGAGCTTGTATCTAGCAGTGAATCTCCCATCAGCGGTCATCAAAAATGACTTGTGTAAATAATCAGATTTCATGACCATGCTGCCTGAATTTTCATAACTTCTACCTTGTTCCTATAAGTACTTATATTCTCACATCGAAAACATTACAAAAGTACTGAAATGCTTGTGTTACAGTCATTTATTTTTTGCAGGGATTTCTTACTGGTATGTCTAAAAGTTAGGAGAATTTGAAGGAAGCAACAACATTGTTGCAGATTTTCAATATGTTACAATTGAAATAGATCAGCTCTAGTATGTGAATTATTGAGCAATACGAGTACATCATGGTTTGTTAGTCAGTTGTAAGAATAAAAATCACTCGCACTGTACACTCGTGAGTTGATCTACTTTACAGCTGACCTCCAATCTAGAATAAATTGGTTTTGGTGGCACATCAATCCGCATGTCGCATATGAGTAGCTGATGTTGCAGGGCTACTTCCTCGCCAGGGATCACTTTCATATCTGTGACAAGTTTGCGCATTGTCCTGCGGTAAAGGATGAAATCTATCTGCGTCGCTGCCCTTCCTGACTTGTATGTGATAAGATGACTGTCATGTTTCTTGAAACATGTGTTTCCAAGAAGCAGGTCAAATGCCAGGGCATTCTCTAGAATCCTCTCACCCTCAACATCTGGTTCAGGTCTACCATACCTGATCCCTTCTACCATACCCGATCCCATTTAACACTTCCAATCTCTTCTCCTCTGAAGCCACTGGGCTGATTGGGACCAAATTTCATCTGTAGCATCCTTGGGCTGGGGGATTGAAAGTTTATGCTTTTTTTTTATGAAAATTGGACCTTTAGTTTGGTGGCTATGGCAACTCATAGTTCCCATAGACTTATAATGGGGCAAATTGAAAAATGGTATTTACTGCCAAGCCATTGCAGATATTTTGACAAAACCTTTGTTTAAATGTTCATTGAATAAGCTTTTATGACAACCTGGGGATCCCAGAGGGTGTGCCGCAGACATGCCCCACCCCCTCCAATTCATAAAAGGCCATATATCTCAGATCCCCACCCCTAAACCATATATACTCTTGTTCCTTATGATAATATGCATTCAGTGACACCAACCTGGAGGTCCACCTGGATGTCCTGGGGCCGTGCCCCACCCCCTCCACTTCATAAAAGGCCGAATATCTCAGAAACCTTTCAGATCCCCACCCCTAAATCATATATGTTCTTGTTCCTTATGATAAGACACATTCAGTGACACCATACTAGGGGTCCCCCGGGGTGCGCTAGAGCCATGCCACTTCCCTCCACTTCATAAAAGGCCATATGTCTGAGAAACCATTCAGAGCCCCACCCCTTAACAATATATAATCATGTTCCGTATGATAAAAGGCATTCAGTGACACCAGTCTCAGCTTCCCCTGGGGTGCCGCGGGCCATGCCACACCCCTCCACTTCATAAAAAGCCATGTATCTCAGACACCATTCAGATCCCCACCCTTAAACCATATATTATCTTGTTCCTTATGATAAGACAAATTCAGTCACAACAGCCTGGGGGTCCGTTTATTCTTGTGTAATGTGCTGGGGCCATGCTACGCCCCTCCACTTCATAAAAGGCCATATATCTAAAAAAAAAAATCAGATTCGCACCCCATAAACATATGATTAGACACAGTCAGTCACACCAACTTGTGGGATTCAAGGGATCATTTCTCTCCCCTCCGCTTCATTAAAGGGCCTCATATCTCAGAAACCCTTCAGATCCCCACCCCTAAACCATATATATTTAAGGTCCTTATGATAAGACACATTCAGTGACAACAATCTTGGGCTTTCCTTGCGTCTGCCAGGGCCATGCCCCAGCCCCTCCACTGCTGAAAAGTCCTTATATCTCAGGAACCTTACAGATCCCTACCAATAAACCATACGTATTCTTTTGCCTTATGGTAAAAGGCATTCAATGATACCAACCAGGGCTCTGTTGGGTCCATTCCCG
The DNA here is from genome assembly GCA_963580285.1 of Lucinisca nassula. NCBI lineage: Eukaryota > Metazoa > Mollusca > Bivalvia > Lucinida > Lucinidae > Lucinisca > Lucinisca nassula. The sequence continues at coordinate 102,050,193 of OY757013.1, read as the reverse complement.
ACCCCCTCTACTTCATAGATACCACGATCCACATGGGTGCTCATTTGGGTATGGGGGTTCGTTTGGTAGACTTTATTGGCCTAATTGGCCAAAACTAGCTAGTCTGGCCTAGAAAACATGTACAGATCATATTTTCCAGTTCTGTGGTGTATTCCTTGCTTCCAAAGGATAACCTTTCTAGAACATATTCATAATCCGTAGATTAAAATCATATGGCTGCCAGTAGGCAGTGCCCAGCTGAGCTCTGGTGAGCATAGTGGCCCATGGGCCTATTATTTCTGTTTCTTCCCAAAGCATAGATTGTAGGTTCTTGCTAGAATTGCCTCAATGAGCCGGCTCAAACGAATATTCACAATTAATGATTTTGAGCAGAAGTAATAAGAATGGATTATACCCTGTAAACCCCAATTTTCTCTATAAGTCTCTAAAAATGGTGTTACAGGACTATTATTAAAATGTAGGCAAATGTAAACTTTTGGAATTGGTATATACTTAGGAGTTATTACATAGGCATGTTTCTATGATGCCAACCTCCCAGCTTCTTTTAAACATTTTTGTTGAGGTTTGAAGCAGGATCTATGTTAATTAAACGATCTTGTTATATCCAAACAAGAATTTAGGTTATTATAGCAAAAAAGACCTTTTATAGACATTTTTCTATATAATCTACCGGGTAAGCATTTTTGTGTTTCAGTTTTAAAAAGCGCAATGCCCAACTTGTGTTATAATGGACAGTATTTTAGGTTTTTGGCTACATGTTAAAGTAAATGGTTGATTTAAACTTTAGGCTTTGACATAATTATATTTAACCTTTTATGTTACTGCCTTAGGCAGACTTTGTTGTCTGTTAACCCTTATACTGCTGAGCCCGGACATGTTTTATCTTTCAAACAAAGTAGATCCAGATAAGATGGCTTCTGAAGAAGCCATCTGATCAGGATCTACATTGTTTGTCATTTAGATAGTGATTTTGTTGCAATAATTTGCATCAAGTAATCTGATTGGTTGATAATCAGTAGTGGGTGTGGCATATATAAATATTCAGCAGGTCAGGGGTTAACAAGGATAACCAAGAGATAATTTTCTTTAGTTACCCGTAGAAATATATGTTGTGGGTAGTACTGTACCAGATGAAACAATGCTTATCACCTTTACCCGGCCCGGGATTGAACCCCGTCCTCCAGAGTGACAGGCCAACAGTCTCTACCACATCCCTCTAAAAGCCAGCTTGTACACCAAAATCTCTTTATAACACTATTGATGGAGTCCAAAGCAGAAACCGTGTTAGTTAAACAATCATGTTATATCCAAACAAAAATGTATAGATTATATAGAAAAATGACCATTTATGGTCATTTTTCTATATAATCTACACAGTTTTGGGATCCATCTTGAAACCGTGTTATATCCAAAATTGTGTTATAACGAACCGTGTTATAATGAGGTTGTGGTGTACTTCCCCTCCTGTTTAAGATTTGTCCTTAAAGGTGCATTATTGAGCTATCTGGAAAAAATGCTTCCAAAAATAAAATACATATAGCCGGTATTTTTCTTTAAAACAATACAAATGAATGCATTTTATGCAAAAATGCGAACAATTATGATGACAGGTAAACAAATTTGAGAGGGATTCCCTAACTAGGTTTCGAACACTAGTTAGATCTATTTTTAGTTCCTGACAAAAATAGAATCCCCATATATGACGTTATGCGACGTTCATTTTTGGCCTTGTTTTCTTAGGCCATGCCTGAATCGGAAAAAAATATGATGCTGAATACCATTCCAAAAGTAATGACACTCAGAGACGATACTGTCGCTATGTATGTGTAAAGTGACAGATTTATTTTTAGAACAGAAATTCCAAATACATGTTCAGAGCAAAGGGTAAACACAAATGAAAACGATCATTTTCACAAAGTTTTGAAGCTGTATTCGGCTCCAAAAGTGTACACATGACAAAAGAGTATGGATTGAAGATAAAAACCAGAAAAAAAAATTTTGAGACCCGGTAGCTCAATAATGCACCTTTAAATCTCTCAGACTTTCCAACAAAATTTGCCACACTTTCCAGCAAAATTTGCCAATACACGGATGTGGTCTGAGTCACTATGGGTCATCTGTGTTAGGCGCCAAATGTAACAGATAAAAAAATGCCTTTGTCCAGAGTGACAGGCCACCACTCAACCTAATCGCTACAAAATGCTGGCTTGTACTGCTATCACTACAACAGTACTTGTTAGAATTTATTGGGGCTTGAAGAAATAGATAGGGCTGCATGATGCTTCCATGCAGAGCTGAAACTGATCGCACATGAGTACTGGTAAACCACTTAGAGGATATAACCCTTTTTGTGCCAAATGGAATCTTCCTCCTTATATATAGCAGGAGTCCATTTCGAGAGTTAGGGGTACCAGGTTGTGTTTTCTTCAAAATTTATTTGGAAAATGGCTGAACTTTTTGCAAACAGTGTAGGCCCTGATCAGAAGCCGCATTCTGCAGCGTCTGATCTGGGCCTGCACTGTTTGCCAGGGGGCCCCTTTAGGGGTTTCTGGTACCAAATGGGTTAAGCCTGCCCATGCAAAGTGGTGCGAGTCGGCCCGTCCATGTTTATAAACCCTATTGGTTTCATTGGGCGAAAAGGCTTGAGATGTCATTTCTTCTCAATGTCGGGTAAAAGTCCCACAAAATTGGAAGCAACGTCTCCAAAATGACCTATACAGTGTTGACGGGGATGTTAAACCTCAAATCAAACAAACAAACAAACTTGTTAGAATTGCTCTGACAGGTCTCAGAATTATCTTATTACTCCTCTTTGTAGTGATGGTTTTGGTTTTACAGCCCTTTCAAGATTATTTCACTTCTTTAACCCTTTTCGTACCAAATGGAATCTTCCGCCTTAGGGGTCCATTTCAAAATTTAGGGGTGTCAGGGTGTGTTTTCTTCAAAGTTGATTAGGAAAATGGCTAAACCTTTAGCAAACAGTGGAGGCCCTGATCAGGGAAGTTACAGTTACTGCCTCGTACTTGCTGCAGTGTTCAGTCTAGGATCTTGGGTTTGAGATGGCCTTGGAAAAGAGGGCGGTTTGGAAATTTAGCGGGCCCTTGGAAGTTTAGGGGGCCCTTTCATTACAATATATATATAATAAAGTTGCCAGATTCATCTTTAGTTTTTGGGCTGCATGATAAGAATGGAAACAACACAAGTATCACAGACAGAACTATGGTCTGATGTACAGTGACACTCCGCTATACAGACCACCTAAAATTACGATTAATTCTGCTTTAAAAAGGTTATTTTGAAGCCTGCACTTAATCCTTTGTGTTTTCTGCCCGCAGTATACTCCACTTAGAGACCACCTTTGGGACTGTTCAAAAGTGGTCTTAAAGACCACTTTTGAACAGTCCCAAAGGTGGTCTTAATATAGTAATTTTACTGTATTTGTGAAAAGCAGGTCTTTGAGTTTGTTTTATTTTGTAATGTAATTTAATTTACTTCTGGAAGATAAAAACTCTAAAATAAATGCTGTCTGCTTCAATATTTCGGTCCAGTGTTTAGCGTAAGCTGCCCGGCATACATGTAAGCCGCCCGTCTTACACAAAAGTCACAAATCAAGAGGACCAAAAAAATCATAGATGCTCCCGGAAAGCAAAATCATTACAATAACACACCCGTGCAAAATAGTGGATTGGTCACGTCTACAAAATGGCTACTTTTCTGGTGAAAATCTGTGATATTTTTGTTATTTTTACTCCAAACATAGGTTGCGGGTGCTTGTTAGAACCGCCTCATTGAGGCGGTTCTAACCAGTACCCCCAACCTATGTCTTGGAGCAGAAATAAATGACTACCCCTGTAAACCCCAGTTTTCTTTATATAAATTGGGGTTTAAGGGGGTGTTCATTTCACGGACTTGTTCATGTGATGTTCTCACAGAAAATAAGGAAAAAAAAAGGCTGAACTGATTAACTGAGGTTATTAGAAATCAGTAGTGAGTAGGTTTGGGAATTTGCTATTCTTTAATTGGGAAAAAACACATAGTTTTGACCTTTGGGAACAACACCAGTTGGTTTGATAGGTAAAAAAATCACTGCTTATTTTGAGCTTATCATTAAACAGAGATGGGCGAAAACCGAAATAGCCAGAGAAAAATCACTTGACTCTCCGTTGCAGAATTTGGAATTATGTTAACCCTTTATCTGGCGCTTTGAGATCTGACAGTTATATCCCATTTTGTACCAAATGGAATTTTCCACCTTATATACAGCATAAGTCCATTTCAAAATTTAGGGGTGTCAGATTGTGATTTCTTTCAAAATTTATTTAGAAAATGGCTGAACTATTTGCAAACTATGTAGGCCCTGATCAGCGGCACATTCTGGGACGTCTGATCGGGGCCTGCACTGTTTGCCAATTACCAGTTGTGGGGTTTCCGGTACAGAAATGGGTTGAAGTTGAAGATTTAAAAATGACAATGTATGGTTCTGTTTGGGTAGATCAATTATGTTAGAAGACCTCTAAAGGTTGTAACAAATGAACAAAAATGATCCACTGATTTTGAACAAAAAGATTACAAGTGATAGGTATACAATTTAGTTAATTTGTTACAATGGGGATTGATTCTTGAAAATTTTAGTTTCCACAATTTGAAAATTTTTGTTACCAAATCATAACGATTTTTTGGATTTTTGCGATAGAACTACCATATATTTGACATCTTTAGCAGGTGTCTCAACAGAGTCTTGTCCATCATGAAAACACGCCTGTATAAGTTTGACCCTCCTGAACCCCATTTTTATATAGTAAAACTGGGATTTACAGGGGTTATACCTTATTTTTCATATTTCTGTTCTAAAATAGATTGTGGGTACTCGTGAGAATGGTTCCAACGAGTACTCACAATCTATATTTTGAACAGAAATAAGAAAAACATCACAATTTTTCATCTTGAAATTTTCGTCTTTTTTCGGCGATAAAGTTTACAATGTATTTGTATAGGCCTGTTTTCTAAATGCATTTCTAAGACTGTCAATTAGACTTCTTTTTCAACAACAGATTTTTATCAAGTTTACAATACCCTGGTAAATCCCACTTCATTTAGAGCAACAGGAAGTTTTTGCTTAAGAAGAAAGATTGAATGTACTTGACAGAATCGCCTTGTAGGTACTTGTTAGAACTACCTAATTGAGGCAATTAAAAGTTAGAACTGCTATATCACCCAGTCACCAACAGCAAGTTATAATAAGACTTGAAATAACAAAAAATAGCACAATTTTAATGGAAAGATGGCAGTTTTAGAGCCAGGAAAGAAAGCAATATCTCACACGGGTATTTTTGACTATTGGCCAGCGCTATTGGCCATTCCGCGTGTTTTTTATCCAGTACTGTTCATAGGTGCTGTGATAATAAAAACCGTAACCTAGCACACGTTGACTTTCATCACAGTCAACTACAATGGCATTCTTGTGGTGAACATAGAAGATGAAGCCACTGATTAACTAATGGCAGCTTGGAGTATAGTTAAAATTATGACCCAGCCTACTATATAAAAAGTTATGAGCAATTTTTGGCTACTACACGAGTTTGCCATGATAACCACTGGGCAATAGTTTTGGCTATTGAGTGAGTGAGTGTTTCAGTTTTACGTCCCACCAACAGCTAAGGTCATACAGAGACGGGACCTCGGTTTAAAGACTCATCCGAAAGTCTGGAGAAGCCCGGGATCGATCCTGCGACCCCTGGTTTACAAGGCGAGTAGCGTTACCACTGCACCACGGAGGCTTCCTTTTGGCTATTGACCGTTGATAATGCCTGGATTTTGGTTCACTGCTTCGAATGTATATTACCTCCCCCATGCTTGAGTAATGCAGAGTTTTTTCCAGATGAAATGGGAACAAGTAATTTTTGCAAAAAGCAACAACAAACTATGGTGTCTGGCATGTCTTTATACACATACAGCTTTAAAATAAAAAAATCCATGCTTTAAGGTGAATGGGAACACCTTCAGGGGAGTATTTTCCTATCCCATGTCCATAGGGGTCGACTCTTAAAGGAAAGAATTTGCTCTCGAGGAGCAAATTCTATCCTTTAAGAGTAGACCCTTTTTTCAGTGGGACAGGGCTTATAGAAAAGCGAACAGGAAGTCCCGAAAGTTATCTCCCTTTGAAAAATGGCGGAAAAATATGCCCAGTGTTCCCATTCCCCTTAAGTGAGCAGTCTGGTCTTGGCCAACACTGTTTAACTCAAACCTAATATTGTTCGTATTTGTTGTCTTCAGTCAATGTCTTTCGTACACCAGTTGGGTAGTAAAGCAGTTATTTCATGGCTGTTTGGGTAATATGCATAACTATTGCCCTTCGGTGCCTCCAAAGGTCCCTATGGACCATTACCCTTGGCTGTAACCTCAAACAGCCATAAGGGCCATGTCAAGCGATTTTGGTACTTATCGCCTATGCGAGCAGCGAAGGTTCAGGCAAGCCTGCACATCCGCGCAGTCTCGCCAGAACCGCTGCTCGCTCATACAAGCAGCGAATCAAGAGGAACCTACAGACAGAAAGCCATATCCCTGGCCCCTCTGAATGGCTGGGCATGTGCAGTTAAAATTTGTCATGACGGAATGCTCGAAGACACAAATTCGCTTGGCGGGGCTCATAAAATAACTGTATACTAATGCCCTGAGGTGCCATGGACCACTTGATGCACTATAATACCTGTCACCCACAGCACCTCTGGGCAATTCCACCTCAAGTTATAGTGCATCAGGTCGTCCACATCACCTCTGGGCAATAGTTTCAACTATACTCCAAACTGCCATGAAATAACAGTATATTATCATATGACGTCGTTGATATGCAGTGGATAACGTTGTGTAATAAAAATCGTACCACCACACGTGTAATAACATTTTGATGGGATTAACCCTTATCTTGCTGTTCACGACAACCCCTATCTTTGCAAACAGTGTAGATCCAGATCGGATGGCTTCTGAAGCTATTTGATCAGGATCTATACTGTTTGGCATTCAGTTTATAAATTTGTAGCAATAAATTACATCAAGTAATTTGATTGGTTGATAGACAGAAATAGGTGTGGCTTAAATGAATATTCAGCAAGATAAGGGTTAAGTAACGTCATGACGACATTCATATCAACCATGCATTTTTGTGAAAAAAAATTGTCAAATCTAAGTATGATAAAATCCCATTTAAAGTGGTCATATGATTAACAAAATCTTACACTCATGGTCATTTCATATGAAATTTATGAAACTCATCGAAGGCTCGTTTCATAAATTTCATATGAAATAACCACTTAGTAAGATCCTCTATTTATCCTAATTGTAACAAAAATCGAGGAGATTCCATCCCTGATGTAACATTGGTAAATTAGCCATGAGATTATGTGTAAAACAATACTGATAGGCTCCAGCTCTTCAAAATAAATATTTTTATTTAATGCAAATATATGTGATTTAGATAAAATATCCGGATTTAATATAATACAATACCCTTCTTTGATGAAGAGATTGCTAAATTTAACTCAAGTTTGAACAAATTTTATTTGAAGTTTATTTTATTAGTATGCCTTCTGTGTCATTTTACCATAGTAGTATTTAGAATGATAGAGGGATTTCTAAATGGTTTGATGGGGGTTTGTAGCTCTTAATTTATCTTAGTGGTATTTATTTGTATAAATTGTTTATTTTTTATTTCTATTTTTTTTTTTAGCTCACTTGACCGAAGGTCATGGTGAGCTTTTGTGACTGCGAGATGTCCGGCATCGTTGTGCGTCATCCGTGCTTAAACTTTTGTGAGCACACTAGAGGTCACAGTTTTAGGCCAATCATTATCAAACTTGGTCAGAATGATCATCTTGACAATATCTCGATCATGTTCAAATATGGGTCATGTTGGGTAAAAAATTAGGTCAGTAGGTCAAATCATAGAAAAACCTTGTGAACACACTAGAGGCCACAGTTTGGGTCCGATCATCATCAAACTTGCTCAGAATGATCATCTTGACAATATCTCGGTCAAGTTTGAATATGGGTCATGATGGGTCAAAATGTAGGTCAATATCTGGGTCAGTTTCAAATATGGTACCGGGGTCATTTCGAGTCAAAAAGGTCAATAGGTCCAATCATAGAAAAACCTTGTGAACACCCTAGAGGCCACAGTATTGGGCCTATCGACAGCAAACTTGCTCAGAATGATCATCTTGACAATATCTCGTTCAAGTTCGAATATGGGTCATGTTGGATCAAAAAGTAGGTCAGTAGGTCAAACCATAGAAAAAGCTTGTGAACACACTAGAGGCAGTTTTAGTCTGATTATCATCAAACTTGCTCAGAATGATCACCTCGACAATATCTAAGTCAAGTTCGAATATGGGTCATGACTGTCAAAAAGTAGGTCAGTAGCTCAAATCATTGAAAAACCTTGTGAACACACAAGAGGCCACCGTTTTGGTCTGATAATCATCAAACTTGCTCAGAATGATCTTCTTGGCAATATCTTGGTCAAGTTAGAATATGGGTCATGTCTGGTCAAAAAGTACATGTATGTCAGTAGGTCAAATCATAGGAAAACCTTCTGAACACACTAGAGGCCCCAGTTTTGGTCAGATCATCATCAAACTTGCTCATAATGATCATCTTAACAATATCTGGATCAAGTTTGAATATTGGTCATGTCGGGTAAAAAGTAGGTCAGCATGTCAAATCATAGAAAAATGTTGTGAACACTCTAGAGGCCACAGTTTTGGTCCAATCTTCATAAAACTTGCTCAGAATGATCATCTGGACAATATCTCAGTCAAGTTCAAATATGGGTCAAGTCAAATCAAAAAGTAGATCAGTAGGTAATTTGTCATAACTTTTGAACCATTTGAGATAGAGCCTTCTGATTTGGCATTTAGGTTCCTTGTGACAAAACTTCCCACTCATGCAAAAACATTTGACCTGTGATCTTGACCTGTGACCTACTTTATCATAACTTTTGAGCCATTTTAGGTAGAGCCTTCATATTTGGCATGTATGTTCCTTGTGACATGGTTTTCCTAACCATATAAACATATTTACCTATGAGCTTTACCATACATTTTGAAGCATTTGAGATAGAGCCTTCATATATGGCATGTAGGGTCCTTGCAACAAGGGCTTCCTATTCAAACATAAAATGATCTGTGGCCTGACCTTGACATGTGACCTACTTTATCACAACTTTTGAACCGTTTCAGATAGAGCCTTCATATTTGGCATGTATGTTCCTTGTAACAAGGTCTTTCCAAGCATCCAAAATTTTTATTCTATGACCTTGACCTTTTCCCTTCTTTGTCATAACTTTTGAAGCATCTGAGATATAGAGCCTTCATATTTTGCATGTAGGTTCCTTGTGACAAGGGCTTCAAATTCATACAAAAAATGACCTGTGACCTTGACATGTGACCTACTTTATCATAACATTGAACCATTTGAGATAGAGCCTTTATATTTGGCATATACGTTCCTTGTGACAAGGACTTCCCACCCTTACAAAACTTTTGACCTATGACCTTGACCTTTGACCTATTTTCTCATCACTTTTGAACCATTTAAGATAGAGCCTTAATATTTGGTATGTATGTTCCTTGTGACAAGGGCTTCCCACCGATACAGAAATTTGACCTTGATCTTTGACCTACTTGGTCATAATTTTTGAACCGTTTTACATATATTTTAAGTATATTCCTTGTGACAAGGGCTTAACATCCATAAAAAAATTGATGTGTGACCTTGATCTTGACCTACTTCATCATAATGTTTGAACCATTTAAGATAGAGCCTTCATATTTGGCATGTATGTTCCTTCTGACAAGGCCCTTACTATATTACCTACCATTTCATTTCTACGGTGTGGATCAGGTGAGCGATCCAGGGCCATCATGGCCCTCTTGTTTTGTTTTTTTCTGTGATTTAATTTTTTTTTTGTCATGAAGATCTCCTGTCATTTACATTCAAAGACAAACCATAACAAAAATAAATTGTGACAGAAGAACTGCCTTGGAGTATTTCACTGGGGGTGGTGGGAGGGGGCTTAAATCGATTTTACGCGGCTTATTTTAAGTTGGCAATTTCCAAGCCTCTTTATATGTTGGCAAGCTGGCAATACAACAGCTGACATCAGCACAACAACAATTTTATATCACTATTGTTAGGGTCCAAATCAGAAACTGTATTAGCTTAACAACAATGTTTTATCTGAACAATTCGCATCCGCCCATTGGGGCTTGAAGAAATAGATTGGGCTGCATGGTGCTTCCATGCAGAGCTGAAACCGACTGCACATGAGTACTGGTAAACTGCTAAGAGGGTCTATGCCTAGGTTTAACATCCCCATTGACACTGTTGGGTCATTTTGGACACGTTGCTTTCAGTTTTATGAAACTTCTACCCGACATTGAGATGACATGACATCTCAAGCCCTGCAACCAAATGATGAGTTTTTATATGGCAATACATGTATATGCATAGACTGTCCGACTTGCACCACTTTGCCTGGGCAGGCTTAGACTAAGTGATTTACAATTACTCATGTATGCAGTTGGTTTCAGATCTGTGTGGAAGCACTGTGCAGCCAAGTCTATTTCTCCAAGCCCTGATGTGCAGGGGTGGCACATTGTTATAAAGAGGTTGTGGTGTAATATATGAAAAGTTTCAAACTTATTGGTTACTTCTGCTACTATTTACTGCTGCAATACTTTTCAAATGTCGAACAATTCCCTTTTGTGGGACTGAGCCAGAGGTATTAAGCACAGTAGCTTTTCCTTTTTGATGTCCAGCAAGGCTCCTGATGCCGGACATTGGCCATCAGGACTGTTTTTCTATCCACCCCTAACACCAATGTAAGATTCTTATACTCCCAGTCTATAGAAAGACAGTCCAATAGCTAGCCTCGGTAGCTCAGTCGGATGCACGTCTGACTGGTGATCAGGATGACGCGGGTTCAATACCTGCCGGGGACAGCAACATTCTTTCATGGAGATTGACCCTTGAATCTTTTCTACAGTCATTCTCTCCCTTCCGCTGATTCAAGAAGGGCAGTTGTCAGTTTCTTTCAAAAGAATGTGCACTGTACTGGTTAACCCTTTACATATAAGCCTGCCCAGGAAAGTGTAGATAGGTAAACTGATGGGCTCAAAATGACCTAAAATAGTGTTGACTGGGCCATTAAACTCAAAGACAAACAAACAAACAAACACAGTCCTACAGACAGACCATTGCTTGCAATACAAGGCGCAGTTGGTTCAAAGCTAGCAAAGCCTCTAACATGCCAATCACAACAAGTGTCGTCTGCTTTGTCATCTGCAGCTAACTTAAAAGTCATTTTTGCAAACAGTGTGGACCCAGTTCAGACTGCTCTTCTTAGAAATATTTGCAAGAAAATTGCAGCAGACAACATAAACAGACAACACTAAGTCTTTCAGATGCAAATTTTCACAACGTTCTAGCTGGTGCAATTTGACATAAGACTGAACTTTATGCAAAAAAAAAATAAATTAGTTAATGATATCGCCTAATAAGTCGGTTTTTGTAAGATTCCCGTGCATTTTCCGCATCTCGTGAATTGCGACCCATTTACCAGCCTCTTTGTATTGAATAACAATATCCACCTCTTCGGAAAACGGCGAAGATAAATCTATACATTGAGTCGACAAGAATCTTTCCAACTTGAGGGAATATTCAATTAAAATTGTTATTATAGCGTGTTTTACCGTCATAACGAATATCGGTATAAAGAGGGTTACTGTTTTTTGGCTCAAATAAGGAGCAAAAATGGCAGCAAAAGGAAAAGTTGTAAGAAAGTGTGGCACAGAATTCAAACATAAGAAATGGATGATAAAAGGTGATGAACGTATTAAGGGTCGTGGGAGTACTCCTAAGGGTTTGTTGAAAATTCTTGACAAAATATACAAGGATGTTGAACATACAGCAAATGTACCATATTGCAATGGATGTATAAACTACGTTACTAGTCATTGTACAGAGTGCCTAAGGAGAAAGGTTAGCGTTGAAAACAAACTGGTTCAAACGATACAGGAATATAAAGACGCAGAAAGCCAGACAAAGTTTTCCGACTTTGTTGATGCCATGCCAGAGCCCACACTTGACATGGAAGGTAATCCTACTGATATTGACAATGTTAATGTTTAATCTGCAAATCATAGACTAAACCATAAAAACACAAAGCCTAGTTGGTCAGCATATTGACATTCTATTGTTTTTAGACCACAACTTCATTATAACATGGTTCAGTATAACACAGTTTTGAATATAACACAGTTTCAAGATGGATCCCAAAAATGTGAAGATTATATAGAAAAATGACCATTTATGGTCATTTTTCTATATAATCTTCACATTTTTGTTTGTTTTGTTTGGATATAACACAGTTGTTTATCTAGCACTGTTTCTGCTTTGGACCCCAATAATTGTGTTATAAAGAGGTTGATTGTGGTGTATTTCAGTATTTTTCAGGGAAAATCAGGATTCACATTTTAAGTGAGCAGACCATGCTCATGATTATCAAACCTTATTTTCACTGAAAAACGAAAATGTCATCTGCTGAGTTATGATTAATGCTCAAAGCCTCAAGTACGTAATCCCCACGAGGGGGTGATGCAGTTTAGATATATAGATACCGGTAGATAGATTTTCCGTGTTCTGCATGGGTGTGCTCCAAAGACAGGTTACTCTGACTGAAAAATGGTGCTGAACAGGGACTCTGACGGTTTTGTTTACCCCTTAAATTCAAGAGTTTGTTTGATTTGAGGTTTAACGTCCCCATCAACACTGTAAAGGTCATTTTGGAGACATTGCTTCCAATTTTGTGGGACGTTTACCTGACATCATGATGAAATGACATCTCAAGCCCTGTCGCCCAATGAAACCAATAGGGTTTATAAGCATGGATGGACCGACTCGCACCGCTTTGCCTGGGCAGGCTTAGATCCTCTAAGCTGTTTACCAGTACTCGTGTGGGGGTCGGTTTCAGCTCTGCGTGGAAGCATCATGCAGACCATATATTTCTTCAAGCCCCGATGGGCGGGGGCTGCTTAAGTTCAGAGGTCACTTGTTCAGAACAAATGATTTTGTTAGTTACTTTGATCATATACATGTAATTACTATTTCAGCTGGAAAAATTTGAGCAGCTTTTGCAGTATTCTATCTATCTATCTTCTGATACTGCGTCGGTCACATTTGACCAGTACCGCAGGTGTATATTACATACACTCCAGGTTTTGCAGGATGAAAGCCTACACAGTAATCACGTAATTACAGTAGGGATCTTTAACCTGCACAGGGGATGGTTCTCCCTGCTTAGGGGGCCTCCAGTTAACGTCCCGATCCGAAGGATGGTGCACTTTATGACATTCATCTACCCTGCAAATGATGCCAATGGAGTGTGTTCGGACACCGAAATTTTATCGCCGCTGCCGGGGATCGAACCCGGGACCTCTAGCATCAGAGGCAAGTGCACTAATCACAGAGCTATCACGCTCTATCTATCTGTCTTCATATACCGAGTTGGTCATATTGGGCCATAACCTCAGTTATACTAACTAGAATGGTTAACAATTTGACCACTGAAGAGCTCATTAGGCAACAATGCTTTGAACAACTGGCTCCTGAATTTAAAGTAAACTGTGCAGACTCTGATAAGACACCATGCGCTCAGTGGCATCTGATATGGGTCCACTCTGTTTGGGAGTATCCAAGCACTTGAGCTCAGTCTACGTTTTACATACAATCCTCTGTACACATGCAGCAGTCTACTGACACAGTGACAAGAATATCACAGCTATAAATAACTGGTACCTGGATTTCATATATGAGCCGGTGTATGACAATACCTACAAAAAGACCGGTGCAACCAGCAGAGATTCAGATCAACCTGCACACCCATCCACTACGACAAGACCCTTTGCTTATGTCTCTTTGCATAGATATTAGCCTATAGTAGGTACATGTACATGTGATCAGCGAAGACTCTGATCAGACTGCGCAAATGCGCAGGCTGATCTGAGTCTTCACTGGGCACACATGTCTTGCTGTAGGTTTTGTCATGCGCTGGCTCATATGTCCGCAATAGTCACACGGACAATCGCAGGGAAGCTTCTTGATTAATTAGTAACTTTGAGTTGATTGATAAACAATCAACCCAGTAGATGCTCTTTTCTCACCCACGCTATCAGGGCTCGGAGAAATAGATCGGGCTGCATGATGCTTCCAAGCAGAGCAGAAACTGGCCACACGAGTACTGGTAAACCGCTTAGGAGGACTAAGCCTGCCCAAGCAAAGCAGTGCAAGTCAGACCGTGCAGTGCATATAAGCCTTTTGGTTTCATTGGGTGACAGGGCTTGAGATGTCATTTCATCTCAATGTCAGGTAACAGTCCCACAAAATTGGAAGCAACGTCTCCAAAATGATCTAAATAGGGTTGATGGGGATGTTAAAAATCACTTCAACAAAACAAAGATGCTCTTTTCAAAAAGGGCTACACTTATATGATGAAAAATTGAAATTGTGCAGCTATAGATGGTCTGAAAATTTAATGTTAAAATAGATTACAACATGTAGTATGCCTGAGATGCTTCTTGTTTGGTTTTAACCAGGTTTTCCGATGGAAAACTCTGGTTATTAAAATGATGTACGACAGCGGGTGGGTCGATGGGCAGGCGGATGGGCGGGCATCAACATTTCATTTCCAGAGCATAACTCCCCAACCGTTTGAAATATTTAAATAATACTTGGAAGGATTATAGAACAGGTCATTGCTGAGTGTTGCATGCAAGAATGACAACTCGGCTTGTCTTCAGTTTTGAATTATCTCCCCATATCCATATTTTTACTTTATTTTCATTTCCTGAGCTTGTTCAGAGGGACAGAGGCAAGCCTAGGACCCCAAAAATATTTGATAAAAGTTGTCACAGGCAATGAAACCTTGGTATATTTTTATGAACCGGAGAACAAAGACTCAGGAAGTTTTGTTCCCATGCTACCCCATTTAGTGACACAAGAGCTAAAACAGGCCCCTTTTGAGAAAGCCTCACAGGTTTTTACTATGTTCAGAGGCAAGGACGCCAAAATATTTGAGAAAAGTTGTCATAGGCAATGAAACCATGGTATATTTTTAAAGAAAATAAAAAAGTATGGGTTGGCGAAAATGATCAGAGGCAACAGACTGCGCGACAAACCAGGACAACCAAATGGGTTGTCTACGCCGTATTCTTTGACAGCAATGGAATAGTGTCATGGGTTTCAGCCGCTGAGTGAAACATTTTACAAGGAAAAAGTTCTGTCTATGTAGTTGAACAAATATACACTGCAAAGCATCCACAAACAGGACCATAGGACCCTTTGGTCTCAAGCTTGTATACATGATATTGCACCAGCTCATCATTCTGCTGTGGTGCTCAGATATTTGGAGCAACAGCAAATTAATCTCTAGAGCCTCCTTCATACAGCCCAGAACTTTTGTGATCCTGCATATTAACCCTTTTTGTACCAAATGGAATCTTCCTCCTTTTAATAGCATGAGTCCATTTCAAATTTGGGGTGTCAGGTTGTGTTTATTTGGGAAATGGCTTAACTTTTTGCAAACAGTGGAGGCCCTGATCAGACGCAGCGTTCTGCGGCGTCTGATCTGGGTCAAGTCCATCTATCTTCTCTATCTTATACTGAGGGTACAAAAAGGGTTAAGAAACAGAAATGTATACAACAGGAAATAATCACTTCATATGGTATTATTTACCTGCAAAAGAGAGATTAACCCATTCAGTACCAGAAACACCTAAAGGGGTACCTTGGCAAACAGTGCAGGCCCAGATCAGACGCCGCAGAACACAGAGTCTGATCAGGGCATCCACTGTTTGCAATAAGTTCAGCTATTATCCAAATAAATTTTGAAGAAAACACAACCCCTAGATTTGGAAATGGTCCCCTGCTATATATAAGGTGGAATATTACATTTGGTACAAGAAACAGAAATGTATACAACAGCAAATAATCACTTCATATGGTATTATTTACCTGCAAAAGAGAAATTAACCCTTTTTGTACCAAATGGAATCTTCCTCCTTTTATGTAACAGGAGTCCATTTCAAAATTTACGGGTGAAAATGGCTGAACTTTTAGCAAGGAGTGGAGGCCCTGATCAGACGCTGCATTCTGCACTGTTTGCCAGGGTACCAATTTTGGGGTTTCTGGTACAAAAAGCGTTAAGTCACTGGTACGGTATATGAAATTGTTTTCTGTTTTCAGATACGTACATGCGTACGAATACTGAGTGGCTGTTAGACCCAGGATTATCCAACAAAGCAATGAGGTGTACATTCAATGGTGAACACTTGGCTACTAAGACATCCAGTGATGAAATCACACACACAATGTTGTTCGGACGTGGCAGAAATTGTAAGTTTAGTTCAGGAAAAACTTCCCAGCAAGCATATGACGTAATTGTGCCGTCACATCGACGTTGATATGTCATGACATTTATGCAACATCACATCAACGTCGGTGCAACGTCATGACGTTGCCCTGGCGGACGTTGCACCGACGTTGATTTGACATTGCCCTAGCGACGTTTGCCTGCTGGGTTCAGTGACGTAAGCACCGTATTATTTATTAATGCAGAGTCAAACTTGAGTCTTGAGTCCTCAGGAATGTTCTAAAATATTTCCTGATAATCATTTGTATTAACCCTTAAGACGCCGGGAAAAACTACATCTGAAAATGTCGTCTGCTGAATTTTTTGGAAATTTTTTAAAAATATTTTTGTATAAGGTAAACAGTGTGGGCCCAGATCAGACTTCTCCTACAGGAGCCTGCAGGATCAGTCTGATCTGGGCCCACACTGTTTGCAAAAAATTTCTTTGAAGGTAACCAGCAGACGGCTAAGCAGACAACACTTGTCGTGATTGGCATATTATGGGCTAAGGGACTTATTTTCTTATTTCGTTTTGAAATGGTATGTTTTGACAACATTGTTCCCCCTCTGATCGGCTCAAAATAATCTTGAAAAGGCCATAAAAGTTAAAAAGCGAAATGATCAGGAACTGATACAATCAGATCCTAAACTCTTCCCACAATATCACTAGGGAAAGAAGTCGAAACATGGAGTGATAGTTAACCCTTATCTTGCTGAATATTCATTTAAGCCACACCCATTTCTGTCTATCAACCAATCAAATGACTTGATGTAATTTATTGCTACAAATTCATAAACAAAATGCCAAACAGTGTAGATCCTGATCAGATGGCTTCTTCAGAAGCCATCTGATCTGTATCTACACTGTTTGCAAAGATAGGGGTTGTCGTGAACAGCAAGATAAGGGTTAACAAAACTGATTCTGATTTTTCCCCCTTTTTGGTTGTTTATGTTTAGTTACCTTCCAGTTTAATGTTTGTTGTGGTGATTCTGATTCTTTCCGCCATTATGTATATTGCTCCTTTTTAGTTAGGTTTGGATATTCTGAGTCACCACCCGTTTGGGAAAGGCTTGAAGAAATATATGGGCTGCATGATGCTTCCACACAGAGCTGAAACTGACCCGCACACGAGTACTGGTAAACTGCTTAGAGGATCTAAGCCTGCCCAGGCAAAGCGGTGCAAGTCGGCCTGTTGGTTTCATTGGGCGGCAGGGCTTGAGATGTTATTTCATCTCAATGTCAGGTAAAAGTCACACAAAATTGGAAGCAACATCTCCAAAATGACCTTTACAGTGTTGACGGGGATGTTAAACCTCAAATCAAACAAAACAAAACCTGTTATCCATTTTTGTTTTACTGTCGTCATTCCATGTTTCGACTTGTTTCCCTAGTGATATTGTGGGAAGAATCTGTGTTTCAAGGTAAGAATCGGTACCGGAAACCCCAAATTTTTGTACCGGAAACCCCGAAACAGGTACCCTGGCAAACAGTGTAGACCCAGATCAGATGCCGCAGAACGTGACATCTGATCAGGGTCTACACTGTTTGCAAAAAGTTCAGCCATTTTCCAAGTCAATTTTGTAGAAAACATAACCTGACTTCCCTTAATTTTGAAATGGACTCCGACGGAATAATTGATCATTTTTGTTGCAGCTGGTTATATAAACAAACGAAATGGCATAGGACAAGCCTCACCAGGAGACAAGAACTATCAGGTGCCTGAGTATTCCCCAGGTTTTCATAAACTAGGATCATCCTTGCCTATTGTAGAATTCGGGTAAGTTCACTTCAGAAACGCAGGGGTGTACCCCAAGGGTCAACATCTGTAAAATTTGAAACTGTCAAATTCAATGCTGCCCAGCTTTGTTCATGTTTTCACACATTGTATATTACTATCAAATTCAAATCCATGTCAAATTCAAGAACTCCACGAGCTTGAATATACAGTGAAATTTTGCTATTAAGACCACCTAAAGTTTAGACTAATTCTGCTTTGTAAAGCTTATTTAGTAGGCTACAGTTATCCTTTCTTTGTGTTGTTTGTGGTGAGAGACCACCTTTGGGACTGTCAAAAAGTGGTCTTAAGACCACTTTTGAACAGTCCCAAAGGTGGTCTAAATATAGGAATTTTACTGTATAACACACATGTACATCATTTCCATAAAAGCATATAAATCTGACAGGTAGTCTCATGTAACTTTGTCCTGGACCAAAGCTATAAAACGTTTTTTTTTCATGCTTAACACACATGAGCAGGTAAATTGTAGTGGTCTTAAAAGTTATAGTATAACAAAGTAAAGGCAACTTTCCTTCTCACATCAGCAGCGAATGTTCATTGTCCTGCTCATGAATATTAATTCTAATATTCTTATATTTAACCCTTCTCTTTCTGAATATTCAGTTTAGCAGCGCCCATTTCTGACTTTTAACCAATCAGTTTACTTGATGTAATTTATTCCTACAATTTCATAAACTGAATGTCAAACAGTGTAGATCCTGATCAGATGGCTTCTTCAGAAGCCATCTGATCTGGATCTACACTGTTTGCCAAGATAGGGATTGTCGTGAACAGCAAGATAAGGGTTAAGAGCAGGGCAGAAAGAGAGAATGGCAGAAGTTTTATAACCTAGGGCCCTGATGCATAGATTTCTGTATATTTACAGTAAGCTTATGCCCATAGGACAATTTCAGGCATGTATTATTTCAGTGGCATGTATGTGATTTAATCAGAAGGAAAGAAAAAACAATTATTTAAGAAATAATTTATGAAGTGCTTGTATATTTTAGTTGAGTTTTTGTTACCCCATATTGAAACTGTTTACACATGTGAAAGCTTATAGCGGACAAATTTCAGAAAATAGATGAGCAACATTTTATACAACACCTTGGAAGTATGAAGTGATCTGGGAGGTTATAGAACTTTTACATACCACCTTGGTTGAGCATTACTTTTGCAATATTAATAAATATTAAAATAGAAACAGTTTTCCTCCTCAGATCAGAAGAAAGTATTATTTATCCTGTTCATAAATTTTAAAATGCCAACAATTGTTTTATTTTTTTTTTTTGGGTTGTTATTGTTCTTTTTTGTTCAGTTCAAATTTATGAACAGGACAGGTTTCAAATTCAAGTAAGCTGAGCATGAAATGTTTTAGAACCTTAGCGCCAGTTTTACAGAGAATGTTCAGCTAATTTATTATTATAGAAGCATGTCATTTACTGCACATCATATTTAATAAAAATTGGTATCACACCTCAGACAACATAATAGCGTCTCTGTGATTTTGGTAATTTATCACAATAGAGGTCACTGAGTGACTCTGTTATCACCATAGTCACCATGGAAACAATCAATACTGTTATAGCAACTCTGGCCATATCACTTGACCGCCATATTTGGAAGTCACATGATCCATAATACATGTGCTTCTGGTAGAAATTGTGGATGATGTGTCAAAGTAATTATGGCTGCCAAAATAAGGGTACCCCCTTCAAAGGGCAAGTATGGAATAGTGTTCAGCTTGGTAAAGGTTAAAAGTATATTTAGAAATCCCTACCTTTTTGAATATTCTGGTAGACAAAAAAATGTCCAGTTCTCCCACTTGGTGACTGCATCTGGCTGGTGACTACTGTGAATTTAGAGTACAGTGCTTCTCTATTGTACGACTTGTAAGATGCTAAAAAAAAAGATAACAATGATCCATATTGGCAAATACACATAGGACCCTTGTTATATCAACAGCATAGTCAGCCCTTTTTATACTGACATTCCTTATAACGACAAAACTAATTATAAGGGCAATTTGAATGGAATGACTACTTAGCTAAAGGCTTAGCCTCAGTTCCGAGTGGCGTTGCCGTCCCATGGCTTGGAAATGCCCAAATCGAATCCATAGTCATGAAAGATTCTTGTAATTTAATACGCTAGGAAACAAATGTTATAGACATATGTTAGAATCGCCTCACCGAGGCGATTCTAACAAATGTCTATAACATTTGTTTCTTGGAGTAATTGTGTGGAAAAGACCTTTTATAACCTGTCATTCTCCTAACTGGGATTCTTTATAAAGGCAAATTCATCATAACGGCACAATGATAGGGAACAAATACTGCCATTATAAAGTGGGTCCTCTATTTGTTCCCTACCTATTTGCCGCTATAGTGACTTTGTGGCTATAGCAAATTTGCTGCTATAGCGAATACCTATAAGAAGTAGTATAATAGGTAATAAATGAATTTTTCCATTAACTATTCTAAGAAACAAATGCTGTGAACATTTGTTAGAAACGCCTCGCCGAGGCGATTCTAACAAATATCCACATTGTTTGTTTTTTGGAGTATCAAAATACAAGGATATTTCATGAATATAAAGGGATGCCTGCGCCTATAGGAATCAAGGCTAAGCCTTAAGCTAATGGTTCATTCCATTGAAGTTGTCCGTATAACGAGGTTTCTTGCACACCAGACAAGGAAATCTGTAGTTTAAGCTTGGGATAGAAATTCTGTTCTAACCCTGGTGTTCTTACCCAAAATCGAATATTCTCGCGTGTTTGATAAATGCACTGGTTGAATACGACCTCATATGTGCCGTCGTTAAGGTTTATGTCACAGCACGTTACGTGATGTCAATAAACATTCCTGACGTATCATCACAATATTGCAGAAGTCGGTAACCGAAGTGACTGCAGCATAAGAATCCGCGCTAAGAAATGGAAGGTATGCAAGAAAAAGAATCCTATATTGGTGTGAGGGGAGGATAGAAAAATCTGTCCCTTTGGATCACTGTCTGGCATCACGAGGCAGGCCTCTTGATGCCTGACAGTGACCCTTGGGACATATTTTTCCATCCACCCCTCACGCCCATATAAGATTCTTATGTTGTCGTTCTGACAAATGTTGTTGTAAAGAGGGTTGACTGTAGTAGACCCCATGTAAGAATTGTTTATGGATTAACCGTTTATCATTTTTTTTTTTCAATTATCAGTTGACAAATATCAACCGTGTTTTGCTAATTATTATATCAGTTACGAGTTACAATTTGTCTTTCATCGATTGTCAAACTTGCAGGGCCTCAGCTAGGTGGATATAGACATTGTTAGACCTCCTCAGTTTAATTATACAGGAAGTCATAAATTAGTTGTTTCTCTTGAAAAAATGTCACAAAGTATAGTAGGTGTATCTTTTTCCTATTAACCCTTTTAGTACCAAATTGAATCTTCCCCTTTATATATAGCAGGAGTCCATTTCAAAATTTAGGGGTGTCCGGTTGTGTTTTCTTCAAAATTTATTGGAAATCGGCTGAACATTTTGCAAACCGTGCAGGCCCTGATCAGACGCCGCGTTCTGCGGCATCTGATCTGGGCCTGCACTGTTTGCCAACTACCCCTTTAGGGTTTTCCGGTGCTAAATGGGTTAAAAAAACTATTTATTTCCAGCTACGGGTAAACATGTACCTCAATATATGAAAAAGTCTCAAAATGTGTTACATTTGCATTTATTGTTTTCTGCCAGATGGGATGGGTTGGGTGGGGTAGGGAAGGGGGATATCCTTGGCAAATACCTCCAACCCTTCGGAATTTGTCAGAATTCATTGAGACAGAAGAAGATCTTAGATACCTAAACAGGCTACCGCAATGATACTAAATGTTGGGAGAGATAGGCCTAGGCAAACAGTGTAGACCCAGATCAGACTCCTCCTGAAGGAGCAGTCTGATCAGGGTCTACACTGTTTCCCGTTCTGTCTACACTTTCTGACACGTTGCTGGATCATGAAATAAATTTGTTCAAATAAGGAGAATTACAGCAAGTCCGAAAGTCATTTGAATTTGTAGAATTTTTATGGTATCATGAAAAAAAAAGAAAATATTTATATCTTAAGGGGATATTTTCCGCCATTTTTTCAAAGGGAGACAACTTTTGGACTTCCTGTTCACTTTTCTATAAGCCCTGTCCAACTGAAAAAGGGGTCTACTCTTAAAGGAAAGAATTTGCTCCTCAGGAGCAAATTCTTTCCTTTAAGAGTTGACCCCTATTGACATGGGAGACAAAAATACTTTTGCAGGAGTTGCCTCCCATGAAGGTGTTCCCATTCTCCTTAATTTGGAAATTGTGACTCATGGGATGCCCAATTTTCAAAAAGGTCTAACCCCTGGGTATTCCCCCATCCAACCTCTAGGAGAAAACATTGATAAGATCAATAAAACAGAATAGTGATATGTCCAACAGAAAAATGAAGACACCGAGACGAATTAAAGATCCCATGGATCTTCCCTTAGTTACGTTTGATTTGCCACTTGGGTAAGATATGATGCATGCATTGCAGGCGTGTTGCATGTCAAGACAATAATTTTTGTTTGTGTAAAAATGCATGTATAAAATCTTTTTGCCATATTTAGATAAAGATGTTAGTAGCTTGTTGCTATATTTTTCATGAGTCGTCATCTAAGCAGTGTTTCAGAAATTTTATTTCAATAACATGCCATAAGCTTATGGTCAAAAAGAGTTTTCAACAAGGTGCAAAAATCACTTTCAAATTCATCAAGTTGGTTTAAAAGTGTTTGTTGCACCCAATGAGAAATTTGATGTCTTATCCAGTATTGTACTGATGAGAAATTTGATGTCTTACCTAGTATTGTACTGATGAGAAATTTGATGTCTTATCCAGTATTGTACTGATAAGAAATTTGATGTCTTATCTAGTATTGTACTGATGAGAAATTTGATGTCTTATCCAGTATTGTACTGATGAGAAATTTGATGTCTTATCCAGTTTTGTACTGATGAGAAATTTGATGTCTTATCCAGTATTGTACTGATGAAAAATTTGATGTCTTATCCAGTATTGTACTGATGAGAAATTTGATGTCTTATCCAGTATTGTACTGATGAGAAATTTGATGTCTTATCCAGTATTGTACTGATGAGAAATTTGATGTCTTATCCAGTATTGTACTGATGAGAAATATGATGTCTTATCCAGTATTGTACTGATGAGAAATTTGATTTCTTATCCAGTATTGTACTGATGAGAAATTTGTTGTCGTTTTCTAGTTACAGAGATTTCGAGTATGCATGGTTTGGTGACATTTAAAATTTTGATTAAATGTGGCTTGCCATTTTTCATCTAACTGTCTAATGATTAACTCTGTATTTGTCCACCTTAATATTAATGGATGTACAGCCCTGACAAAAGCATGTACTGTAAAGGAAAGAGTCCCCGCCCATCAGGGCTTGGAGAAATAGATTTGGCTGCATGGTGCTTCCGCGCAGAGGTGAAACTGACTGATCTTGAGTACTGGTAAACCGCTTAGCCTGCCCAAGAAAAGTACACAAGTCGGACTGCTTCTTAAACCCTAGCAGTTTCTATTAGTGGTAGGGCTTGAGATGTCATTTCATCTCAACGTCGGGTAAAAGTCCCACAAAATTGAAAGCAACATCTCCAAAATGACCTAGATAGTGTTGACAGGGATGTTTGTTTGTTTGAATTGAGATTTATGTCCACATCAACACTGTTTATGTCATTTTGGAGACATTGCTTCCAGTTTTGTGGGACATTTAACCGATATTGAGATGAAATAACATTTCAAGCCCTGCCGTCCAAACAAACCGAAAGGAGGGTCCAACTCACACCACTTTGCCTGGGCAGGCTTAGACCCTCTGAGCAGTTATCCAGTACTCATGCAGTTGGTTTCAGCTCTGCATCATGCAGCTCAATCTATTTCTCCAAGTCTCAATGGGCAGGGGTCCATTGATTGGGACGTAAAACCTCAACAAAAACAAAATTTGTCCTTAGGAGAAAAGAATTTACCTCTTTACCCTTGTCCTGCTGAATATTCATATATGCCACACCCACTGCTGATTATCAGCCAATCAGATTATTGCAACAAATTCATGAACTGAATGACAAACAATGAAGATCCTGATCAGATGGCTTCTTCAGAAGCCATCTGATCTGGATCTGCATTGTTTACAAGATAAGGCCTATCCGGGCTCAGCAGGACAAGGGTTAAGAGATATTCTCTACTGTTAAAGGAAATAATTTGCTCCTAAGAGAAATTGATATCTGCCTTCTCATTTGCAGTCTACTACACCACAGCCTCTTTATATCACCATTAATGGGGTCCAAAGCAGAAACCGTGGCAGTTAAACAGCCATGTTATAGCCAAACAAAAATATATAGTTTATATAGAAAAATGACCATTTATGGTCATTTTTCTCTATAATCTATATATTTTTTATTTTTCTACAAAAACTAAACATTTTTGGGGTCCATCTTGAAACAGTGTTATATCTGAAACCATGTTATAATGAACAGTGTTATAATGAGGTTGTGGTGTTTTAGAGAAAACAATTTGCTTCTAATGAGAAAAGAATTTGCTCCTAAAAGATATTGATATCTCCCTTAGCAAAAGAATCTGCTCCTAAGTGATATCCATATCTCCCATATCTGCGTTCTACTGTTCAAGTAAAGAATTTGGTCCAAAGGAGAAAAGAATTTATTAAAGAAAAGAATTTGCTCCTAGGGAGAAAAGAAGATGCCCCTAAGAGAAATTGATATCTGCCTTATCATAGGTAGTCTACTATTAAAGAAAAGAATTTTCTCCTGAGGAGAAAAGAATTTGTTCCTAAGAGAAATTGATATCTCCCTTATATCAATAGCAGGAAAGAATTGGTTCTTAAAGAGAAAAGATATCTTCCTTATCAATAGCTATCTACCATTCAAGAAAATAATTTGCTGCTAAAGAGAAAAAAAAAATTGCCCCAAAGAGATATCTATATCTCCCAATATCACCCATATCAGTGGTCTTCTGTTCAAGGGCCACCCCACCCCTCCCCGCATCGGGGCTTGGAGAAATAGATTGGGCTGCACAATGCTTCCATGCAGAGCTGATACTGACCGCACATGTGTACTGGTAATCCGCTTAGGTCTAAGCCTACCCAGGAAAATTGCTGCGAGTCGGCCCATCCATGCTTATAAACCCTACTGGTTTCATTGCGAGGGATTGAGATGTCATTTCATCTCAATGTCGGGTAAAAGTCCCACAAAATTGGAAGCAATGTCTCCAAAATGACCTAAATTGTGTTGATGGGGACATTAAACCTCAAATCAAACAAAATCTTCTGTTCAAGGGTAGAATTTGGTCCTAAGGAGAAATGAATTTATTAAAGCACATAATTTGGTCCTAAGAAGAAAAGAATTTGCTCCTAAGCGGTATTGATATCACCCTTATCAAAAGTGGCCTTCTGTTCATGAAAAGAAGTTGGACCTAAGACCAAAAATATATAGGTTATATAGAAAAATGACCATAAATGGTCATTTTTCTATATAATCTAAACATTTTTGTTTCTGCTCTGGACCCCATTACAGTTATGGTGCAGTTCAATATGTTTCAGAACACCTACATGTATTTGAGTTGAACATGTTAAAACCATGAAGTCTCAAAATCCATTTTTTCATGAAATTCATGGCAGATCCATCATAAATAAATAAAATATAAATAAATAAATAAAAACATAAATACATGCAAATAAATAACCAATAAATAAATAAATTTACTTACCATATAAGTGTATAGAGTTTGCTTTGAAATCTCAGTAAAAATTAATGTCAAAAAATTTCTGAATTATTCCAAATCTGTAGTTCCCAAGCCTGAACAGCTGGTCTTAATGAATGAGCATTAAGTTTTAATTAAGAGTCTGACCAACTGAAAAAATGTCACCATTGGTATGGGAAAAATGATGACAGCTGATATTTTTATCTGGTCAGAGACATTTGATATGTAAACAATTGATTACCTCATAACCCCATTTTATCCTGTTTCATGTTTTCTGTCTGAAATGGGTTGATGAGGACAGATAACAAAGGTAAGGCCTCATAACTTTCACTGCTGTTTCATTGGGTCAACCATTTGTTGGTCGACCCAGTAACATAAGCACAAGTAGCTCCTCATTGCTAACCGGCCCCGCCCATCAGGGCTTGAAGAAATACATGGGCTACATGATGCTTCCAGGCAGAGCTGAAACCGACCCGCACACGAGTACTGGTAAACCGCTTAGAGGATCTAAGCCTGCCCAGGCAAAGCAGTGTGAGTCGGCCCGTCCATGCTTATAAACCCTATTGGTTTCATTAGGCGGCAGGGCTTGAGATGTCATTTCATCTCAATGTCGGGTAAAAGTCCCACAAAATTGGAAACAACGTCTCCAAAATGACCTTTATAGTGTTGACAGGGATGTTAAACCTCAAATCAAACAAACAAATCCTCATTGCTAAATCTTATCCTGCTGAATAATTTTATTAGCCACACCCATTTCTGACTATCAGCCAATCAAATGACATGATATATTGTTCTTGTTCTAATTCATAAACTGAATGACAAACAGTGTAGATCCGGATCTGCACTGTTTGCAAAGATTTTTGTTTGTTTGTTTTGGAGTTTAATGGCCCAGTCAGCACTATTTTAGGTCATTTTTGAGCCGGTCAGTTTACCTATCCACACTTCCTGGGCAAGCTTGTACATAAGCGGATATCCAGTACAGTGCACATTCTTTTGTCAGAAACTGACAACTGCCCTTCTTGAATCAGTGGAAAAGATTTCATGATCAATCTCCTTAAAAGAATGTTACCGACCCCGGCAGGTATTGAACCAGCGTCCTCCTGATCACCAGTCAGATGCGCATCCGACTGAGCTACCGAGGCCGGCTGTTTGCAAAGATAGGGATTGTCCTAAACAGGTCACTGATTTATATGAAATCCAGCTAACGCTTATTTATAAAAAATAGCCACACTATCCTTATTCTGAGGACAGAGTGTTGTGTAAGAGGGTTATCTATAGAATCTGGCCTGGAATCATCAGTTGGGCTTTGCAATAAGTGTAGACCCATATCAGGTGCCATAGAATGCTGCGTCTGATCAGGGTCTAGAAATTTTGCTTATGAGAATGGAATTTAAGTGTTTCCGTACTTTGCTCAAAAACATTAATTGTTGGTACTCAATGAGGTGACTCTAATGAGCACCCACAATCTAAATTTGGAGCAAAAATAAGAATCAAAGCACTGACACAATGGGTGGGTCAGTTGTCTCTGTGTTTAGGCTGGAAGAAAAGAATGGTGACTTAGACGGTCAACCAGTCGTTTAACCCTTAAATTTCTGTACCGTAAGTATACAGTGCAAACCCAGATCAGACCCTGTGTCTACCCTGTCTGCCAAACCAAACACATGATTTCAATCCAGATTCTATAGATAACCCTAATACAAAACAAGCTGAGCTCACAGTGGTTAGAACACGGCCATTTTCTTTAAATAACTGCTACCTGGATTTCCAACAAATGGGTGATAGTCACATGGACTTTAGCACTGAGGAGCTTTTATGCTTAGTAACTTTGGGTTGACTGACAAAAATCGACCCAAAAAGGCAAAACATACGAAAAATGTTAGTTGCATAATTATGAAAGATGCCATTGTATCACACAGGTGTGTTAACCCTTAAGATGCCATAAAAACTGCATCTGAAAATGTCGTCTGTTTATGTCATCTGCTGATTTTTTAAAAACTTTTCCAACATATTATTGCGGCCCCCGCCAATCGGGGCTTGAAGAAATAGATGGGCTGCATGATGCTTCCACGCAGAGCTGAAACTGACCGTACAAGTACTGGTAAACCGCTTAGAGGATCTAAGCCTGTCCAGGCAAAGTGGTGTAAGTTGGACCGTCCATGCTTTATTAACCCTATTAGTTTCATTAAGTGACAGGGCTAGAGATGTCATTTAATCTCAGTGTTGGGTAAAAGTCCCACAAAATTGGAAGCAATGTCTCTAAAATGACCTATATAGTATTGACAGGGACGTTAAACCACAAATCAAACACTCAAACAAAGACAACATATTATTGCATACTGGCAAACAGTGTAGACCCAGATCAGACTGCTCCTGGAGGAGCAGTCTGATCTGGGTCCACACCGTTTGCAAAAATAATCAGCAGACGACAAAACAGATGACAGTCGTTGTGATTGGTGTGTTTTGGGTTAGAATTATCATAATGAGGAGCAAGTTGAGTAGGCAAACTGAGTGACTCACTCTATATGAGAAGCCTCCCTTTAAGCTTCTGGCCTCATTAACCAGGGGTCATGGCTTCAGTTCCAGGCTTCTCCAGACTTTCTGATAAGTCTTTAAACCGACGTCTCGCCTCTGTTGTGACCTTAGATGTTGGTTGGACGTAAAACCCAGACACACATACATACACACACTCTGTCTTCAAAAACAAACAAACAAGATAACCAATGTTAGTAGATCAAATATTATCAAAAATGATATGGGGGACCAATCTTCTGAAACTGTTTTGATTTCCTCCTCGATAAAGATCTATCCTTTAAAAAACATTCTTTATTTAAAGGGAATGGGAACATCTTCAAGGGAGGCAACTCCTGCAAAAGTATTTTTGTTTCCCATATCAATAGGGGTCAATTCTTAAAGGAAAGAATTTGCTCCTGAAGAGCAAATTCTTTCCTTTAAGAGTAGACCCCTTTTTCAGTGGGACAGAGCTTAAAGAAAAGTGAACAGGAACTCCCGAAAGATATGCAATAGATATGCCACAAACGCAGCCATGCAATAGTCATGCCACCCAATCTAACCCTTTGAATCTAAGGTGATGTCAGGTTCAGCCATTTTCAGAAATTTGATTCGAAAATGGTTACATTTTCTGCAAACAGTGAAGGCCCTGATCAGATGCAGCGTTCTGTGATGTCTGATCTTGGCCTGCACTGTTTACCAATGAACCGTTCTGAATGGGCTGAATTCTTAATATTAATACCCTATTGGAAGGCATGTCAAAATTTAACCCATTTGATACCGGAAACTTCAAAACGGGTACGTACACCTGGCAATTTAAACAGCGCAGGCCCAGATCAGACGCCGCAGAGCGCGGCGTCTGATCATGGCCTACACTGTTTGCAAAAAGTTCAGCTATTTTCCAAATAAATTTTGAAGAAAACACAACCTGACACCCCTAAATTTTGAAATGGACCGCTGCTATATATAAGGAGGAAGATTCCATTTGGCACAAAAAGGGTTAAAGATGGAGAAGTCAGGTTCAAAAATGCATGGGTCCAGGGTGTAAGAGATAAGCTTTCCAGGACATGTTTGGAACCTAACATTTGTCTCTGTTATGTAACAAATGTACAGTGAGACTTTGATGGCTGGTATACCGATGGCTCATCTACCACTGGTGTTTCAAGCTAATTCTTGAGTTTCGAGGAAACATTTCCACTAATTGAAGATGTTAATATATATTTTTAAGGAAATTATCTTATTTTATCTTATAAATGCATGTTGTGTGTATTCATTAGAATTGCCTTGTTAAGGTGATTCTAATGAGTACACACAGCATACCTTATATGCTGTGTGTACTCATTGGAATCAACTTGTTGAGGTGATTCTAATGAGTACACACAACACACCTTAAGTATAAAGAAAATTGAAAAATATCCATTGTTATGTCTCCTGGCCACCTTCAGTTGCTGAATTATGAGATGGCAGTTAGGAGTAGTCAAAACTATTGCCTCTAGGTGCTATGGAGGACATGATGCACACTATTACTGGATATTTTGTCGTCCACAGTACTGAGGGGCAATAGTTTGGACTATACTCCAAGCTGCCATGAAATAACTGTTTTGTTACCCAATCCATCGAATACACGGTATACAGTAAGAGATCAACTGACAGTTTTTAGCTCACCAGAGCCGAAGGCTCCGGGGGAGCTTATAGTATAGGCATTGGTCCGTCGTCCGTCGTCGTCGTCGTCGTCGTCTGTGTCTGCGTCTGCGTCGTCAACATTTTCAAACAACATCTCCTCTGAAACTACTTGGCCAATTGAAACCAAATTACATGTGGAGCCTCTATGGGAAGGGGGAACGAAAGTTTGTTCGGGAGGACTGGGTCACATGACCAATATGGCCGCCATGCCCATATATGGTAAAAACCTTTAAAAAATCTTCTTCTCAAGAACCGAATAGCCGATGATCTTGAAACTTTGTATGCAGCATCGGGGACTCGGGCCCTACCAAGTTGGTTCAAATGATGACCTTTGGTTGACCTTGACCTTTTTTACATCAAGGTCAAATTTGGTCACTTAGACATTTGTATGGAAAAAAGGCAAAACAGTGGATTTTTCTGATTGTATGTAAGCTAGTGGCATCAGAAATGGTATTTGCAATTAGCTAAATGGAAGTTTATCAGTTTCAAAGGTCAAGGTCATTTACCGACCTTTGTCCAGGACGGCTCAGATTCAATATTTTTATCTTGTTCTTCACTTAAACTACTTGGCCAATTGAAACCAAATTACATGTGGAGCCTCTATGGAGTGGGGGAATGAAAGTTTGTTCGTGAGGACTGGGTCACATGACCAATATGGCCGCCGTGCCAATATATGGTAAAAACCTTTAAAAATCTTCTTCTCAAGAAACGAAAGGCCGATGATCTTGAAACTTGGTATGCAGCATCAGGGACTCTGGCCCTACCAAGTTTGTTCAAATGATGACCTTTGGTTGACCTTGACCTGTTTTACGTCAAGGTCAAATTTGGTCACTTAGACATTTGTATGGAAGAAAGGCAAAACAGTGGATTTTTCTGATTGTATGTAAGCTAGTGGCATCAGAAATGGTATTTGCAATTAGCTGAATGGAAGTTTATCATTTCCAAAGGTCAAGGTCATTTACCGACCTTTGTCCAGGACGGCTCAGATTCAGTATTTGTATCTTCTTCTTCACTTAAACTACTTGGCCAATTGAAAACAAATTACATGTGGAGCCTCTATGGAATGGGGGAATGAAAGTTTGTTCGTGAGGACTGGGTCACATGTCCAATATGGCCACCATGCCCATATATGGAAAAAACACTTAATAATCTTCTTCTCAAGAACCGAATGGCCGATGATCTTGAAACTTGGTATGCAGCATCAGGGACTCTGGTCCTACCAAGTTTGTTCAAATGATTACCTTTGGTTGACCTTGACCTGTTTTACATCAAGGTCAAATTTGGTCACTTAGACATTTGTATGGAAAAATGGCAAAACACTGGATTTTTCTGACTGTATATTAGCTAGTGGCATCAGAAATGGTATTTACAATCAGCTGAATTACAATCAGCTGAATGGAAGTTTATCAGTTCCAAAGGTCAAGGTCATTTACGGAGCTTTGTCCAGGACGGCTCAGATTCAGTATTTTTATCTTCTTCTTCACTTAAACTACTTGACCAATTGAAACCAAATTACATGTGGAGCCTCTATGGCATGGGGAATGAAAGTTTGTTCGTGAGGACTGGGTCACATGACCAATATGGCCACCATGCCCATATATGGTAAAAACCCTTAAAAATCTTCTTCTCTGGAACCGAATGGCTGATGATCTTGAAACTTGGTATGCAGCATCGGGGACTCAGGCCCTCCCAAGTTTGTTCAAATGATGACCTTTGGTTGACCTTGACTTGTTTTACGTCAAGGTCAAATTTGGTCACTTAGACATTTGTATGGAAAAATGGCAAAACACTGGATTTTTCTGATTGTATATTAGCTAGTGGCATCAGAAATGGTATTTACAATCAGCTGAATGGAAGTTTATTAATTCCAAAGGTCAAGGTCATTACTGACCTTTGTCTTGGATGGCTCAGATTCATTATTTTTATCTTCTTCTCCAGTAAAAGAGCTGTGCTGATTGAAACCAAATTACATGAAAAACCTATATAGGGGTGAGGCAATTAAACATTATTCGTGGTATTGTTGTCACATGACCAAGATGGGCACCTTGCCTGTATATGGTATAAACCACATGACCTCTGGTGAGCGTAGTGGCCCATGGGCCTCTTGTTTTTAATTAGATTTGCTACTTTCGAATCTAGAAAAAAAAACACCACTTTTCATCATTATTATGTTTGTTTGTTTGATTTGAGGTTTAATGTCCTCGTCAACACAGTATAGGTCATTTTGGAAACATTGCTTCCAATTTTGTGGGACTTTTACCCGATTTTGAGATGAAATGACATCTCAAGCCCTGTCACCCAATGAAACCAATAAGGTTTATAATCATGGACGGTCCGCCTCGCACCGCGGTTCCTGGACAGGCTTAGATTGGCTAAGCGGTTTAACAGTACAAGTGTGCGAACGGTTTCAGCTCTGCGTGGAAGCATCATGCAGCCAATCTATTTCTTCAAGCCCCGATGTATGTAAACACAACACATATAAAGAACATGTTAACCGTGTTTTCACTTGGTTCTTTATAACACTGTTTTGGATATACCAAGGTTCAAAGATGGATTCAATTAATACATATAATATATATGTATAGTAAAAATAGTAAAAAAAAAATATTTTTTTTTTTTGGTTTTGGTTTTACGGCCCTTTCAAGATTATTTCAAGCCGATCGTTAATCAGAGTTTGGTAAAACCCCGAGTACTCGGAGAAAAAACACCTGACCTTCCGTTGCAGAACTTGGCGTCTCAAATGTGACCCGAGCCAGGCTCGAACCACAGCGGTGAGAGACCTAATGATTAAGAGTCAGCGCTCTTAACCACTAGGCCATGGAGGCCGGTAATAGTAAAAATTATTGGTTGGTGATATACATGTAGTTCACTCGGGTTAAAACTCAGGTTTAACCCATAAAATGCCGATCAAGACAATTGTCATCTTCTTTGTCGTCTGCCGGTTACTTTTAAAAGTCATTGTTGCAAACAGTGTGGACCCATATCAGACTGCTCCTCTAGGAGCAGTCTGATCTGGGTCCACACTGTTTGCCTGTATGAAAAAATATTTCTCTAAAGTTTGCAAGAAGATTCAGCAGACGACATAAGCAGACAACATTTTCAGACGCAATTTTTTATCGGCATCTTAAGCACACTGTAACACTTTATCTAGTATATTGGGTTTTAATTCAATTTTTTATGGTCCCGAAGGTGTTTGAGCTGTTTTGTGTAAAACGCTAATTTCTAACTTATCATGTGACTATGTCTGTGTGTTCTAACCTTTTTGCAGTGCTAACAGTCCATGGAGAAAAACCAAGGACACCTTTGTGCCTTTACAGCCATTGCCCCAAACACCACGGTAAAGAAACTTTCCTTCTTCAAGGGGAATGGATGCATCTTCAAGGGAAGAATGGCTCTGTCTCCGTTTTTAACCCTTATCTTGCTGTTCACAACAACCCTATCTTTGCAAACAGTGTAGATCCAGATCAGATGGCTTCTTCAGAAGCCATCTGATCTGGCTCTACACTGTTTGGCATACAGTGTATGAATTTCTAGCAATAAACTACATCAAGTAATTTGATTGGTTGATAGACAGAAATGGGTGTGGCTTAAATGAATATTCAGCAAGATAAGGGTTAATTATAATCCTGTAAACTGGTATAGGTACCTATGCAAACAGTGTGGATTCAGATGGTACCATTATTGCTCACGTTGAGCCGTCTGATCAGAATCAACAACGTTTGCCAACTTGTTAGCTAAACACGACAACCCCTACCTTTTCAAGCAGTGTAGTTCAAGATCAGATGGCTTCTGAAGAAGCCATCTGATCAGGAGTGAGGTGAGGTGAGTTTTTGAGTTTTACATCCCACCAACAGCTAAGGTCATACGGAGACGGGACCTCGGTTTAAAGACTCATCCGAAAGTCTGGAGAAGCCCGGGATCGATCCTGCAACCCCTGGTTTACAAGGCGAGTGGCGTAACCACTGCACCACGGAGGCTTCAACCATCTGATCAGGACCTACATTGTTTATTATGCAGTTTGTGAATTGAATGAATACATTTTATAAAGTATTTTGATTGGCGGATAGTCAGAAATGGGTGTGGCTAAATTCAGTTCAGCAACAGTACAAGCATTAATGATTTCAGGTAAAACCCTGTTTTCAAGAAGAATACGCTTAATATAAAGTTTGAAATATAGAAAATCATTTTGTTTAAGAGAAGATCTAAAAGGGAGGCTAACCCGGCTTTAGAGGACCGGCAATGGCACAATAATAACAGGAAGTGACACAAGTTATCTTTCTTGTAAAAATTGCTGAAAGTATAATCATCAGTTGCATCCATTCCCCTTAAATGAAGGATATACTTGAGTTTAGGCAATCTTTTTATGATGTGAAAGTATTGAGTAATCATTAAAGGTGCATTATTGAGCTACCAGGGTCTCAATTTTTTTTTTCTGGTTTTCATCTTCAATTCATACTCCTTTGTCATGTGTACACTTTTGGAGCCAAATACAGCTTCAGAACTTTGTGAAAATGGTCGTTTTCATTTGTGTTTACCCTTCGCTCTGAACATATGTTCGGAATTTCTGTTCTAAAATTAAATCTGTCACTTTACACATACATGGCGACAGTATCGTCTCTGAGTGTCGTTACTTATGGCATGGTATTCAGCATCATATTTTTTTCCAATTCAGGCATGGCCTAAGCAAACAAGGCCAAAATGAACGTCGCATAACGTCATATATGGGGATTCTATTTTTGTCACGAACTAAAAATAGATCTAACTAGTGTTCGAAGCCTAGTTAGGGAATCCCTCTCAAACTCGTTTACCTGTCATCATAATTGTTCGCATTTTTGCATAAAATGCATTCATTTGTATTGTTTTAAAGAAAAATACCGGCTATATGTATTTATTTGGAAGCATTTTTTCCAGTTAGCTCAATAATGCACCTTTAATGTGTGAAAATACTCTCAAACCTCTTTATAACACTGTTCATCTTAACATGGTTTAACCCTTAAGATGCCAAGAAAAACAACATCTGAAAATGTTGTCTGCTTAATATGTCGTCTGCTGAATTTTTTTTTCATACTTTTAAAAATATTTTTGCATACAAGCAAACTGTGTGGGCCCAGATCAGACTGCTCCTACAGGAGCAGGCTGATCTGGGTCCACACTGTTTGCAAAAATTACTCTTAAGGTAACTGGCAGACGACAAAGCAGACAAAAAATTGTCCTGCTTGGTATTTTATGGGTTGAGATACATAACAAGGTTGAAAGATAGGTCCCAAAAATGTATAGATTATATAGAAAAATGAGCATGGTCATTTTTCCATATAAATGTATACATTATATTGAAAAGGCACCATAATTGGTCAATATTTCCATATAATCTATACATTTTCATTTGGAAGTAATGCAATTGTTTTGACTAACTGGACGCTCAACAATAGCGTTACAAAGGAGCTTAAGTCTACTGTACATTGAATGAGCGGACAGATGAAAAAGGGTTTTTTGCATTGTGGGATACTTGTTTTCATCTTCTGTGCATCTGCATATCAGCTTAAATCCTTTACCACTCTGGGCTAATTCAGTAGATGACAATTTATTGATATTTTTCTTATTTTTCCCAGACAACAGGATTGACATCTTATGAAAATTGTCTCCCATGGAGACAATTTGCATGAGATATCAAATCCTGTTTTCTCTCCAAATGGAAGGCAAATTGTCTGAGATGTCAACGGGAGACAAATTGAATGAGATGTCAAATCCTGTTTTCTCCTGATGGGAGACAAATTGTATGAGATGTCAAATCCTGTTTTCTCCTATGGAGACAATTTGCATGCAATGTCAAATCCTGTTTTCTCCTATGGAGATAATTCACATGCAATGTCAAATCCTGTTTATTCCTGTGGAGACAATTCACATGCATTGTCAAGGAAAAATAAGGTAAATATTTCAAAATGTCGTCTGCTAGAGGAAAAACCATGATGCTGCTCTTCATGTCAACGATCAGTGAGACCGCTTACTGTAATGATCCTAAGTATTGTAACCGATAGGCCTAAGCAAACCGTGCATACCCAGATCAGACTGCTCCTAAAGGAGCAGTCTGATCAGGGTCTACACTGTTTGCCATTCTGTCTGGACCTATTGGACTCCTTGCTGGATCATGAAACAAATTAGTTAAAATTTAAGGAAAGTTACCTCAAGTCCTCAAGGTGTGCTAATTTTGGGGGATATTTGCGGTATGTGTAGTCTCAACCATGGAATAATTACCCTATGTGTATTTTTCTTATAAATAGTGCAAACATAGGTTGTGGGTGCTCGTTAGAACCGCCCCATTGAGGCGGTTCTAACAAGTACCCACAACCTATGTTTTGGAGCAGAAATAAGAAAAATAATGTATACCCCTGTACACCCCAGTTTTCTCTATATAAAGTGGGGTGTATAGGGATGTTCATTTGATGAGTAATATTCTAGTGCACTTACATATGTAACCCGACATCTGATTTGATGTGATATACTGTCGGAAACCGGACATCATCACGTAACCTCCCTTTTCATTGGCTGGCGTTTGGTTTAACGCAGCTCACAGCACTTGCGGCCTTGTGCAAAGCAGTGTAATTTTTAATTAAAACAACCGAATAAGGGCATTAGAATGTGGATAACTTTATTTAAAATTGTCATTTGGGGAGGTTAATCATCGGTTTTACAGTCGCAAATTCCGTTTTACGGCTCTGCTGGTGCGTCGCAGTAAAAAGAAATTTCGACCATAAAACCACTAATTTACCTCCTCAAATGACAATACAGTCATCCCCCAATTTTATTCATGTAAATAGGGCCTGGATAATGCAACTGGCAATATTTATATTTGAATTATTGCATGAGGCTTTGACACAAATATTCAAATACACATAAACCTTTTTATTACACTTTTAACACCACAACCCCATTACAACACAGTTCATTATTACACGGTATTGGATATAACACGGATTCAAGATGGATCCCAAAAATGTATAGATTATATAGAAAAATGACTATAAATGGTCATTTTTCTATATAATCTATACATTTTTGTTTGGATATAACACGGTTTCTGTTTTGGACCCCATTAATAGTGTTATAAAGAGGTTCTGTTGTATCTAGAAAAATGACCATGATGGTCAATTTTCTGTATAATTTATACATTTTGGATATTATGCGATTGACTAACAGTTTCCTCTTTGGGCCCCAATGATTTAAGAAATAATCTCCACGTACCGTGTGTTATCGTGATTAACACACGGTGTTGGAGGGCAGATTGCGAAATATTAATTCACGACGGCGAAGCCGGAGTGAATTAATATTCGCATCTGCCCGACAACACCGTGTGTTAATCACGATAACACACCGGGTGCGTGGAAATTATTTCGATTCTAACATGATGCTAAACTGAAATACAGTAGTAACAAAGCGTTATCTTGGGGACTATTTTGCAGCGGATGTCGACAGAAGGAAATGTTTACATGCAACGTCACGATGACGCCAAATTGCACGCACCACGTTGACGACGTGAATTATCGCATATTTGCAAACGCTGACGTTTCCACTGGGTTCAATGGGAAAAACGTTAACGTCATGTTAGAATGTGTTATAAAGAGGTTGTGGCATATATGTATAATTTGTTTGAATTGAAGTTTAAAATCCCCATCAGCATTATTTTGGAGACGTTGCTTCCAATTTTGTGTAACTTTAACCTGACATTGAGATGAAATGATATCTCAAGCCCGGCCACCCAATGAAACCAAAAGGATTTATATGCAGTGGATGGTCCGACTTCCTATCTATTTTTCCATGCCTCGATTGGTGAGGGCCTGTATACGTATATCTGTTTGATATGATATGATCGGGATTTCCAAACTATAAGCGCTTATATTTGCACAATACCTCTGTGTATATACCAGTCCAACCTGTGTTAAGCATGCACCTCAGGGATAATCAAAATGTGCTTGCTTAAGACAGGTGCTTGCTTAATACAGGTGAATTTTAATGCATTTGCCTTTTTTTGGGAACCAAATGCCTGCTTGCTTAAGACAGGTTGGTTGCTTAATAGAGGT
Organism: Lucinisca nassula; assembly: GCA_963580285.1. Classification (NCBI taxonomy): domain Eukaryota; kingdom Metazoa; phylum Mollusca; class Bivalvia; order Lucinida; family Lucinidae; genus Lucinisca; species Lucinisca nassula. The sequence goes on along the minus strand of OY757013.1, from coordinate 102,011,910 downwards.
GGCCACTATGGCAGGTTTGACTGTAGTTCGTGTGTGTGCTCTTTCTGAAGTTTCACTGTGAGGTCAAAGTCACAGACTTAATCAAATGACCGACAGCACTGGTGGGTCAGTTATCCCTGAGTTTAGGCTGAAAATATGATTCTGACTTTGGACTGAGACTAAGCAATTTAGTAATGAGACACCTTGGGTCCATGTTCAAAAACCTTTAACTTGCAATTGTTTCCATTCTTCTCTGTTTATTAGCCGTTAAAAATCGTTGTCGGCTTTGTTGTCTGTTGGAACTGTAAAAGTCATTTTTGCAAACAGTGTGGACGCAGATCAGACTGCTCCTGTAGGAGCAGTCTGATCTGGGTCCATACTGTTTGCCTTTAAAGAAAAATATGTTAGAAATGTTTGCAAGAAGATTCAGCAGACGACAAAAACAGACAACATTTTTAGGAGCAGTTTTTCTGGGCATCTTAAGGGTCCATCATTGAGTCCATTCTGGTTACTTTGAAAATCGAATATTGCTTAAGCCGGTGCTAGGAGGCGTATGCAGCCTTGCAAATTATATTACTGTCTATGAAGAGACTCAATAAAACCGAGTCTCCGATTTTCGTTCTTTTATGTGTTCTTTTTTTCCAAAGGCAACCTTTTAGCTTTTTATTTTACCTCAATGCAGCTAGTGTTAAGTGCCGTGTGGTGGCCATAAAAAGTCTCCACGTGCTTCATCATAGTGCAGATTATTTTTCTTTTCCTTTGGGATCATTGAGTCCATTCTGGTTACTTTGAAAATCGAATATCGCTTAAGCCAGTGCTAGAAGGCGTATGCAGCCATGCAAACTATATTACTGTGTATGAAGTGACTCAATAAAACTGAGTCTCCGATTTTCATTTTTTTATGTGTTCTTTGTTTCCAAAGGCAACCTCTTAGCTTTTTATTAAACATACACAACCTTTATATAGTAAGTCATTTATGCAAACAGTGCAGACCCAGATCAGACTGTAAGTGTTTTAATGTTATTGCCGGTGATAATCAAATGAGAAATAGGAGTGAAGGCCTAGAGTATCGTTAACATAAGAGTCAGTTTAATTTACATTGGTCCAAAGTTATTTTTTTTCTGTACCAAATATAATGCTTGTATGACTTTGGTTTCATATTAACCCATAATATGCCAATCACGACTGTTGTCATCTGCTTTGCTGCCTTTCGGTTGCCTTAAAAGTATTTTTTTGCAAACAGTATGGACCCAGATCAGACTGCTCCTCTAGGAGCAGTCTGATCTGGGTCCATACTGTTTGCTTGTATCGAAAAATATTTGCAAAAATATTTTTAAAAAGTTTGCAAGAAGATTCAGCAGATGACAAAAGCAGACAACATTTTCAGGTGTAGTTTTTCTCGGCAGCCATCTTAAGGGTCAAATTTATGATACCTTCAAAGGTTCAGTTCAGAAACTTAATCCTTCAAGGGCTAATCATGTTAAGCAGACGACATTTTCAATGCATTTTGCAATCTTATTTTCCAAGGTAAACGAAAAAAGATTTGACATTAGATGTAAATTGTCGATTGTCATGAAATGCCTTTTCTCACTAAAAAAAATAAGAAACAAAAGACTATTGTCCAGATTTTTATGTAAAATTTGTAAGGTGAACTCTTCAACTGCAACATATAACTCTTAAAGCAGAGGACAGTCTGATTTTTTAAAAATTACTCCCTTTAGTACTCTACTCATTATAACATGGTTTTGGTTATAACAGTGCCAGGTCTTGCCTCCCATATTGTCATTTTATTAAAGTTTTTATATAAAAATATCCCTTTATAACACGGTACACTTGTAAGACGGTCCTGTTCTATGCATTTCAAACATAGTGTAAAAAAAGGGACTGCCCTGTAGTAAATAAGTTTTGACATTAAAAGTGAATCATCTGGACATATGATTCTGATGTAATGTGAAACCCTATTTTCACTGAAAAACCCTATTTTCACTGAAAAATAAGGGAAAAAAAAGCTTGTAAAAATGCTGTCTGTTAGATTAGAAGTCATAGGGTTAGTACAAAATGGCCACACATGTAAGATTCACTGTAAATATTTTAAGGTGTCTGAGACTGTTTGTGTCATCTTCTACAAATTGTTTCAGAGAGCCCTACAGAGAAATGGCAAAACGAAAAGAGAAAGAGGATGCTGTCAAGTTAGTGAAGGCTTTGGACAACTGGAGACCAGCTACACCCCTCAAGCCAGAGAAGATTGAAGAGAAAAAGTAGTCCAGTAAAGTAGTTTAGGCAGAAACCTATCTAGCTGCACTGATTTCTTTGAAATCGTCATCCTTGAGTATGTAGTTGAAGATCTACAAAAGCACTGAGGTTTCTGGTGGGTCGATTGTCTCTTAGTGTAGGCTGAAAAATAGTCCTTGGCTGATACTTAACCCTTACCTTGCTGAATATTCATTTAAGCCACACCCATTTCTGTCTATCAACCAATCAAATTACTTGATGTAATTTATTTCTACAAATTCATAAACTGAATACCAAACAGTGAATAGCCTGATCAGAGAAGTCATCTGATCTGGATCCACACTGTTTGCAAAGATAGGATTGTAGTGAACAGCAAGATAAGGGTTAAACTGTTTCGTCTAACCCTAAAGGGGAATTGGAACACCTGGCAGATTTTAGCACTGAGCACAAAGTAACTTTGGGTTGATTGATAAACAATTGACACAAAAGTCACTTACATAGCTCAAGATAAAAGTAAAGTGAATGATTAAGGAGAATGGATACATCTGGTGGATTCCTCCCCGCCCCCAGGCCAAGGCATCCCAAGGCTTGGGAATGCTTTGTTTGTTTGTTTAATTTGAAGTTTAACGTTCCTGTCAACACTGTAAAGGTCATTTTGGAGACGTTGCTTCCAATTTTGTGGGACTTTTTCTCTGACATCAAGATGAAATGACTTCTCAAGCCCTGCCACCCAATGAAACCAATATAGTTTATCAGCATGGACGGGCCGACTCACACTGCATTGCCTGGGCAGGCCTAGATCCTCTAAGAGGTTTACCAGTACTTGTGTGCAGGTCGGTTTCAGCTCTGCATGGAAGCATCATGCAGCCCATCTATTTCTTCAAGCCCCAATGGGCTGGGGCTTAATTGGGAATGCACATAATAAAAAATTAATACTTGGATTCTAGATCCAGCCTTCTAGCTCTGTGCATGTTTAGCAGCTAGAATTTTCCGAGTTTTTGTTTTTTTGTTATTTTTCTGTGAAAGTGAATTTTTACTGAAAAATAAAGAAAAAATAGTTTGCTGTCTGCTCCAGAATTTTCTTCACTGCTTGAAGAGTTAATCTTTATCCCACTGAACATTACAACCCCTACCTTTGCAAACAGTGAAGACCCAGATCAGATGGCTTCTTCAGAAGCCATCTGATCAGGATCTACACAGTTTGTCAAGCAGTTTGTGAATTGAACGAATATGTAGTATCAAGTAATTTGATTGGCTAATAACCAGAAATGGATATGACTAAGTTAATTTGTTCAGCAGGATAAGGGTTAAAATCTTCATTAGAAATGAGTCTGAATTAACCCTTATCTTGCTGAATATTCATTTAAGTCACACCCATTTCTGTCTATCAACCAATCAAATTACTTGATGTAATTTATTGCTACAAATTCATAAACTGAATGCCAAACAGTTTAGATCCTGATCAGATGGCTTCTTCAGAAGCCATCTGATCTGGATCTACACTGTTTGCAAAGATAGATGTTGTCGTGAACAGCAAGATAAAGGTTAAGGCTTGATTACCAGCCAGATTACCTGTAGTAAAGACATCATTCCAGATTTTCTTGGAGACATTTTGATATTCCTGTTCCTTGCTGATACATGTTACATATAAATCTTTACATTTATAAACTGCATTACATTTTTAGCCTTACAAACTTATTTTATATAGTATATTTTATAGTTGCTTGCTTCAGAGCATTATACATCTGTGATAATTCAGTGAAATATTCTTTTAGGTACTCTGTGTCTTTGTTAGTGTTTTTTGATGATTTTTCAAACACATGATTGTACCAGTGTGAGCCTCTTAAAGCCACCTTGTGCCTTTTGTAGATGTGTATTATTTAGATGTGTATGTTGTTATTATATGAAATGGCTGTTAGATGTATGATTTAACCCTTGTCCTGCTGAATATTCATATATGCCACACCCACTACCAATTATCAACCAATCAGATTACTTGATGCAAATTATTGCAACAAATTCACAATCTGAACGGCAAACAATGTAGATCCTGATCAGATGGCTTCGTCAGAAGCCATCTGATCTGGATCTACATTGTTTCAAAGATCAGACATATCCGGGCTCAGCAGGACAAGGGTTAAATGCTTAAAAGTCATAACCACAGCAGAAGCAATAAATATTTTCTAGTTTTCAGGGAAATTCAGACTTGACATTCAGACTTAAGCTAGGCAGATGAACACTGGCAGACAGTGCAGACCCAGATCAGATGCTGCAGAACACAGCATCTGATCAGGGTCTACACTGTTTGCTCAGGATTTTCCATCAAAAATAGAGTAAAAAATGAAAAAATGGACCTGACACTCCTTAAACGACACATGGGCTTGTCAAGCATATAGCAATGGAAGAATCTACTAGTATACAATGGATTAAGGAAAGGATTTTTTTCTCCTTTATAGCTCGCCTGTACGAAAGTACAGAAAAGCTATAGTAGTCACACTAGCATCGGCGTGTACGTCACTCACAGTTTAAGCCATTTACATTGTTTCCAAGGGAGATTATAGATATCGACAAGGAAAAAAACCTGAATTTCATTAAAAAGAAAAAGACAAAATAAAATGCATTCTCTACCTTGTCTGCTGAATGGGCAGCAAGACTTGCCCAGCTGTTAACATTAAGCCATTGTAGGTGGGAAACCTCTAAAGGCGTACCTTGGCAAACATAGACTTGCCCAAGTCCCTATATTTACATTTTTTAGTTTTAAATGAAAGTCCCTTTAAACAAAAAAAAAATATATGTAAAAGTCTCTTTAGTCTTCATCTATGAACTTTCATGAAAGACTGTATTGCTATTTCATTTACAATGTATTTATTTATTTATTTTTTTTTTTTTGTAAACAATTATTTCTACACCTAATTAACAGACTTGGGCAAGTCTATGGCAAACAGTGGAGATCCAGATCAGACGCTGTGTTTTGCACTATTTGCTAACAAAATTTTCCATCAAAAATAGAACGAGAACAAAAAAATAGGCCTACCACCCCTTATATGCAAAATGGACTTGTCCAACAGATAGCAATGGAAGCATGCACTAGTATACAATGGGTTATTTTCGTTTGATTTGAGGTTTAACGTCCCCATCAACATTGTAAAGGTCATTTTGGAGAAGTTGCTTCCAATTTTGTGGGACTTTTACCCGACATTGAGATGAAATGACATCTCAGTAGATATTTGGACACCCTTGATGCACCTTGGATTCATTCAACCACCCAGCTGCACTATGCCCAGTTCAGAGAATCATACCGTAAAAATCCTTAAAATTTGTACAGCTTGAGGACTTGCTGTAATTCTCCTAAAAATCTTAACAAATTTGTTTGACAATCCTGCAAGGAGTCCAAATGGTGCAGACAGCTGGCAAGCAGTGTAGATCCTGATCAGACTGCTCCTTCAGGAGCAGTCTGATCTGGGTCTGCACTGTTTTTTTTAGCCTATCACCTGTATCAATACTTAGAATCATTACAGTATGTGTTGTTTACAGTTGTTTAGATAAAATATAACAGCACTTAACCCATTGTATGCGGGGAAACCCCTAAAGGGCTACCTTTGCAAACAGTGCAGGCCCAGATCAGACGCCACATCTGATCAAGGTCTGCACTATTTGCTATCATGATTTTCCATCAAAAATAGAATAAGAACAAAATAAGAGGCCTACCAACCCTTATATGACAAATGGACTTGTCCAACAGATAGCAATGGAAGAGTCCACTAGTATACAATGGGTTAAAATACAAGTGAAACTCAGGGCCATGTTGTTGAAAACTAAGGAAGTAGTTAACCATAAGATGCTGAGAAAAACTACATCTGTAAATGTCGTCTGCTTGTGTCGTCTGCTGGATTTTTTTTGCAAACCTTTTGAAAAATATTTTTGCATACAGGCAAACAGTGTGGACCTAAATCAGACTGCTCCTAGAGGAGCAGTCTGATTTGGGCCCACACTGTTTGCAAAAATGTTTTTTGAAGTACCCAGCCGACGACAAAGCAGACGGCAATTGTTGTGATTGGCTTTTTATGGGTTAACACTTTACTTCAGCCAAACATATTCATTGATGTAATTTATTCCTTTAAATTCACCGACTGAAATACAAACAGTGAAAAGGCGGATCAGATGACCGCTCCAGAAGCCACCTGATCTGGATTTGCACTTGTTTCCAAAGGTAGAGCATAGCCTGGTTCAGCAGGACTTGGGTTTATATCATGACTTGGCAAATAAAACCCATCATATTTTGGCTGTCAAACTAGGAGTTGCTTTTGCATTTCAAACGCAACTCATATTTTCTTCAACGAAAATACCACTGACTATTACAAGTAGATAAACTTGCTTGAAAAGTTACAGCTTTGACTACTAATGACTTTGTTAATAAGCTAGCAAGGCTATGAACAACTGGGCCTAGATTTTCAAAACCTTTGAAAACCTCTGTCTTTTTCCCACACAATTGCAGTTTCATGTTGTATATGGTTTTCTACTAAATGTTTATCTAAGTGACCTAATGTTTGTGTATATTAGTGTCATTATTGACAATTTACCAAACAAAAACATTTGTACTACTGAAATACCATGTATGCTTGTGGACATATTCGCTAAATGCTTGATTTTCTTATATTATCTTATTCTGAAAAGATAACGAGCATTTTTAACCAAAAGGGGAATGAATATTTTTGTCATATTTGTTTTAATGTGTGTTAACCAATGATATCATTAATTTTGAACAACTGGATCCAACTAAGACACTAAGTAGCCTGCTCAAAAACACAGACTAACTAGAGTCCTGAAATGTTAACCCTTCGCTTGCTGAATATTCAGTTTAGCCACACCCATTTCTGACTTTGAACCAATCAGATTACTTGATGAAATTTATTCCTATAAATTCATAAACTGAATGTCAAACAGGGTAGACCCTGATCAGATGGCTTCTTCAGAAGCCATCTGATCTGGATCTACACTATTTGTAAAGAAAGGGGTTGTCATGAACAGCAGGATAAGAGTTAAAGAAACCAGGGTCCAGTTGTTCAAATCATTGATGGCGTGAGCGAACTATAGATGGCGTAAGCAATAGTGACCTGGGACCTGATGTTCAAATCATTGTTAGCTTAACAAGCTCGTTAGTGGTCAAACTGTCAACTGTTCTAGTAAGTACAATATCTAATACTGTGGGATTTTTGGTGAAAAAAAAAGATGTGAACAACTATTGCATTTTCAAAAGCTAAACATTTTTTTCTGCAAAAATATTTGCATACTTGCAATTTTCAATGATCACAGTTTTAACAATGCATTAACTAATGACATCATCAGTTTTGAACACCTGTCCCCAGAGCTGTTGTACTTTTCAAGCAGCAGTCTGAATGATACTGATTAGACAGTATGGAAGGACAAACTGATCTGTGCCTTTATTGTTAGCAAATGGGAAAAATAAAGCAGGATTTCTTATGTCATGGATCACATAGGTTTGTTTTCCGTGGTCTAAGTTCAACACATTTCAGTATTACCCTTGAAAGACTCCTCAAAGCTTTTCAGGTTTTCATACATCATAGAAGAGCTTAGGTTAATCTGTCAAGTACTTAGAACATTTTGCAGACATGGCATTTTCAAACTTTTGTTTTCTGTGAAAAAAGGGCTTGACAGTTCATATGAATGTAGGTCTTATCCCAGAAGACACAAATCTGTTCAAACTTTGTTGAGTCTCATTTCATCTTGCTTCGAGTTTGAAGAAATAGATGGGCTGCAGGATGCTTCCAAGCAGAGCTGAAACCCACCACACAGGAGTACTGGTAAACCGCTTAGAGGATCTAATCCTGCCCGGGCAAAGCTGTGCAAGTGGGACCATCCATGCTTATAAACCCTATTGGTTTCATTGGGCGGCTGGGCTTGAGATGTCTTTTCATCTCAATGTCGGGTAAAAGTCCCACAAAATTAGAAGCAATGTCTCCAAAATGACCTCTACAGTGTTGATGGGGTTGTTAAACTTCAAATCAAACAACCATTCAAAATATCTTAGCATCATGTCAATCAACTGCCAGATAAAAATAAACTCAAAACACATAGTGGTGTACATTTCATAGCAGACTCCAGCACTATCCAATCAAAATACATCTCAATTGTCGAAGTGATTCTAATGAGTACACACAACATAACTTTTCAAGACAAAATAATAAAATTCCCATACATAATCCCAAATATATTAATATCTGCATTAATGGGGAAAGCTCTGATTTTCTTTGAAATTAAGGTATATTGGGTGTACTCATTTGAATCACCTCATCAAGGTGATTCTAATGAGTACACACAGGTAAAATAAGATTATCACTAGATTATCCCAAATATATTATCTTCAGTAATGGGGATAGCTCTTTGATTTTCTTTGAAATTAAGGTATGTTGTGTGTACTCATTAGAATCGCCACATCGAGGCGATTCTAATGAATACACACAACATAGACCAAATATTAAAATTCCAACTAGATTATCCCAAATATATTAATATCTGCAGTAATGGGGGATATCTCCTTGATTTTCTTTGAAGTTAATACTAACTAGAATTGCTTCATCGAGGTGATTCTAATGAGTACACACAACATACTTTTTCCAGCTTTGGTAAACGAGCCGTCGGTGTTCGAGCCATTGAAGGTTCACCTTACATACAGTAAAATTCCTATATTAAGACCACCTTTGGGACAGTTCAAAAGTGGTCTTAAAGACCACTTTTGAACAGTCCCAAATGTGGTCTCTGACCAGAGGACAAGGTATGCAGAAAACACAAAGAAAGAATAACTGCAACTTACTAAATAAACCTTTTCAAGGAGAATAAGTCATAATTTTAAGTGGTCTTAATAGCGAAATTTTACTGTATATGTATCTGTCTCCATTATCAACTTTGGGTCTTACTTTAAAGGAAAGAACTTGCTCTTGTGGAGCAACTTTTAGAGAAGGTCCCTTTTTCTGAGGGCTTACTTTCCAAGAAAGCAAATAGGAATTGTTTACATAATAAGCAGTGTGCCCAGGTAGAGGTTAATCTGACTATAGATCTTAGCCCGGTTGCCGAAAACATTGTTAGCTTAAACAGCTTGTAAAGTGCTTGTTGGCAGTCAAAATGTTTAACGGTTCTAGTAAGCACAATATATAACCCTTATCCTGCTGAATAAATCAGTTTAGCCGCACCCATGTCTGTCTATCAGCCAATCAAATTGCTTGATAGTGTATTCGTTCAACTCACAAATAGCCTTGATAGCGCAGTGGTTAACGCATTTGACTCATGATTGAAAGGTTGTGCGTTCGAATCCGGCACCCGGTATCAAGGCGTGTCCTTGGGCAAGACACGTAATGACACTGCCTCATTCTACCCAGGTGTAAATTGGTGGCAGTGGTATAATAGTCACTGCCTCTCTCTCACATGCGTGAAAACATCCAGAATGAGTGTTCGAGAGCGATTAAATAAGCTTGAAGCTTCCATCGCAATCAAACTAAAATAAATTAGTATAAACTAATTCACAAATACTGATCAGATGGCAACATCTTAACCCTTATCTTGCTGAATATTCATTTAAGCCACACCCATTTCTGTCTATCAACCAATCAAATTACTTGATGTAATTTATTGCTACAAATTCATAAACTGAATGCAAAACAGTGTAGATCCTGATCAGATGGCTTCAGAAGCCATCTGATCTGGATCTACACTGTTTGCAGAGATAGGGGTTGTTGTGAACAGCAAGATATGGGTTAATCTACACAGTTTGCAAAAGTAGAGGTTGTTGCTTTCAGCAGGATAAAGACAAATTCAGTGATATTTTTTCAGCAAAATGTTAGCACATTTTTCATGTTTAAACTGATCAAAGTTTTACCTGTATGTTAACTAAAGAGTGAAGACATGTTTTAAACAGCTGGCCCTAGGCTGTCCCAAGTTCTTGCCTTGCTGGCTGAGCACATCATGTGAACAAGTCTATGTAATGAACACCTCCCTAAACCCCGATTTATGTAGAGAAAACTGGGGTTTACAGGGGTATACATTATTTCTCTTATTTCTGTTCCAAGACATAGGTTGTCGGTACTGGATTGAGGCGGTTCCAATGAGCACCCGCAATTTATGTCTTAGATTGCTGGTACTCATTAGAACTGCCTCAATGAGGCGGTTCTTATAGCACCCACAACCTATGTTTGGAGCATAAGAAAAATATCAAGGATTTTCGTCAGAAAAGTAGCCATTTTGGAGACAAGGAAAATGCACTATGTCATACGGGTGTTATCGTAGTGAGCATTCTTTGGTGGAGATCGAACATGAATTACAGTAAAACCTGTCTTAGAGGCCACCTCTTATAAGCAAGCAATCTGTCTTAAGCATGTATTTGGTTCCCGAAAAAGGAAAATACACTAAAATCCACCTGTATTAGCAAGCACCTGTCTTAAACAAGCAAATTTTGATTGTCCCTTAGGTGCTTGCTTAATAGAGGTTGAACTGTATATTGTTTGGTGATGAAGATCTCCTTCTTTCCAGGATTGCAGTTGTCAGTTACTTGCAAAAAAACTATGTACTGTTAACGCTCTGCATGCTGGGTATTTTTTTAGCAGCAGACGACATTTTGAAATATTTTTACACAAAGCAGGATTTGACATCTTATGCAAATTTTCATTGCATGAGATGTCAATTTCTGTTTTCTGAGAAAAGTAAGAAAAATATCAACTATTTAATTTGTCGTCTGCAGAAATCGCCTAGAGACCAGCCAAACATGTCTTACATTATATTGGTAGAGATGTTGACTTTCAAAACAAACAAAATACACCAAAACCTCAGTTATAACACCATCAATGGGGTCCAAAACAGAAACCACCTTAGTTAAACAAACGTGTTATATCCAAACAAAAATGTATAGATTATATAGAAAAATGACCATTTATGGTCATTTTTTTATATAATCTTTATATTTTTGGGATCCATCTTGAAACTGTTATATCAAAAACTGTGTTATAATGGTCCGTGTTATAATGAGGTAATGGGTATACATGTATTTCTATTTTCAGCCTACATAGAAATTTTAACGGGCCTCCGTGACCTAATGGGTAAGAGTGCCAACTAATTAATGCTCTTAATGAATAGGTCTTTCACCACTGTGGTTCGCGCCTCACTTGGCTTGGGACACATGAGACGCCGAGTTCTGCAGTGGAAGGTCAGGTGATTTTTCTTCTCGTACTTTGGTTTGTGCTCACCTCTGAATAACAATTGGCTCAAAAAAGTGAAATACATGTATTCATGAAAGTGCCAAAAAATCAAAAGCAAAAAACATTTTAAAAACCCTGGAACTTATATCTTCAAATCATACTTTTTACATACCCTTTGAGTATTTAATCCTCAATAGGAATACTTTCAAAATTTTGCACAGAAATTCGCACAGTATCTTCAAAATGTTGCACATAAGTTCAAACAAGGATAAAATACAAGTGTCAAAACATTTCTGATTGAGGACATTTTCATTGTTACCATATAAACTATAAAAAAGTTTGAGACCAAATTTTTGGTTGTATAATTTTTCTAAAAGTTGATCTCTCTCTTTTTATGGCACTGCCCAACAGTGTATTAGAATGTGTTGGCTGAAAGGCAAACAGTGCAGACCCAGATCAGACTGCTCCTAAAGGAGCAGTCTGATCTAGGTCTGCACTGTTTGCTTAGGACATTTTGTTCGAATACTTGGGTAATTTCGGTATTATGTAAGTAATGCTTAAGGATGAAGGGATTCAGTGGAGCATTATTAGTTTAATTGTTGATACAGATAAGGAGATAATGCCATTGGACAAATCACTGTTCATTGGTCATTTGGAATCCTGTTTTATTTGGTGGCTACATATGATTGGGTGGCTTAGGGTATATTCAACAACAACAACAAAACATTATTATTATTATGCTTGGAGTACATTCACACTTAAGGTAAATGTATACAGCTGCATTTTTGGGGGAGTGAGCTGGGACTCTGATAATTTTTTGCAAGTTTTTGTGTCAAATGGAATGTTGGCATGGTGGAATGAAGGAGTCCAGTTTTACATTTGTTCGTCAATCTGTCCATCAATTTGCCAAGACGTTAAGCCGCCCCCACCCATCGGGGCTTGAAGAAATAGATGGGCTGCATGATGCTACCATGCAGAGTTGAAACCGACCCGCAAACGAGTACTGGTAAACCACTTAGAGAATCTAAGCCTGCCCAGGCAAAGCGGTGCAAGTCTAACTGTCAATGCTTATAAACTCTATTGGTTTCATTGGGTGGCAGGGCTTGAGATGTCATTTCATCTCAATGTCGGGTAGAAGTCCCACAAAATTGGAAGCAAAGTCTCCAAAATGACCTACACATTGTTGACGGGGACGTTAAATCTCGAATCAAGCAAACAAACAAACCAAGACGTTAACCCATTCAGTACCAGAAACCCCTGAATGGGTACCCTGGCAAACAGTGCAGGCCCAGATCAGACACCTCCACTGTTTGCTAAAAGTTCAGCCATTTTCCTAATAAATTTTGAAGAAAACACAACCTGACACCCCTAAATTTTGAAATGGACTCCTGCTATATATAAGGCGGAAGATTCCATTTGGTAAAAAAAGGGTTAACAGTTGCAACTTTCGCCCTGATGTTCGTGTCCATTTTTCAAGAACTATAAGAGCTTCAGTAATGATACTTGGTACAATTTTGCATCTATGTGTGTCAACTTTAAGACAAGCCATATACAGTAGAACTTTGATGGCTCGAACACCGATGGCTTGTTTACCACGGCTGAGTCGAACCCGTTCTTGAGTCCCTATGGAATTTCTCTGCATAAGAAATAGGGAGAGAAAAATTGAGGATATTTTTGCCTTTTATCTTGCAAATGTATGCTGTGTGTACTCATTAGAATCGCCTCAATGAGGTGATTCTAATGAGTACACACAGCATTCATTTTTCATTATAGAACACCGAAAAGATGTCCTTAAGTATGTCGTTACGCCTCCTGGCATTAGCCCTCAGTGGCTCGAACTACCCCTGTCCCGAACAGATTTTCAAGGTCCCAAAGGTGTTCGAGCCATTGAAGTTCGACTGTATATTTTGAACTGTTCACTGACTTGGTGAACTGTTGAATCAACCTTTCACCCTATTGTTCAAGTCGATTTCTCAATTGATTCATGATACTTAGTACAAACTTGCATCTAGGGATGGCAACATTAATGCAAGCATCCATATTTGACCTTCACCTACATTTCATGTTTCACTGACTTTGTGTGGCCCCCGCCCATAGGGGCTTGAAGAAATATATGGGCTGCATGATGCTTCCACGCAGAGCTGAATCCGGCCCGCACACTAGTACTGGTAAACCGCTTAGAGGATCTAAGCCTGTCCAGGAACCGCGGTGTGAGGCGGACCGTCCATGCTAATAAACCCTATTGGTTTCATTGGGCGACAGGGCTTGAGATGTCATTTCATCTCAGTGTCGGGTAAAAGTCCCACAAAATTGGAAGCAACGTCTCCAAAATGACCTTTACAGTGTTGACGGGGACGTTAAACCTCAAATCAAACAAACAAAAATCACTGACTTAGTGAACTATTGCTTCAACGCTAACTTTCTACCTAATATTTGTCCATTTCTGGAGAACTATAAAAGCTTAAATAAGGATACTTAATACGAACTTCCACACAGGGATGGCAACTTTAATGCATGCATCTTTATTTGAGTTTGAACTATATTTAATGGTTCACTCAGTGAACAATTTAATCTAGTTTAATGGTCGCTGCCCATTGGGGCTTGAAGAAATTGATGGGCTGCATGATGCTTCCGCACAGAGCTGAATCCGACCGCATACGAGTACTGGTAAATCGCTTGGAGGATCTAAGCATGCCCAGGCAAAGCGGTGCGAGTTGGACCCTCCATGCTTATAAACCCTTTTGGTTTCATTGGGTGCCAGGGCTTGAGATGTCATTTCATCTCAATGTCCCACAAAATTGGAAGCAACGTCTCGAAAATGACCTATAGAGTGTTGATGGGGACGGTAAACCACAAATCAAACAAAACAAACAAAATCTAGTTTAAACTAAACAAATAAGGATACTTGCATTGAATATTTTGCCCATACAGGGGCCACATAGACTTGGGGCAGAATTCTTGCTTGTTAACTAAATCTGGCATATTTTCTTTTTTTTCAAGGGGAAATAACTTTAATGACCCCAGTTTGCTTTCCTGTAAGCTGAATCCATCTGAAATGGGAGTCTGATCTCAACCCTTTTTGTACCAAATGGAATCTTCCACCTTATTATAGCAGGAATCCATTTCAAAATTTAGGGGTGTCAGGTTGGGTTTTTGTCAAAAACTGTTCAGAAAATGGCTGAATTTTTTGCAAACAGTGTAGGCCCTTCAAACTTCATCTGAAAATGTCGTCTGCTTATGTCGTCTGCTGAATTTTTTTGCAAACTTTTTAAAAATATTTTTGCATACAGGCAAACAGTGTGAGCCCAGATCAGACTGCTCCTACAGGAGCAGTCTGATCTCGGTCCACACTGTTTGTAAAAAAATTACTTTTACGGAAACCAACAAATGGCAAAGCAGACGACAAAAGGGATATTGGAAGGAGGATGTGATATTTTGTTTTATGATATAACATTGCTATTATTAGTCAAAAAAAAAAGAAAGATACAACCACACATTATAACATGTTTACTGGCGGGTAACATCATGCCGATAGCCGTCTATAACAAGCCTATGTTTTCTATTACAGTTCTTTTGAACTTTGAACTTCTTTGAATCATTTAAATATGGTACACCCACTTCCAATTATCAACCAATCAGATTACTTGATGCAAATTATTGCAACAATCTGCATGACATGTAGATCCTGATCAAACGGCTGAAGCCGTCTGATCTAGATCTATATTTTTGAAAGATAAGACATGTCCGGGCTCAGCAGGACAAAGGTTAAAATTGTTATATGATATTCAGAATCTTACACTGCTAGACATTTCATACAAAATTTATGAATTTCTAAAGAGGCTTGTTACACAAAAGTAATATAAATGACCACTCATGTAAGATCTTCTGTTATCATATGGGAAGAAAGATGTGATAGTTTTGTCATATTTTGTCTTAGTCTCTATATTATACATTTTTATTTGAGAGTAATGTACCCAAAATATTTTGTAAACATATTTCTATATTATTACATACACATTATATACGTTCTTAGTATGTATTTATTGCACAGTTATAGTAAGCTTGAACATGCGTATATATTTCAACTCTTAAAGCACTAATCACAACAGTGGCAGATGAGCCTCTTCCTGAGAAAAGGCAACTTATTACAAAAACATACTGAATATTTTACCGCCAAAAAAACAATAAAAATGAAAATTTTCAGATAAAAAAATCCGATATTTTTCATAGTTCTGCTCAAAACATAGTGGCCACCTCTATTAACCAAGCAACCTGTCTTAAGCAAGCATGAATTTAGTTGCCAATAAAGGCAAATGCATTAAAATTCACCTGTAATAAGCAAGCACCTGTCTTAAACAAGCACATTTTGATTATCCCTTGAATGCTTGCTTAATACAGGTTGGACCTAAGATTAGCACTATTATGGGAATTCACAGGTCTCCAGTTAAATCACTCACATTTCACACTCAATGATTTTTGATCTACTTTACAACTGACTTCCAAACTGTGTTTTTATCACTCAACAATTCACTTCTAGTGCTTATCTATTTCTTAAATATCAAGTCCTTTTTTTTTCTGATATATGTTGACATAAAAAGATTCTCATCTGCTATCTTTAACTTTGTTGGTGCTTTAAGGGTTGAAAGACTGTTTCATCATGAAACCACGCCTTTTTAATTCTGACCCTCTTGAACCCCACTTTTATATAGTGAAACTGGGGTTTACAAGGGTAAACCTTAATTTTCTTATTTTTGCTCTAAAATATAGATTGTGGGTATTCGTTAGAACCGCCTCAATGAGGCGGTCACTGCCTCAATGAGGCGGTTACTGCCTCAAAGAGGCGGTTCTAACAAGTAACCACCATCTATATTTTGAGCAGAAATAAGAAAAATATTACAAGTTTTCATCTTAAAACTTTCGTTTTTTTTCGGCAGTAAAGTTTGCAATGTATTTGTATAGGCGTGTTTTCGTAATTTGTTATTGTCTGTGTTTGCTATAGGATCTCATCCTTGCTATACATTTTCAGTATTATTTTACATTAAACTTACAGTATCCTTACTTTGTAACTTTGCTCAATAAAAGATTGTTGACAGTACATGGACTTATGGTATTTTTTCTTGCCTGTCTATGGGTAGGTGGGGGTGGGATGTGTGTGTGTGGGGGGGGGGGGGCAGCTTCTTCAGGACAAAAAAATCTTTGTGTTGGAAGAACAAGTCTCTTTTTTTCTCAAACCTCTCCCTGTTTTAAGCATTGTACTGCTGAATAAATTAATTCAGCTACACCCATTGCTGACTATCAACCGATCAGATTACTTAATGTATGTCCATTTCAAAAACTGCATGACAGTAGAGATTCTGATCACATGGCCATCTGATCTTGATCTACACTGTCTGCAAAGGTAGGAGTTGTTGTGTTGAGCAGGAAAAGGGTCAAGCTGTGGGAGAAATATTCAAAGAATATACAGTGCTCCATCCAACAGGGCTTAGAGAAATAGATTGGGCTGCATGATGCTTCCACGCAGAGCTGAAACCGACCGCACACGAATACTGGTAAACAGCTTAGAGGATCTAAGCCTGCCTGGTCAAAGCGGTGCAAGTCGGTCCATGCTTATAAACCCTATTGGTTTCATTGGGTGACAGGGCTTGAGATGTCATTTCATCTAATGTCTCATCTCAAAATGACCTATAGTGTTGACGGGGACATTAAACCTCAAATCAGTCAATCAATCAAAGAACGTACCATACCCTGTCCATCGTGGCTTGGAGAAATAGATTGGGCTGCATGATATTTCCAACTGCACACAAGTACTGGTAAACCACTAAGGTCCAAGCCTCTGCCCAGGTAAAGTGGTGTGGGTTGGTCCATCCATGCATATAAATCATATTGGTTTCATTGGGCGGCAGAGCTTGAGATATCATTTCATCTCGATGTCCGGTTAAAGTCCAGCAAAATTGGAAGCAATGTCTGCAAAATGACCTAAACAGTGTTGACAAGGATCTTAAACCTCAAACAAAACGCTGTATGAGCCCCAGTCAGAGAAAACCTGTCTTTGGCATTTACAACCAGATAAGACACAAACTGGGCCTGCTCTGCTACACTGACTACCGTAATGATCCTAAGTATTGGGACAGGCAAACCTAAGCAAACAGTGCAGACCCAGATCAGACTGCACCAGGAGTAGTAGTCTACACAGTGTTTGCAATTTTGTCTGCACTTGTTGGATCATGAAACAAATTTGTCCTCAAGGTGTCCAAATTTTTACAGTAGTAAGAGTTGGGTTTTTAGAAATTGTAGAAACTGGAGTTTTTGTATTTTCACAGCGGTAAACACAAAAGTGCTGAGCAGACTGTGCAGATGCACAGACATATCTGCCCCTTTTTTGTTTGCAAATGGCAAAAAGACAGGTTAAAAAGTAAACCCAAAATTGGTCTTAACGCTCTGCATGCTGGGTATTTTTTTTTTTGCAGCAGATGACAGTTTGAAATATTTTTCTAATTTTCCATGAAAACAGAATTTGACATCTCATGCAAATTGTCACATATGGATACAATTTGCACAAGATGTCAAGTCGTCTTTTCTGGAAAAAAAGAATATCAACAATTTGTCGTCTGCTGAATTCGCCTAGAGTGTCCACTCCTAACTCTGATACCATTTGAGATATTTCACGAAACTTCACAGGTATGTGGAGCACTAAGACGACGTGCAGAACGTATGAACCGTAACTCTGATTTGCCTACTTTTGGTGTTGTTGCCCTTTGAACATAGCCATTTCTATCATAGTTTTGTGTTCGCTCCATAACTTCGATACCACTATTTGAGATATTTCCATGAAACTTACAGATATGTAGAGACAAGCTGCAGAACATATTTACCATATCTTGTGGAGTTATTGCCCTTTGAACTTTGAATATAGCTGTTGCTATCAGTTTTGTGTCTGCTCCATACACCTGAATGTCTGTCCATCCATCTGTCCGTCAGTGCCTCATAGTTTCCTGTCTGCTGCATAAGTCTAATACTATTTGAGATAAATCAACAAACTTCACTTTAACTACTTCTAGAGTTATTGCACTTTGAACATTATATATAGCCATTTCTATCAAAGTTTTGTGTCCATTCCATAACTCTAATACCATTTGAGATATTTTCAAGAATCTTTACAGATATGTAGAACAATGTTGGACAATGTTCAGAACAAATGAACCATAACTCTGATTTTCCTACTTCTGGAGTTACTGTCCTTTGAACAACATTATATATAGCCATTTCTATCCAAGTTTTGTGTCCTTTCCATAGCTTTGACACCATTTGAGTTATTTTCATGAAACTTCACAGTGATGTAGAGCACCATAAGACGATGTGAAGAACATATGAACTGTCACTCTGATTTATCTACTTTTGGAGTTATTGCCCTTTAAACGTTGAGCATCGATAATCATAGTTTTGTGTCGGCCCAATAACTCTAGTTATTTTCACAAAACTTCACAGATACGGAGAGCACCATAAGACAAAGTGCAGAACATATTTTGAGCCAAAGATGGCTTGTCTGCACCAAATCTCAAGAACACATCAATGAAATGTGGTCTAACTTGGTACAATATATCATTGCAATTGACCAAAGATTTGATTAGATTTTGAAGACCTTGACTTTATTTTAACAAAAACTGAAAATGAGAATTAAAATTCTGGTTTACTTTCTTTTGGAGCCATGGCTCTTTGAACATTGAAAATGGTCAACTTAGTCCTGTATTTTTGCCAACTTTATTAAGGGATGATTTATGATTAGATTTTGAAGACTTGACTTTATTTTAAAGGCCACAGTCCCTCAAAAACTGAAAATGAGAATTGTAATTCTGGTTTACTTTCTTTTGGAGCCATGGCTCTTTGAAAATTGAAAATAGTCATCTCAAGTCATGTATTCCTATCAACTTTATTAAGGGAAAGAGAACTTTGAATTCCTTTTTGACTGTGTATGGCACTTGCTTGATGTAATTGTAGTGGTGGGGCATCATGCAGTGCTTGCAGCTTTTAATCGCCTGAAGTTACATAGAGGATCTTACATGAGTGTTCATGTATTATTGAATTTATTAAACAAGTTGAGGAAAAGGGATAAAATGCGAGGCTTTGTCGAGCATTTTATCCCTTTTCCTCAACAAGTTTAATAAATTCAATAATCCATGAGCACGAATGCAAGATTCTATTTATCATATGACATTTAAAACGCATTTTATTCACGATTGTTTACAAAAATGTCAATATTACAACCAGGGCTCGAGAAACTGAAGAATCAAAATCGGTCCAGCCAGATTTCGCCAAAAATTATGGAAATTGCCGATCGGTTTTGGTAATTTCCGTAACCGTCCTTGCCGATTTGTAATTTAAAAATGTGTTATTAGCGTAACAAATGACAAACCAATGTTGCTCTTACACTTGTCAACGGATATGAGCACCAGTATCTCGATTATAAACAGCAATTATTGCTCTCAGTGAGGCCAGTGTTCACGGTTTAATAATGTTGACACAGGGGTCAAATTTCACTGTGGTAAGATCAAAGAACCCGACGTGGACTTGTCCAATTTTCACCTAGTTAGATAATGAACCAGTCTAACACCATGTGCTGTAGGCATTTTTTGTATACATGCTTGGATTATCAGTGGCAAACGGTCAGCTTGTTATTACAACATAATGATTTAGCGAAAATTTTCGAACCGATTTTTTTAAAATGTTATAGAATTATGGACCGATTTTTTAATCTTCTTCTGAAGTCAAAATCGGTTTATGGAAGCCAAATTCGGTTCAGAACCAGAAAACCGATATTTTCTCGAGCCCTGATTCCAACATATGTAAACGCGACGTCGTTAAGGAGGTCGTACATGTAACGTTACGAGACGTATCTAGCTAATTTGCATATTTAATCCACTAGTGGATTATCTAAAATAATACACAGTGTTATTACACTCTCAAAATAAAACATATAAAATGTCCAGTCCATGTCAAGTCAGTCAAGAGTTGGGTTCTTGCTAGTGTTCAGTGTGCATATAGGGGCTAGATCTAGCCCTGAACACTGCCTGTCTCAAAAGACTTAGTCAAGCTTTCATTTAACTAAAATGCTTTCGATATGTTATAATATGTAACATTAACAATTAAAAACAGACCATTTTACTTAGTCTAAAAATTAAAAGAAAAACAGTTTGAATCAAATTGGGTCAAGAATTTAGGAGGAGTTTGCATTTAAATCAAATTGTTGACAGCGGACGACGGGCATTCACTGATGAGCACTTCGTGCTCAGGTGAGCTAAAAACCACCTGACCTTCCATTGCAGAACTTGGCATCTCACATGTGACCCGAGCCAGGCTCAAACCACAGCGGTGAGAGACCTAATGATTAACAGTCAGTGCTTTTATCCACTAGGCCACAGAGGCCCGTTTTGAAAGAGTTGTACCTGTAAGAGTGTACCTGTTCCCTGGAAAGAAAACAAACTCAAAAATCAAAAAATAAACTCCATTTATTTTCGTATCTGTTTTACCAAAATGAACATTTTGCATTCAAAAAATGTTTTCAAAATACATTGCTTTTTTTTTCACAAATATATTACAGAACAGCCAAAGAGAGGAAAAACATGTAAATATACATAAACAACGGTCAACCACTACAGTTTTTCTAAGCTCACATCTTGTCAAAGCTGCATTCACCCTTTCATTCCAGAATTTCTGAAGTGGACGCTGATCTTTAACCCTTAAAATGCTGAGAAAACTGCATCTGAAAATGTTGTCTGTTTATGTCGTCTGCTGAAGCTTAATGCAAACTATTCAAACATATTTTTGCATACAGGCATACAGTGTGGACCCAGATCAGACTGCTCCACACTGTTTGCAACAATGATTTTTAACCCATTTCAGACTGGAAACCCTTAAACGGATATTGTGGCAAACAGTGCAGGCCCAGATCAGACGCCGCAGAATGCGGCGTCTGATCAGGGCCTACACTGTTTGCAAAAGTTCAACCATTTTCCTATTTAATTTTGAAGAAAACACAAACTGACACCCCTAAATTTTGAAATGAACTCCTGCTATATATAAGGCGGAAGATTCCATTTGATACAAAAAAGGATTAAAGTAACCAGCAGACAACAAAGCAGACGACTATTGTTGTGATTGGCATTGATCTTAACCCATATCTTGCTGAATATTCATTAACACCCATTTCTGTCTATCAACCAATCAAATTACTTAATGTAATTTATTGCTACAAAAATCATAAACTGAATGCCAAACAGTGTAGATCCTGATCAGATGGCTTCTTCAGAAGCCACCCGAAGAAGCCATCTGATCTGGATCTACACTGCAAAGATAGGGGTTGTCGTGAACAGCAAGATAAGGGTTAAGGGTTAAATTTGGACACATTCAGTGTTGCAATTAACCCATTTCATGCAGGAAACCCCTAAAGGGATACCATAGCAAACAGTGCAGGCCCAGATCAGACGCCTCACAACACGGCGTCTGATCAGGGCCTGCACTACTTGCTAACAGAATTTTCCTTCAAAAATAGGAAGGCCTGACACCCCTTATATGATAAATGTAATTGTCCAACATATAGCAATGGAAGAGTCCACTAGTATACAATGGGCAAAATCAAAATGGAAGACAGTATAGATATTGATGAATTGGTTCCTTATGTGCAATCTCATCAGGATCCACACTGTTTGCATATGTATCTGTATCAGTCTACAAAGCTGAAAGGGTTAGCCTTTAAGAAGCCGAGAAAAACTACATCTGAAAATGTCGTCTGCTCAATACACAAACACGCCTATACAAACACATTGCCAACTTTATCGCCGAAAAATGAAAATTTTATGATGAAAAATTGTGATATTTTTCTTATTTCTGCTCAAAATATAGATTGTGGGCACTCGTTAGATTTTTCTTAATTCTGCTCAAAATATAGATTGTGGGCACTCGTTAGAACCGTCTCAATGAGGCGGTTCTAATGGGTACCCACAATCTATATTTTAGAGCAGAAATAAGAAAAATAAGGTATGCCCCCGGAAACCCCAGTTTTACTATATAAAAGTGGGGTTCAAGGGGGTCAAAATTATATAGGCGTGTTTTCGTGATGTTATGTTGTCCGCTGAATCTTTTTTGCAAACTTTTTAACGATATTTTTGCATACAGGCAAACAGTGTGGACCCAGATCAGACTGCACCTAGAAGAGCAGTCTGATCTGGGTGGGTTCACACTATTTGCAAAAATGACTTAAAAGTAACCGACAGACGACAAAACAGACAACAATGTCGTGATTGGCATTTTTTTTTTTCCAAGAACATGTCTTTGCTGCAACATACATGTAGTTATTTCCCTCAATTAGTTGGTCTAAAAGCGGAATAAAACTGCAACTAGGGTGCTCAGCAAGACAATCATGACTAGGGTACCAAAAGGGTGTTTTTTTTATTATTTCTGCTTCTGCTTCCAACACAGATTGCAACTGCAGAACCACCTTTGAGTACTAAGTACCCACATTTTATCTCTTGAAGCAAAAGTAAAAACAAGCAGGCCATAATGGCCACTGATCGCTCATCTGATCCTTATTGTACAAATAAAATGGTAGGTAATATAAGGTGGAGTGGATGGTTTGAGCACCCAAGAAACATTTCTGTGAAATTATTTCAAAATCGGTCTAGCTATTCACGAGTAGAAGTCATTTTAAGGGTTGTATATGTTTTAAGTTCTGGTGACTACCATGTTTAGTGGAGCGAAAGGATTTTGATTTTCAAGGGGGTCAAAATTATATGTGTGTTTTTGTGATGTTCTGATGGCCATTCATTTTGTGTGATTTGGCGCCAGACAACGGACCATTGGTATACTATAAGCTCACCTTGTGAGCCTTTGGCTCAGGTGATCTAACAACTTTGTTGACAACCATAATGATTATGTTTCTTTCTGCCCGGCTCAGCTTACATGGCAAAACTTGTATATACTATTTTGACCCCCTTGAACCCCACTTTTATTTAGTAAAACTGGGGTTTACAGGGGTAAACCTTATTTTTCTTATTTCTGCTCTAAAATATAGATTGTAGGTACTCGTTAGAACAGAGCAGAAAAAAAGAAAAAATATGATATGGCAAAAAATGTCAAGCAAAATTAGATCAGACGTGGCTTGAACTAAAATTTTCCCAGATACTACTTGCTCTCTGTTATCTGAAAGCTCGCTGATAGAACATTAGATCCCACTGATCTAGACTGGTTTGGTTGCTGTCCACCAACAAAGACCTGGATCTTTCCTGAAAAAACATACAAAAAATAAAAAATAAACAATCATTAAAGGTGATGAATGCCCCCACCATATCCCTTGACATATGCAGTAGACAGGCTAACTAAACTAGAAACAGCAACATTCTCCAAGAAACATATGGCCAAAATGTTTAAGTTGTTCAAGTTCACTTAATTCTGCAATAAGGGGCAATGCATGTCTGAACTATGTTGCAAGTTTCAATGTCCTGCATCAAATACTGTAGCTGTGGAGACACAAGCAGTACTATTTAACATCCTATGCTACACATAAAGCCAAAATGGCTAAGTTGCTCAAGGGGACATTATTCTATAATAAGGGGCTGGATCAGAATGATTCCTTTATGCAAATGTTCAATGGGTGTCTGAACTGTGTTGCAAGTTTCAATGCCTTGCCTCAAATACTGTAGGAGGAGTTGTGGAGACAAGATCTTCAACAGTACTATTTAACATCCTATGCTACACATATGACCAAAATGGTTTTTCATTCAAAGGGGCATAATTCTGCAATCAGGGGCTGGATCAGAATCCTGTTTCCTTTATGCACATGCTCAATGCATGTCTGAACTGTGTTGCAAGTTTCAATGTCCTGCATCAAATACTGTAGGAATTGCAAATACACAAACAGTACTACAAAGTATAGCCGTACGGAGATGAGGATAGTACTACAAAGTGTAGACGTACGTAAACGCGTACCTACGAATGGACAAGGGCAAAACTATATGCCCCTGCTCATTTCCTGGTGGGGGCATAAAAATTGAAAATTTAGTTTAAACTCTTAAAGCATCAAGCATGAATTTAGCAGATGACATGGACGGCCTCAGTAGCTTAGTCAGATACATGTTTTGTTTGTTTGTGTTGAGGTTTCATGTCTGACAAGGGATGAGTATGGTAAGGGTTAAGACCCCCACACTATTCCAGTCCCAAATTAGGTTTTCCTTAGGTTTTTATATCCATTATTAAGGGGCATGGGAACACTTGGCAGATTTTTCTGCCATTTTTCAAAGGGAGACAACTTTCGGGACTTCCTGTTCACTTTATTATAAGCCCTGTCCCACTGAAAAAGGGGTCTACTCCTCAGGAGCAAATTCTTTCCTTTTAGAGTTGACCCCTGTTGACATTGGAAACATTTTTTTGCAGGAGTTGTCTCCCCTGAAGGTGTAAGTGGAATGAATACACTTTCAGGGGAGGCAACACCTGGGAAAGTATTTTTGTCTCCTGTGTCAATAGTGGTCCACTCTTACAGGAAAGACTTTGCTCCTGAGGAGCAAATTCTTTCCTTTAAGAGCTGGAAATTGGAATACTAACAAGAGTACCGCATGCGG
Source organism: Lucinisca nassula (assembly GCA_963580285.1). NCBI lineage: Eukaryota > Metazoa > Mollusca > Bivalvia > Lucinida > Lucinidae > Lucinisca > Lucinisca nassula. The sequence goes on along the minus strand of OY757013.1, from coordinate 101,986,889 downwards.
GTGCCAAAGCTCGGCTGCAGTTTCTTTTAGAAAACAAAAATTCTAAGTCTAAAAAGGGGCATAACTGTGCCAAAAATATTTTGAGTGTTACCTCACCCATTGTTATGAGTTCCCCTTTTCAAGATGAACAACTAGTTCGAGTTTCAAGTAAATATGTTCAGTAATGACAGAAGTATTATAAAATGTCCAAGTTTTTGCAAGATGAGGATGACAACGCAGACGAGCCAGAGCTATGACAATACCTTGTCGTTTTCTTCTAAAACAGCCGAGCTAACAAGCTAGTTAAGCTAATGATGCTTTGATCAACTGAGCCCAGCTATGTATAAAGTGACAGGCTAAAAGCAAGTATGACAAACAAGCATTATTCTGCAGTATTACCTGGTTCTATCACCCAGCCCTTGTCTGTCCACACAGCCAGCTGTTCAGCTTTAATGTGAAATGTAAATTCAATAGAATTCCCCTTCTGTATAAAATATCTATTAAAGCCCACTAGCTGTAGTTTTGGCATTGGTTCTTGTGTTGACACCCACCTTATGTAACACTGTACCACCTGGAAGTAAAAGTTAGATAATTTGTAAGGTCGTTATTTGATTTTTTCGGTGTAAGATCGAATTTTATTTCATCGAATGAACACCAAAAACCAGTATTTCCACAAGCGGCGTAGCCATGAGGGAAAATATCAGTTATGGTGTTCATGAATGAAATAAAAGTTTATCTTACACTTAAAAAAAAAATCAAATTTTCTGTTTCTTACATGCTTAAAAATGGCAATATTTATTTTCAATAATCAAGTCACTGATCCTCGGAGAAAACTTTGTTTCTGTTCCTTTTGTGTCAATTTCATGGTGTGCAATGTGTTTATTGGGTATAATATTGGGTGTAAACTGAAAGTTTGCACCCGAGAAATAGCCTGGGATGGCATTATTATGAATGGTTAATGAAATAATTGAGGGAGTAGTTTCCCAAAGCAGCTGTGGACTGATCTAACGTTGCACAACAAAATATGTGATGTAAGCTTCGAAACTGACGTCACTAAGCGTCAATTCTAACACAATTCATTAGTTTTCAATTATCTGACAATGGGAAAACTGACCACAGAATTAGATTTGGAGAACAAAGTAGTCCAAAACAGTGAAAAATAAAACTGATATCAGTCACTGTTTGAAACAGTGACAATATAGATTTTGATTTCACAGAGAAATCTGTAAATTTCATTGAAAAGCATGTAAGAAAAAATGTTTAATCAAAGAATTGAACAGTATAACAACCATGCAACTAGCAGTTTAGCATATTTGATGCTATTTGCAACGAAAATCAAGGACGAGCCGAAAGCTTTGTCGCTCCATGTTCACCTTTCTTTCAGGTCTTATAGAGATGATTGAAAACGTGGGTAGAACAATTGCTGGCTAGTCCTTCTCAGTTTACAGGCTGAAACTTTCAGACAACTGATAAAATGTTAACCCATAAAATGCCAATCACGACAACTGTTGTCTGCTTTGTTGTCTGCCAGTTACTTTTAAAGTCATTGTGGCAAACAGTGAAGACCAAGATCAGACTGCTCCTCTAGGAGCAGTCTGATTTGGGTCCATACTGTTTGCCTATCTGTAAAAATATTTTCAAAACGTTTGCATGGACATAATCAGACGACATTTCCAGATGTAGTTTTTCTCAGCATGTTTAGTGTTAATAACATTTTTGAATATGCAGCACAACTCTAAAGAAGCCAGGATGGCAGTGGTATAGATTTTTTGAATATCGCTAAGCTCTGACCCCACTTTCTGTGGGTATAGTTTCTTTGTACTATGACAAACATGTCACTTGTGATGAAAATTCTTGTTTGGCATGCCATTGTGTTTCAATGTATTTGCACTTAAATGAACCAATGACAGCTGTCGTACTACTGAACTGCTAGTTGCGAGCTTGTCAGTACATTTATCTATGAAGTCCACAAGTTCTATTTGAACTACCACTATCAAAATACAGTGACATACAGGAGGATGGAAAGCGTGGGCCTGGCAGGCCCAAGATGACCTGGAAGCAGCTGACAGTGAGAGACTGCAGAAAGTGGAAGCTCTCGGCTATCGACCCTCATGATAGACAAACCTGGAGATCTGGTGTGAGATCTGTCATGCATGCAGCAAGCAAGTTACCTGGAGGGGGACCGACTTTTGTGGATGTTGCCCTTGTACCTGCTAGTTAATCAAAAATCCGATGATGATGATTATGATGGACACTTCAATGGCCCAAACACTGATGGCTAAATTACAATGGTTCATTCAAACTCACTCTAGAGTCCCTAAAGAACTCTTCAAATTTTGTGGGATTTTTACCTGACACTGAGATGAAATGACATCTCAAGCCCTGTCACCCCAATGAAACCAATAGGGTTTATAAGCATGGATGGTCCAACACTCCCACCGCTTTGCCAGGGCAGGCTTAGATCCTCTAAGCCATTTACCAGTACTCGAGTGTGGTCGGATTCAGCTCTGCGTGGAAGCATCATGCAGCCCAGCTATTTGTTCAAGCCCCGACGGTTGGGGGCCGGAGACTTCACTGTAAATGGTAAATTGCTTACCTCGTAAGCACCAATGTCACCTATATTCATCACTTGTCCATATAAATACTGGTCGTCTCCAACTTCTATGACAGGAATTAGTTTCATGCCAAGGTAGTCAAACTTTGAGTAGGATAATCCATAACCAAATGGATAGAGTGGTGTCCCTTTGAAATACCTGTATGTTCGACCTTCCATGGAGTAGTTTGTCATAGATGGAATCTGAAACATTACAACAGGGATAAAGCTGGCTCAGAAATTTAGTGAGAAGTCATCGTGTTAACTTAATACAAAAGTCTGTCATGGCGTGTAATGAATACCACTCTACACCCGGCATTAAATATAGAGAAAACAGGTTTACAGGGGTATATATTACTTTTTTTTTATTTCTGCTCCAAGACATAAGTTGTGAGTATTTGTTAGAACAGCCTCAGTGAGGCAGTTCTAACTAACACCCACAACCTATGTTTGAGGTATAATAAGACAAGTATCAAAAAATTTCACAAGAAAATTAAATATTATGGAGACATGGAAGAAAGCTCAAAATTGAGTCCATGTTTTAGATTCTACATTTGTTTCTTGGAGTAATAATAGGGAAAAGGCCTTTATAATTACCTAAAATACTCCTAACTGGAATTCTTTATAATGGCAAATTCTTTATAAAGGTACAATAATTATCGCCCGCAGTATCAACCCGTGACCCCAGAGAGCCCGAGAGCTTTAGCTCGAAGGCTGATAATGGTTGAGGTTGATACTGCGGGAGATAACCAAAACACCATATTAAAATCTCTTTATCACATCTCGTTTCTATATTTATATGGTGGAGCGCCATATTTGCATATTGATGGATCCACCAAACGCTGTTGCTTCATGTGAATTCGGTACTATGTTTTACCCGTAATCAAGGTCACAAAATGGGGTTTGAAGATGTTTGACATTCAGTGTTCACATTTTTCATGTCTTCAACAAATGTGTGCCTTTTCTCGATTGACACCTCTCTATAAAACGTCTTTCTCTCTCTTCGATTATGCTTTTTCACAGACACTCGTTTCATACAAAATGGCAAAAGGGTGGGAGTTCGCCTTTTATGAAAGGAGTCTCGATTTAACTCTAAAATCCATTCAACTGGTTGTTGTTGATGTTGAGTGTTCATTTTGGGGGTCGTTGATGCCGTTTTATCTTGCTTCACTGTGGAGTCCTACTGATATTGGCTTAAAGATGTGCAAGGCCTGTGGAGCTTGCAACAGGTAAAGGTGTGTGTGAGTTTAGTGGGGGGGGGGGGGGGGGGAGTGCAGAGCGGTTGCTGTTTCTTTTGTTCATTTTCCTCAGTCTCCCTAGACTGGAAACAGTCCATTCATTTAATCATTTCACTTATAAGAATATGCTTATTAATTTTAAACCAGCTCAAAAGCAATGACTTCCATCCCAAAGCACCAAATGGATATTAAACCTCAAATCAAACAATCAAAACCTCTAGTTTCTATATCTAAGTTTCAAGATTCTAGCCCAGTCTATTCAGACCATATTGTTTGTTTGTTTGATTTTAAGTTTAACGTCCCCATCAACACTGTAAAGGTCATTTTGGAGATGTTGCTTCCAATTTTGTGGGACTGTTACCCGACACTGAGATGAAATGATATCTCAAGCCCTGCCGCCCGATGAAACCAATTACAGTTTATTAGCATGGCTGTACCGATTCACACTGCATTGACTGGGCAGGCTTAGTCTTTTTTGGATGGTGATGTTCCTCGTGCGCCATCCTATGGTGTTTATATTTTGCAATGTATTCGATTTGTTAGAGTGTGTAGTCATGTATCTGACTTCAACACTCGTAATAAATTATTAACGGCTAAACTTCTTAATCATGGTTATCGGTACCATAAACTATGCAAAGCATTTTCAAAATTTTATAGACGCCATTCTGATTTAATTTCAAAATTCAATATTGGACTTAAATCTCTTCTGCAACAAGGTCTATCGGAACCCGAATTTTATGGTGACTTAGTATATAAATTCAGAAAAATATATAACCGCAATGACTTCAGCACTCAATTTCGTAAAATCATTCTTTTATATAAAAAGATTGGGTACAACATTGATGTTATACGACTGACTGCATGCATGGTAGTTAACCCAATCACGGTTGGTAACTTTGCTTCCCTCTTTAATTGCACGCCGGTGGGTCAGGCCTCAGATTCTATGACAGTTCCAAGGTAAAGGCTTATTAAGAATTAGAGAGATCTAATACAAGGTAATGTTGGTTGGTGCCTGATGCTCTGTCTCTGGTCAGGCCCATCGGAGTCTAACTGTTGGTTTTCTTTTGCTCCAGCATTTCAGTTGTATTTTGCTGTCGAGTCCTCACCTCTGTGGTTCTTTGATTATTTGTGTTCACAGAGATGTTGCATTGATGAGTTAGGAGGCCTTCATGCGGACTGAACAAAATATTTGTCTAAATCGCGACGGAAGTAAGGGCGATGATTGTGGCCACGTAAAATCGATTTAAGCCCCCCAGTGGAATTCTTTCCACTGACCGTTCCAAGGCGGTTCTTCTGTGGCGGTTTATTTATGTTGTTGTTTGTTACTACTCACTGTGTGTATCACTTGTGTCTTTTTATTTTGGATGGCCATTTGGCCATTTTGTGGGAAAGTAACTGTCCTTATGGCCATCCTTTGTTTAGGTTTCCTTTATGGTCTGGTCGCTTCATGTTTGTGTTTCTTTCCCTTTGGTGTCTTTGATGGGTGGAGTAAGTTAATTGTATCGATTCCTGATCTTTGTTTTACTTCTACTTTTTAGATCCTCTAAGCGGTTTACCAGTACTCGTGTGTGGGTCAGTTTCAGCTCTGCGTGGAAGGGTCATGCAGCCCATCTATTTCTTCAAAGCTTGATAGGGGGGGGGGGGGGCTACTTGAGATCATATTGGGCCAGTCAGTTTACATGAAAACTAAAATACCCATTTTTACTGAATGGAACCATTCATCTTATATAAAGCAGGACTACATTTGGAAATTCTGTGACATCTGATCAGGACCAGCACTGTTTATCACTGTCATGTTTTAGGGTCTCCGGTTTAACCCACTTCATGTGGGAAAGCCCTAAAGGGATACCTTGGCATTGAGTGCAGGCCCACTTCAGACACCGCAGCAAGGGGCGTCTGATCAGGGCCTGCACTATTTGCTAACAGCATTTTTTTGTCAAAAATAGAAAAACAAGAGGGCCATGATGGCCCTGGATCGCTCACCTGATCCATAGAGTAACAAGTGGGCCCCAAGGTTATAATGTGCATAATCTTGAGGGAGGTCTCAAAAGAAGAAGCATCATACCAAATATCAACAAAGGCTATAATTGTCCACGAGATGAAGCTCCATACCAAATATCAAAGACCTGGGCCTTGCAGTTTCAGAGAAGAAGATTTTTAAAGATTTTCCCTATATAAGCCCATGTAAAACCAAAGGGCCCTGGGGCGGGGGCATTTTTGGCCCCAGCACTATAATTTGAACAATCTTGGTAGGGGTCCACTAGATGAAGCTTCATACCAAATATCAAAGACCTGGGCCTTGCGGTTTCAGAGAAGTAGATTTTTAAAGATTTTCCCTATATAAGCCCATGTAAAACCAAAGGGCCCATGGGCGGGGGCATTTTTGGCCCCAGCACTATAATTTGAACAATCTTGGTAGGGGTCCACTAGATGAAGCTTCATACCAAATATCAAAGACCTGGGCCTTGCGGTTTCAGAGAAGACGATTTTTAAAGATTTTCCCTATATAAGCCCATGTAAAACCAAAGGGCCCTGGTGCGGGGACATTTTTGGCCCCAGCACTATAATTTGAACAATCTTGGTAGGGGTCCACTAGATGAAGATTCATACCAAATATCAAAGACCTGGGCCTTGCGGTTTCAGAGAAGAAGATTTTTAAAGTTTTCGGTGAAAAAAATTTATTTTTGGCTCCTGTGACCTATATGTGCAACGGACCGGAACCATTTGAACAACTTTGAAAGGGGTCCACCAAAGGATCATTCCTGTGAAGTTTGGTCAAGATCCGATCAGTGGATTAGGAGGAGATGTCGTTTGAAGAAATTGTTTACGCACAGATGACAGACAAAAAGTGATCCTAATATAAAACACAAGAGGGCCATGATGGCCCTGGATCGCTCACCTGATCCATAGAGTAACAAGTGGGACCCGGGGAGGACCATTATTAACCCCAGGGCTATAATGTGCATAATGTTCAGAGACGTCTAAAAAGGTGAAGCTTCATACCAAATATCAACAAAGGCTATAATTTGAACAATCTTGGCAAAGGTCCACTAGATATGCTACATACCAAATATCAAAGACCTGGGCCTTGCGGTTTCAGAGAAGAAGATTTTTATTAAAGATATTCCCTACATAAGCCTATATAAAACCAAATGGCTCCAGGGCGGGGGCATTTTTGGCCTCAGGGCTATAATTTAAACCATCTTGATAGAGGTCCACTAGAGGAAGCTTCACACCAAATATCAAAGACCATGGCCTTGCTGTTTCAGAAGAAGATTTTTAAGGAATATCTCTATATAAGTCTATGTAAAAGCAAAGGGCCCCAGGTCGGGGGCAGTTTGGGGGGAGGGGGGGGGAGGAGAAGGACCATGGCCATGTGGGATGAAGCTTCATACCAAATATCAAAGACATGGGCCTTACGGTTTCAGAGAAGAAAATTTTTAAAGGTTTTCCTTATATAAGCCCATGTAAAACCAAAGGGCCCCGGAGCGGGGGCATATTTGACCCCAGCACTATAATTTGAACAATCTTGGTAAGGGTCCACTAGATGAAGCTTCATACCAAATATCAAAGACCTGGGCCTTACGGTTTCAGAGAAGATTTTTAAAGCTCTTCCCTATATAAGCCCATGTAAAACCAAAGGGCCCTGGAGCGGGGGCATTTTTGGCCCCAGCACTATAATTTGAACAATCTTGGTAGGGGTCCACTAGATGAAGCTTCATACCAAATATCAAAGACCTGGGCCTTGCGGTTTCAGAGAAGAAGATTTTTAAAGATTTTCCCAATATAAGCCCATGTAAAACCAAAGGGCCCCGGAGCGGGGGCATTTTTGGCTCCAGCACTATAATTTGAACAATCTTGGTAGGGGTCCACTAGATGAAGCTTCATACCAAATATCAAATACCTGGGCCTTACGGTTTCTGAGAAGAAGATTTTTAAAGATTTTCCCTATATAAGCCCATGTAAAACCAAAGGGCCCCGGAGCGGGGGCATTTTTGGCCCCAGCACTATAATTTGAACAATCTTGGTAGGGGTCCACCAGATGAAGCTTCATATCAAATATCAAAGACCTGGGCCTTGTGGTTTCAGAGAAGAAGATTTTTTAAGTTTTTGGTGAAAAAAATCTGTTTTTGGCTCCTATGACCGAGATGTGCAACCGACAGGAACCATTTGAACAACTTTGAAAGGGGACCACCTAAGGATCATTCCTGTGAAGTTTGGTCAAAATCCGATCAGTGGTTTAGGAGGAGATGTCGTTTAAAGAATTGTTTACGGACGGACGGACGCACGGATGGACGGACGGACGGACGCACGACGGACGAAAAGTGATCCCAAAAGCTCACCTCGTCACTAAGTGACGGTGAGCTAAAAATTAGGCCTACCACCCCTTATATGACAATAGAACTTGTCCAACAGATAGCAATAGAAGTGTCCACTAGTATACAATGGGTTTAAAATGGGTTAGTAACCTTTACTAATTTACAACACTTACCCAGTCCCCGCCCATCGGGGCTTCAAGAAATAGATGGGCTGCATGATGCTTCCAAGCAGAGCTGTAACCAAACCCACACCAGTACTGGTAAACCACTTACAGGATCTAAGCCTGCCCAAGCTAAGTGGTGTGAGTCGAACCGTCCATGCCTTTAAACCCTTTTTGTTTCATTGGGCGACAGGGCTTAGATGTCATTTCATCTCAGTGTCAGGTAAAAGTCCCACAAAATTGGAAGCAACATCTCCAAAATGACCTATACAGTGTTGATGGGGATGTTAAACCTCAAATCAGATGAACAAAACCTTTGCTACTTTACAACACTTACCTGATCAGCAGTATCATACCAAGTATATGGCAATCTACCGGCAGGACTAGCATCTTCCATTGCCATGGTAATCACATTATAGAGGGCCTCTCCAGTGGCCTGAGCTGGGAAGAAACACTGTATAATGGCGTCAACAGAATTATCCCTATCCGCGAAGGAGATATTCACGGGTCCAGCGCTGAATATCAGAAGCAGAACTGGGATACCTGTACCTGTTGAGAATAACAAAATCTAGCATAAGGACACTGTGCTTACTTTCACTGCCCAAAATGCCGCATTTTTTGGTAATTGAAATATGATATTATTCATATTTTTGTTTAAATTATAGATTTTGAGTGCTCATTAGAACCGCCTTGACAGGCGGTTCTAATGAGCACCCACAATCTATGTTTAGAGCAAAAACAAGAAAAGTAAGGTATACCCTTGAAAAATCCTTTTTCTCTGTGAAATGAGAGATTTACAAGCACATTTATTGCGAAAACATTTTGACATGATGTGATTGGGGCTGAGAATGAGATGATTGAGGTTCAGAATAAGACACGGAAAAACTCAAGCTGGCATTTAGGTTAGTTTTAGGATACACTCAACTTAAATGATCTGTTATTCAGACTACAAAATCATAACATCAATGTAATGATCTGCTACACAGACTGAGAAATCATAACATCATTGTAATGATCTGCTATACAGACTGAGAAATCATAACATCATTGTAATGATCTGCTACACAGACTGAGAAATCATAACATCATTGTAATGATCTGCTATACAGACTATGAAATCAAAACATCATTGTAATGATCTGCTATACAGATGGATAAATCATAACATCATTGTTATGACCTGCTATACAGACTACAAAATCATAACATCATTGTAATGATCTGCTATACCGACTCAGAAATCATAACATCATTATTTTAGTCAATCATCCCTTTTTTCAACAAGAGCACTCAAAATCAGCATAGTTTCACCATGTCTGTTATGATTTCTGGCAAACAGTTTTGCATCCAGGCAAACAGTGTGGACCCAGAACAGCATTCTGTCTGCAACAGTGACTTTTAAAGTAAACAGTAGACAACAAAGCAGATGCCAATTGTTGTGATTGGCATTTTATGGGATAAGAAAAGAATCTGCTCTTGAGGAGACATCTTACAGCCATTCAGTTCCAAATAGGAAACTCAACAGAATTTTTGGTTTGGGGTTTATCAACCCAGTCAATGTTATTTATGTCATTCTGAGCCAATCAGTTCATCTAACCACATTCATCCTGGTTAAGAGTATGCATTTTTGCCAGAAACTGACAACTTCCCTTCTGAACCAGCGGAAGGGAGTGAAAGATCAAAGAAGGATTTCATTATCTATTTCCGGGAAAAAATGTTGCTGACCCCGCAGGTATTGAACCCACCACCTGCTGATCACCAGACAGACCCCCATCCATCTTAGCTTCCGAGGCTGGCTGCAAGTTCCTGAAGTAAGAAGTGCACTGCATTGGTTGACCACTTTATTTGTTTGATTTGAGGTTTAACGTCCCCGTCAACACTGTAAAGGTCATTTTGGGGACGTTGCTTCCAATTTTGTGGGACTTTTACCCGACACTGAGATGAAATGACATCTCAAGCCCTTTCGCCCAATGAAACCAATAGGATTTATAAGCATTGACGGTCCGACTCGTGCGCACGGCTTTGCCAAGGCAGGCTTAGATCCTCGTAGCTGTTTACCAGTACTTGTGTGCGGGTGGGATTCAGTTCTGCGTGGAAGCATCATGCAGCCCATATATTTCTTCAAGCCCCAATGGGCGGGGGCCGTGCATTGGTTGACCAATTTAACCCTTATCTTGCTGAATATTCATTTAAGCCACACCCATTTCTGTCAGTCAACCAATCAAATTAGTTGATGTAATTTATTGCTACAAAGTCATAAACTGAGTGCCAAACAGTGTAGATCCTGATCAGATGGCTTCTTAGAGGGCTTCTTCAGAAGCCATCTGATCTGGATCAACACTGTTTGCAAAGATATGGGTTGTCGTGAACAGCAAGATAAGGGTTAATGCACTATGCCTGCCCAGGAAATAGTGCTGCTAAATCTGTGTGTGTGTTTGAATTTCACATCCCACAAATAGCTGAGGTCATATGGAGATGAGACCTTGGTTTAAAGACTCATCCAAAAGTCTGGAGAAGCCCGGGATCGAATCCATAACCCCTGGTTTATGAGGCGAGCAGCATAACCACTACACCACAGGGGCTTCTAAGGGTTGTTAGGTAAAAAATTGACCTGCTTGATATGATCTTAATAGTGTTGACTGGGTCAGAACAAAGAACAACTAACAGGTGACCTAAACCGTTGACTAATCACAGAAATTTTAGGCAGGCAGCTAGATCATTTTATTCAGACTGTAAAATAATCTACTGTGATGATTCTTAGTATTGGAACCTAAACAAACAGTGCAAACCTTGATCAGACTACTCCTGAAGGAGCAGTCTGATCAGGGTCTACACTGTTTGCCATTCCGTCTACACCTTTTGGTTTTGTTTGTTTGATTTGAGGTTTAATGTCCCCATCAACACTATAAAGGTTATTTAGGAGACATTGCTTCCAATTTCGTGGGACTTTTGCACAACAATGAGATGAAATGACTTCTCAAGCCCTGCTGCCCAATGAAACCAATCAGGTTTATATGTATGGATGGTCCGACCCGCACCGCTTTGCCTGGGCAAGCTTAGACCTTCTAAGCGGTTTACCAGAACTCATTTGCGGTCAGTATCAGCTCTGCGTGGAAGCACCATGCAGCCCAATCTATTTCTCTAAACCCAAATGTGCCGGGACCATACACCTTTTGGACTCCTTGCTAGACTGTTAAACAAATTTGTGAAAATTTTAGAAGAATTAAAGCAAGTCCTGAAGGTGTCCAAATGAGCCCCGCCAAGCGAATTTGGGTCTTCGAGCATTCCGTCCTGACAAATTTTAACTGCGCATGCCCAGCCATTCAGAGGGGCCAGGGATATGGCTTTCTGTCAGAAGGTTCCTCTTGATTCACTGCTTGTATGAGCGAGCAGCGAAGGATCTGGCGAGACTGCGCGGATGCGCAGGCTCGCCTGAACCTTCGCTGCTCGCATAGGCGATAAGTACCAAAATCGCTTGGCGGGGCCCAAATTATTATGATTTTTATGGTATAATGGGTCATGAAATCTGAATTTTAGAGAAATCATGGTATACTCACTGGCTGCCACAGCATCTTTGATAAGCTGTGTTTGGTTCCCAGCTAGATCCATACTAGACCTATCATTCCCCTCTGACTCCAGCTCCTGACCTGGGAAACAGACAGCAAAAGTATTGTTTGTTTGATTTGAGGTTTTACATCCCCGTCAACACTATAAAGGTCATTTTGGAGATGTTGCTTCCAATTTGTGGGACTTTTACCCGACATTGAGATGAAATGACATCTCAAGCCCTGTCGCCCAATGAAACCAATAGTGTTTATTAGCATGGACCTTGCACCACTGTTCCTGGACAGGCTTAAATCCTCTAAGCGGTTTACCAGTACTAGTGTGCGGGCCAGATTCAGCTCTGCTTGGAAGCATCATGCAGCCCATATATTTCTTCTAGACCCTATGGGCGGGGGCAAAACAGCAAAAGTAACATGGCATTAAACTGTTTTTGATTGGTTTGGTTTATCCAGTATGATTAGATTATAACAATACTGTTGGAGAATTCAGTTTTGAAGAATTACACCACAACCTCGTACTGTTTCAATATAACACGGTCTCAAGATGGATCCCCAAAAATTGTAGATTTTTTAGAAAAATGACCATTTATGGACATTTATCTATATGATCTACACATTTTTGTTTGGATATAACACAGTTGTACTGAGTTTATTCAAAGTGCCATTTTTCAATGTTCAAAGGGCAATAATTACAAAAGTAGGCAATCCAGAGTTATGGTTCATGCACTCTGCACATTGTCTTATAGTGCTTTACATTTGTGTGAAGTTTCATGAAAACACCTCAAACTGTTTTTGAGTTATGGAGTCACATGCACTACATTTGTGTGAAGTTTCATTAAAATACCTCAAAAGGTTTTTGAGTTATCATGAATAACGGAATTATGGTTCCCATTTATCAATGTTCAAAGGGCAATAACTCCAGAAGTAGGCAATCCAGAGTTACGGTTCATACACTCTGCACATCGTCTCATAGTGCTTTACATTTGTGTGATGTTTCATGAAAATATCTCAATGGGTTTTTGAGTTATCATGAATAATGGAATTACAGAATCACAGGACAAGGCAAATCCAATATAGCCATACATGTGATATCTCCCGATTTCGTCGGGATATCCCGATTTTGAACCCCATCTCCCGTCTCCCGTCCGACGGCCCTAATCTCCCGACACGACAATTTTCCTATAGTAGTTTTCCGCCGACCGTCAGTGTATTTACGCTAGGCGGTATGCAGGTAAATTGCAATACACACCTGCACAAGTATAATATCGCAATATGAAAAGAACGTACCGGTAAATACAATTATTAAAATGCAACCCGCAAACAAGCCGCAAACAATGTGATAAAAAGCGAGAAATTCAATAAGGAAGAAATGTGATGTTTGCATACATTTATTACTGATCACCGATTTGCTCAAGTTGCCAACGCTATTAAACCGTTTACACCCGAGGCGAGCCTTATTGATAAGCCGACAATTAACAATGTGACAAGGTGTGAAAACTAGTCAATCAAGATATACCAGTTATAGCTTATTTAATCCCTTTGTAATTGACACGTGTAGACGCTAAATATTATTCCCGCCAAAACAGAGCAAAGCAGACGCTGTTTTTTTTTTCTACGTGTCTGTAAACCGTTATTCTTTTATTAATCATAGAACTGGGTAATTACTTAGTGACATTTTCTATTTAAACCTGAGAAAAATATTTTTGCCGTTTTTAACGGAAGAAAGAAATATGCCCCACGTGACACCAATGAAAATTCGTGCATGCTTTTTGGCCTTTGACAGGTGAACGCGCTAAATATTTTTCCCGCCAAAACAGAGCAGAGCAGACGCTGGTATTTTCTAAGCATCTGTATGTAGTTTTTCATTTATTAATAAACATAGAACCGGTGTCCCAGTTTATCTTGACCCCTGGGTAGCTTTACCCCCGGGGGTAAAGCTACTCCGGGGTAGCTTTACCCCCAGGGGTAAGGATATCCCGGGATATCTTTACCCCCACCCTGGATATCTTCACCCCCGGGGGTAAAGCTAAACTGGCCAGGATATATTTACCCCCGGGGGTAAAGCTAAACTGGCCAGGATATCTTTACCCCCACCCTAACTTTTGGGTATAAACTATTTTCTTAATACCCAATTTCTTCTTATATGTAAGAGAAGCAAGAAAGTGGACTCGATGTTTCACTTTAACATTTTTCGTTTCAATCATGACTCAGACTAATAGAACTACCCTTAGTAAGTAATATGATCACATTATAGAGGCAAATGATTATTTAATAACTTCTTTTTGTATATTTTCTTATTCAAAATGTCCCTTTTGACAATCTTTCATAATCTTGCATTATCCCTGTCAGTTGTGCAATGGGTGGTGGTGGTGAGTGGAAAGGCGGGGGTAAAGATATCCCGGCTGGGATATCTTTACCCCCGGGGGTAAAGCTAAACTGGCCAGGATATCTTTACCCCCACCCCAACTTTTGGGTATAAACTATTTTCTTAATGCCCAATTTCTTCTTGCAGTTTTGCAGGGTGAAATTTTCTATTCAAACCTGTTTCATTTTTAGCTTGCGAGAAAAAATATTTTTGCCGTGTTTTTAATGGATCTTTTATGAAAAAAATATGCCCCCAAGTTAAATCAATAAAAATCATGCATGCTTATTAGTTCCGACTAAGTTCCGAGGCACGTTTTGGGGATGATAAGAGAAGGGGTGTAAGAGAATGAGTAATTTTTTGCTATGCGGGTATTCTGAACGTTGTTTTTTCTGCCAGGTGCTAGGTGGGTATTTAACACCGATCTATTGGTCAGTGCTTGTTCTTTGACCGTTCTTCCGAGAAATTGTCTGTCTATTAAAATACAAAATGGAATTTTGTCGTCTGCTGATTTCTTTTTCCAAGCTTTTATAACATATTTTTGCAGAAAGGCAAACAGTGTGGACCGTCATCAGAATGCTCTGCAGTCTGATCTGGGCCCACACTGTTTTCAAAAAAGATTTTTTATGCAGATGACAAAGCAGACAACAATTGTCGTGTTGGCATGTTATGGGTGAAAAAGTGCTTCAGAGGTAAATTTTAACCAAAAATAACATCACTTTTTACCGCGGAAAAATCTCCCGATTTGGGACCCCAATCTCCCTACCGTATTTTGCTGTGTATAACACGCACTCGTGTATAATACGCACCCGATTTTCGGCGTCTGATTGGCGGGAAAAAAATAAGTTCGTATATATAACACGCGTCAGTTTTTTACCCAGATGCCCCACAGGTAAAGTTGGCTCCCTGTTCCAGACTTAAACGAATTTGGAGTATGGCAATGTGACATTACAAGTGTAAATGTTTTTTGTTAGTTTTTCTTGGTGGTAATAACAGACAAATTATCGTAAGTTTTTCCCCAATCTCATTGCCGACAGACATAACTGAAGTGTGGCAAGGGTCATTTCTAAGGGTACTGTTCTTTCTATCTTGTGAAAAAAAATAATGACAAAATGGTTTTATTTGACAAAAAATAATTTCCAAGACCCAGAGTGTTAAAATAAGTCTTTGTTATGACAGCCCCTTGGGGATTACAAAATGTGTGTATATTGAGTCGCTTGACACATCCAATAATTAGCACCTTCTCAACTGCAGTATTCTTAATCCGTTTGTGGTGAAATTCACACCTCAGTGCAATAAACACCAATCACTATTGATAGCATGTCACAACTGCCACGCTTCATTTAATTACACACAAAAAGGCATATGGAATATTTTTATATTGAAAAGACTTCTAATTTACAAATATTTGTATTTTTAGAATAATTTCCTACAATTCACATTGAGGGCCGTCTGCTCAGAGCTGCCTGTGCATTTGCGCAGTCTGATCAATTCCTTGTGCGCTGTAAGGA
Organism: Lucinisca nassula; assembly: GCA_963580285.1. Taxonomy (NCBI): domain Eukaryota; kingdom Metazoa; phylum Mollusca; class Bivalvia; order Lucinida; family Lucinidae; genus Lucinisca; species Lucinisca nassula. Next base: position 101,971,163 of record OY757013.1, on the reverse strand, counting down.
TAGCTAAGGGCCCACTGCTCCTTCGTGCAGCAAGAGAAATCTCTACAATTTACATGTGCGCCCTGCAAAGACCGTCTGCTTATACAGCCTGCGCATTCGAGCAGTCTTAACAAAGTTTGTTGTGCTCCTTCGTGCAACAAGAGAAATCTCTACAATTCACACATGCGCCCTGCAAAGACCGTCTGCTCAGAGCAGCCTGCGCATTCGCGCAGTCTTATCAAAGTTCGTTGTGCTCCTTCGTGCAGCAAGAGAAATCTCTACAATTTACATGTGTGCCCTGCAAAGACCGTCTGCTCATAGCAGCCTGCGCATTCGCGCAGTCTTATCAAAGTTTGTTGTGCTCCTTCATGCAGCAAGAAAAATCTATTCAATTTACATGTGCGCCCTGCACAGACAGTCTGCTCAGAGCAGCATGCGCATTTGCGCAGTCTTGTCAAAGTTTGTTGTGCTTCTTCATGTATCTATTCAATTTACATGTGCGCCCTGCACAGACCGTCTGCTCAGAGCAGCGCAGCGCATTTGCACAGTCTTATCAATCTTCGCTAACCACTCTAAGTCCAGGAAGAGAAATCTTTATAATTTTCATGTGCGCCCAGTAATGACCATTCGCTCAGAGCAGCCTGTGCATTCGCGCAGTCTTATCAGTGTTCAATATGCACTCTAAGGAAGGTTAACAAAACTCGGGTCAGACTATATGGGTGCGAAGGCTGGTCTGATTCTTCGCGGGGACGCACGTATTTAATTGTAGGAAATGCCCCGGCTCAAATTAAAGTTACGCGTAGTTGCTTCCATTACTTAAACTGTCAATCAAATATATATTTAGATTCAGGTTTTTCTTTCATTCGTTATTACGTTATAAAGTCAAATTTCTGAAACAAAAATAAGTAATTACAGTTTCTAGGTAAGAAAATATATTCAGGGGCTTGCTTGGTATCCAAAACTATCTGTTTATCATTGAAGTCGGTCTCACATTATTTTTTTGTAGTAAATTCGCAACTGTCATTAGATTTCGCGACCGCAAAACTTCGACAACGCTTGGAAAAATGTTGGAAGTTTTGTGTTCTGTTACATTACACGCACCCAGTTTTGATTTCATTTTTCTGAGAGAAAAAAGTGCGTATTATACACGCCGAAATACGGTATCTGAAAATCAAAATCTCCCTATTTGGGTCCAAGAAAATATCACATGTATGAATATAGCCCCCACTTTTTCAAAGCGGGCTATAATAAAGACTCAGACCGCTTTTGAAAGCTTATTGAGAAGGTTTCAGTGACTGTTATTCTTTCTATGTGTTTTCCACACCCAGTGTCTCCTAGTAAGAGACCACCTTTGGGACTGTTCTAAAGTGGTCTTTCATACAACTATTGAACAGTCCCAAAGGTGGTCTCAATATAGGAATTTTACATTGGCTACATTGGCCACAGTCTCGCTGTCACGTACTGAGGGCTAGGTTTTACTGCATATTCTAAAACGTAATCGTGGTAAAACAAAGTGAAAATGTAGTACACATGGCTATATATGGCTACATACGTGATCCAGCTACATTTTCAAAACATACATGGCATTTCGATGTAGGTAGCGTATTCCTAGCAAACGCGCATAATAAAATGTAGATGAAACGCATTCAGTACCTACCACAACATAATAAACAATATACCTAGAGGTACTAAACATACTACACTACGCATTACCACCAATTCCTCGCCCATCAGGGCTTGAAGAAATTATAACAGTAACATGTTACTGGAAATAATGCACTTTCTGTGGGGAAAATGTTGACTGTCCTGTTAAAATTTGGCATAAATGGCCCAAGTCAATGCAGTAGTGTTTGAAGACATTGGTGATACCATTTCGAAAACATGCCTATATCAATACATTGTAAATTTTATCGCCAAAAAACGAAAATTTTAAGATGAAAATGTGACATTTTTTCTTATTTCTGCTCAAAATATAGATTGTGGGTACTTGTTAGAACCACCTCAGTGAGGCGGTTCTCAAAATATAGATTGTGGGTACTCATTAGAACCGCCTCGATGAGGCGGTTCTAATGAGTACTCGTAATCTATATTTTAGAGCAGAAATGAGAAAAATAATGTTTACCCCTGTAAACCCCAGTTTTACTATATAAAAGTGGGGTTCAAGAGGGTCAGATTGATAAAGGCGTGTTTTCATGATGAAATAGATGACAGACTGACGATGGAGGATAGATCTTGTCTCAAGAATAAATAATCTCCTTTGGGCTTAAGGAGTATGGGAACACCTGGCAGATTTTTCCACCATTTTTCAAAGGGAGACAACTTTTGGGACTTCCTGTTTGCTTTTTAGCTCACCTGAGCCTTTAGGCTCATAGGTGAGCTTATAGTATAGCCATGGTCCGTTGTCCGTCCGTCCGTCCACCATTTTTAAAGATCTTCTTCTCCTATACTGCAGGGCCAATCAAAGCCAAATTTCATATGGAGCCTCAATGGGATGGGGGAACGAAAGTTTGTTCGCGGGGTCTGGATCACATGACCAAGATGGCCGCCATGCCCATATATGGTAAAAAGCCTTCAAAAATCTTCTTCTCCAGAACCATAAGGCCAGTGGCCTTGAAACTTGGCATGTAGCATATGGTACTCGGGCCCATCATGGTTTGTACAAATGGTGACCCTGGGTTGACCTTGACCTATTTTACAGCAATGTCAAATTTGTCGACTTAGGCTTTTGCATGGGGCAAAGTGAAAATAATGGATTTATAGGAAACCATTGAAGACAGTGTCACCAAAATTTGTAGATCAGGTAAAGTAACTGAATACATGAATGTATATGGATCAGAAAGGTCAAGGTCATTCATTGGCCGTGTTCACGGGTCTGGATCACATGACCAAGATGGCCGCCATGCCCATATATGGTAAAAAGCCTTCAAAAATTTTCTTCTCTAGAACCATAAGGCCAGTGGCTTTGAAACTTGGCATGTAGCATATGGTACTCGGGCCCATTATGGTTTGTACAAATGGTGACCCTGGGTTGACCTTGACCTATTTTACAGCAATGTCAAATTTTCCGACTTAGGCTTTTGCATGGGGCAAAGTGAAAATAATGGATTTATAGGAAACCATTGAAGACAGTGTCAACAAAATTTGTAGATCAGGTAAAGTAATTGAATACATGAAGATCTATGGGTCAGAAAGGTCAAGGTCATTCATTGGCCTTAGACCAAGGTCATTCAGGATCCATATTTCAAACATTTTTTTCTCCAAAACTGCTGAGCCAATTTAAGTAAAATTTAATATGGAGCCTTTGTGAGTTGAACAAATGAAAAAATGCCAAAAAAGGTTATAAAACTTTTTTCACGCTCAACTCACTTCAGCATGAAATTTACCCTGCTCATAAGTTTTAAAATGCCAACAAATATTGAGATGGCATTTTAAAATTTATGAGCAGGGTAAATGACATTTTCTGCTGATCTAAGTAGGAAAATTGTCACCAGACAGGTGAGTGGTTCAGGACCACTGGTCCTCTGGTTTATAAGCTCTGTCCCACTAAAAAAGGGGTCTACTCTTAACCTTTACCCTGCTGTAGGTGACAAGCCCTATCTTTGCAAACAGTGTAGATCCAGATCAGATGGCTTCTGAAGAAGCCATCTGATCAGGATCTACACTGTTTGACATTCAGTTTATGAATATGTAGAAATAAACTGCATCAAGTAATCTGATTGGTTCAAAGTCAGAAATGGGTGTTGCTTAATTGAATATTCAGCAGGTTAAAGGTTAAAGGAAAGAATTATTTCCTTTAAGAGTTGACCCCTCTTGACATGTGGGACAAAAATACTTGTGCAGGAGTTGCCTCACCTGAAGGTGTATCCATTCCCCTTAACACTTAAAATGATTTAAAATACCGCCCCCCCCCCCCCCCACACACACACCCCAAAAAAGAGGCTATTACCTGTACCAACACAAATTACAGCCAGTTGTGTCCCTTGTATTGCCTTTGTGATCTCACTGGCTGTGTAGTTTACACACTTGTTGTCCGGACAACCAGCAGCATAGTTCACTGTGTCAGCCATGGCTTGCAGACCCTGGTACGGTGTTGTTGTAAACTTGGTGTCCACATCCGCAGCATAATCACCAAACTGCTGGTTAACATTGTTTGCCATGGGTCCAACAACCTGAAAGACAGAGTATCATATATACCCTAGATATTCAAAAAGTCCTAAAAATAAACCTAAGCAAATAGTGTAGACCCTGATCAGAGTGCTCCTCGATAGGATGGCCCTGAAGGGGTGGTCTGATCAGGGTCTACAATCTTTGCCACTGACAAATATTGGGACAGATAGGCCTAAGCAGAAAGTACAGACACAGATCAGACTGCTCCTGAAGGAGCAGGCTGATCAGGGTCTACACTGTTTGCCATTTCATCTGCACCTTTTTGACTCCTTGCTGGATCATGAAACGAATCTGTTAAATTTTTTTGAGAACTACGGCAACTCCTCAATGTGTCCGAATAGTGCATGATTCTATACAGCAACTCCTCAAGGTGTCCGAATAGTGCATGTTTTTATATAGAACATATTCTATAAGGCTTATTTAAAAGGAAGTGGCTATTGACAGCTGGCTGTCTCCAGCGAAAGTTCGCTGGAGACAGCCGGCTGTCTCCAGCAAACTTTCGCTGGTGACAGCCAGCAAAAATATATAGAAAGTATATTGTATAAGTAATAGTTATTTAATGGAACCTTGTTAATATTTTAAATAGATATATGATGTATATTGTGGTCCTAAAATGATTAAATTAATTTATCATTTTATGGTAAATACTACAATTAAGGATTCACCTTTTTCATGCATCAACATTGATGGATCCCCCGGAATCTGTTTCAATGAGGGGCTACAAGCCTTGCATTCTAACATCTTCAAAGGGATCTAGCAAATATTACAGTAACGAAAAAATCTGGCATAAATAATCATTCAAAAAACTTTTTTCTTCAAAACTATGCAAAAAAAATCCATCAAAAACACAAATATATTGAAAATGTGTTTTTTTTTTTTTTTTTTTTGAATTGAGGTTTAACATCATCGTCAACACTATTTAGGTCAGTTTAGAGACATTGCTTCCAATTTTGTGGGACTTTTACCCGACATTGAGATGAAGTTACATCTCAAGCTCTGCCACCCACAATGGAACCAAAAGGGTTTATATGCATGGACGGCCAGACTTGCACCATTTTGCCTGGGTAGGCTGAGACCTTCTTAGCAGTTTAACAGTACTCATGTGATTGGTCAGTTTCAGCTCTGCGTGGAAGCATCCTGCAGCCTAGTCTATTTCTTCAGGCCACCGGCGCGGACGATATTGAAAGGAGATGAAATCTGTGACTATCAAGCTGACAATGCTCATTTCAGGGTAACAACACCTGCTGCAATAAGTCACATAACAAGAGGCCCATGAGCCACTATGCTCACCAGAGCTCAGGTGGGCACTGCCCAATGGCAGCCATGTATTTTAACATGATATCATTTTAATCTACCAAATGAACCCCAATGTCCAAATGAGCACCTATGTGGACTCAGTATCTGAAACCTTAGACCTTTTAAGAAGTATAGGGGGTGGGGCATGGACCCAATGGAGCCCTGGTTGGCATCACTAAATGCGTCTTATCATAAGGAACAAGAATATATATGGTTTAGCAGTGGGGATCTGTAAGGCCTCTTAAGTGGTGGAGGGGTTGGGGCATGCCCTGTTGATCCCAGGAAAGCCCAAGATTGTTGTCCCTAAATGTGTCTTATCATAAGGACCAAGTATATGTATGGTTTAGGGGTGGGAATCTGAACGGTTTCTGAGATTTGAGGCCCTTTTGTGAAGTGGAAAGAATAGGAATGTGGACCCCACTACAGTAGGTGTGCTAATAATAAGGAACAAGAACATATATGATTATGGGGTGGGGATTTGAATGGTTTCTAAAGCCTTATATGAAGTGGAAGGGCAGGGCACATTGCCTCAGCACAAAAAGACCCCCAGGTTGGTGTGACTGAACGAGTCTTATCATAAGGAACAAGTATATGGTTTAGGGGTGGGGATCTGAACTATTTCTTAGATATATGGCTTTAAATGAAGTAAAGTGATGGGGCATGGCCTGGGCATGCCCCGGGGACTGCCAAGCTGGTGTCACTGAATGTGTCTTATCATAAGGAAGATGAATATATATGGTTTAGGGTGGGTCTAAGAACAGTTTCTGAGATATAAGGCCTTTTGTGAAGTGGAGGGTTGGGGCAAGGCCCCGGGAGACTCCCAGGTTGGTGTCAATGAATGTGTCTAATCATAAGGAACAAGAATATATATAGTTTAGGGGTAGCCATCTGTAGGGTTTCCAAAATATTGTGAGATCATGAAATGGAGGGGGTGGGGCATGGCCCCAGCACATCCCTGGGGACCCCCAGGTTGGTGTCACTGAATGCGTCTTATCATAACAAACAAGAATTACATGGTTTAGGGTGAGGATCTGAACAGTTTCTGAGATATATGGCCTTTTGTGAAGTGAAGGGGTGGGGCAAGGCCCTGGCGCATCCCTGAGGACCCGCAGGTTGGTGTCAATGAATGTGTCTTATCATAAGGATCAAGAATATATATGGTTTAGGGGCGGGGTAAGGTTTCCGAGATATTGGGCCTTTTATGAAATGGAGGGGGTAGGGGCATGGCCCCGGCGCATCACGGGGACTCCCAGGTTGATGTCATTGAATAGGTCTTATCATAAGGAACAAGAATATATATGGTTCAGGGGTGGGGATCTGAATGGTTTCCAAGATATTAGGCCTTTTATTAAGTTGAGTAGGTGGGGCCTTGGCGCATCCCTGAGGACCCCCAGATTGGTGTCACTGAATGCGTCTTATCAATAGGAACAAGAATATTAATGGTTTAGGGGTTGGGATCTGAATGGTTTCTGTGATATATGGCCTTTTATGAAGTGGAGGGGTGGGGCATGGCCCCGGCACAACCTGGGGGACCCTCAGGTTGGCATAAAAGCATATGGCTGAGAGAAGTTTACTCAAGAAACATTTCTATAAAAGTTTTGTCAAAATATCTGCAATGACTTGGCAGTAAATGCCATTTTTCAATTTTCCCCATTATAAGTCTATGGAAACTCTAAGTTGCCATAGCAACCAAAGTAATGAGCCGATTTTCATAAAAAAACACAAACTTTCAATCCCCCAGCCCAAGGATGCTACAGATGAAATTTGGGCCCAGTGGCTTCAGAGGAGAAGATGTTTAAAAGTGTTGACGTCACACAACGACGCAGACGACAACGGACAACTGCCTATCCTATAAGCTCCCCTGGAGCCTTCGGCTCTGGTGAGCTAAAAACCCATATCATCAAGAAAACACGTCTATATAATATTGAACTGTTTGAACCCCACTTTAATATAGTTAAACTGGGGTTTACAACAGTAAACCTTATTTTTCTTATTTCTGCTTCAAAAAATATTTTGCAAAAAAAAAAAAAAAAGAGAAAAATATCATATTCATCTTAGTCTTCATTTCTTCGAAGATAAGATTTACTATGTATTTTTATAGGCGTTTTCTTAATGTTCGAACAGCATGTGAATTCCATGATCTGAAATGAATATCTGCAATCTGAAACACAGCTTTTTGGCATTTCAACAATGTCTTCAAACAAACATGCACATTGGTATTAAAGTTAGAATCTAGCTTGTTTGAGTTTTATGTCCAACCAACAGCAAAGATCATATGGAGACAGGACACCAGTAAAGACTCATCCAAAGGTCTGGAGAAGCCTAGAATTGAAACTGCAGTCCCTGGTTTATAAAGCGTGTACCTTAACCACGCTACCATGGAAGCTTCTTTACAAGAATGTATCCCAGACTTTTCCAAACTTTCGGATGAGTCTTTGAACCAAGGTTCTGTCTCCTTATGACCTTAGCTGTTGGTGGGACATAAAACACACTCGCTTTACAAGAATGTATTGAAACATTCAGTATACAGAGCTGTATTTCCAACTTACCGCTATTTTGTTGAATTTTTTGGCGACTGGTAACAATTTACTGTTCTTCAACAGTACAAAAGTTTGCATGGCAGCTTTCACAGCTAAGGCCCTGTGTTCTGGACTCTGGACTACAGACAGGTTGAGGTACGAGTAGGGATTCATCTGAGGGGGGTCAAACTCCCCGAGCCTCATTCTGGTGTAGAACAAAGGACGAGCTCTCTCTCGTACCAGAGCTTCCGACAGCTTGCCTTCCTTCACTGCCTTCTCTGCAACACAGCAAATAAATTATTTGACATTTGACCAGGGATACAAAAGTTTTAATGGAGTTGCCTCCCCTGAAAATGTTTCTTCCCCGTAAGTTGTGCCTTTCTCTCTGTAATTTCTCACATTACCAATAAGTTATGACATTCCCCATAAGTTGTTACATTCGCCATAAGTTGTTACATTCGCCATAAGTTGTGACATTCTCCATAAGTTGTGACATTCCCCATAAGTTGTTACATTCCCCATAAGTTGTTACATTCTCCATAAGTTGTGACATTCTCCATAAGTTGTGACATTCCCCATAAGTTGTTACATTCCCCATAAGTTGTTACATTCTCCTTAAATTGTATCTTTCTCCATCAGTTGTGACATTGCAAATAAGTTGTGACTATCCCCATAAGCTGTCGTTCCCAATACGTGGAGACATTCCCCAAAAGTTGTGACATTCCCCATATGTTGTGACGTCATAAGTTGTGACCTTTGCCATAAGGTGTGATATTGACTTCCAAAGTTGTGACTTTCTCCATAAATTGAGAAATTCCGCTGAAGTTGTGACATCCCTCAATGTTGCAAACTCAAAAAGGTGTGACGTTCGCCAAAAGTTTCAACACTGTCCATAAGTTATCACATTCCCCACAAGTTTTGACATTCCTAATAAGTTGCGAAATTTTCAGTAAGCTGTGACATTCTCTATAACTATAAGTTGTGACATTTTCGAAAAGTTATGAGATGCATCAACATTTACTTATGACATTATTGAGTAGTAGTACTTTACTGATGTGCAGTGTCACACTGGCCAACACTGTTATCACCGAAAAGCCCTTGTTATCTCCAACACTAATATCTTGTACTAGCGCTCAAGTCAAATGAAATTTACAATAGTGCTGGTGTATGCTAATACCTCACTGAGCTGCGACTCTCTGCAACAACTAGTGAAAAGCATTCTAAGATGAGTTTCTAAAATGTACTGAAGCATTTGCAGGGGCTCTCTATTTCATCAAACTGTTCAGTGACTTTAATTTTAAAGATGCTAAAATTTATGTGTGCGACATACTATCTGTCAAAATATTCAAGGAGTGATTTCTGATGACTCGCACCTATTTGCAACACTTCTCAATTTAATTTTCGCGAGTCAACAAGGGTGATGAATATGGGCTAATTTTGTGAGAGGTTGGCAACTACCGTAAAAATTCGGCTATAAGACGAGGACTTTTCCCTCCAAAATGAGCAAAAAAAAAATGACCCCGTCTTATAGCCGAGGTCATGGACTACAGGCTTTTTTCCGGCAATGTCCGGCGAAGACCAGACATACGGAAAATGCCGATCAGTGATTTTTTAATTGATATAAATCGCCGCCCACAAACCACCGCTACCATTTTTCTGCACGTGATCGGTAAATGACCTCATCCGACGCCAGTACCACAATACGTGTTTAATGTCATTGCGTGTATCTCTTTCACAAAAAAATGTATGGAACCGTTAAAAAATATTTTCTGGATAGCTAAACGGTTGTGAATAGAGGTGGATAGAAAACCAGCACTTTGCAAAGCTCCCAAATTATCCCAAGAAGCTCCGTGTCAATAAACAACAATAGCGTTCCACTTTCCCGCCAAAACATAACCATTCATGAGATCATAGAAAAGTCCGTTTTTATTAGGCAAATATCTACCGTTAGATGTAGCTAATTGTCTGGGGAGCGATTAAATCATTTTCACATTGATTGCGGATTAAATTTTATGATTGGAGGATAAACGTAAATTAGAGACATAACTTGACCATATTTTCACACCTTATCGACACGCACCGCAGGGTGGCAATTATATGACAGGGATTAACAATAGTGTCATACTTGAACCGTAATAAACACACAGATGGTTTGTCTCTGAATTGACAGTGCAGCAATTACATGTATTGCGATTTACTTACTGGTCTAGTTTTACCATACAGACTGAGTTGTAGACGATTTTTTTTTTTTTTTTTGCACTTGTCCGACCGGGCGTCATAAGGTAAAAGCGCACCTGCCCGGCGCAGTTTCGGTCTTGTCCCGGGCGGCCGGGATCGTGAGGGGTAAGTAGAGGGGTTTTCTGACGAAAAAAGTCCGATTTCTCACATCTAAACAGCATCTGGCGGTAGCAGATAGGCCCCGACAGATATGGCAAAAATTTGACCCGTCTTATAAAAGAGTATAAGCAAAATCCCACCTTAGAAAAACTGAAAAAGGGGTCCCGTCTTATAGCCGAATCGCCTTATAGCCGAATTTTTAAGGTAATGAAACTAGGTTGCGACTAATTTGAGACAAAAATGAAAATCTGACATTTCATTCCAAGATTGCATAACATTTGCCTGACATTTGTCGCAAATTTGTGAGATGCTCTCATGGCATGTTTAACCTTTTTTGTACCAAATGGAATCTTCCTCCTTATATATGGCAGGAGTCCATTTCAAACTGTAGGGGTGTCAAGTAGTTTTCTTTAAAATTTGTTTGGAAGATGGCGGTACTTTTGCTAACAGTGTAGGCCCTGATCCGCGGCCTCTGATCTGGGCCTGTACTGTTTGCCAATTACCTGTTTTGGGTCCAAAATGGGTGAAGAACCTTAGGCAATATTCACTCATTAATTTCCTTTGAAATTAACTGAAGAAAACAAAACCAGAATTCCGCCGAAGGCTATGTCGCGCCTGTGGGGGCGCAAAGTCAGTGAACTATGAAATCTAGGTCAGGGTCAAACACAAATGCCTGCATAAAAGTTGTCACTCCTAGATGCATACTTGTACCATGTATCATCAATGAAGCACTTATAGTTCTCGAGAAATGGACTTTTACATTAGGGTGAAAGTTAGGGTAGTCACAATAATTCATGAAGTCAGTAAACCATGAAATGTAGGTCAAGATGAGATACAAATGCTTTCATTAAAGTTGCTATTCCTAGATGTGAGCTTGTACAAAGTGACATGAATGAAGCTCTTTTAGTTCTTTAGAAATTAACATTAGGGTGGAAGTTAGGGTGGTTGCAATAATTCACCAAGTCAGTGAACCATGAAATGTAGGTCAAGGTCAGATATGGATGCTTGCATCGAAGTTGCTATTCCTAGATGCAAGCTTGTACCAAGTAACACTAATGAAGCTCTTATAGTTCTCGAGAAATGGACTCTTACATTAGGGTGAAAGTTAGGGTGGTCGCAATAATTCACAAAGTCAGTAAACCATGAAATGTAGGTCAAGGTCAGATATGGATGCTTGCATTAAAGTTGCTATTCCTAGATGCAAGCTTGTACCATATAACATTAATGAAGCTCTTATGGTTTTCAAGAAATGGACTCTTACATTAGGGTGAAAGTTCTTGTGGTTGCAATAGATCACAAAGTCAGTAAACCAAGAAATGTAGACCAAGGTCAGATATGGATGCATGCTTTGAAGTTGCTATCATAGATGTATGCTTGTACCAAATAACATTTATGAAGTTCTTGAGATATGAACTCTTACATTAGGGTGAAAGTTAGGGTGGTTGCAATAATTCACAAAGTGAACCACGAAATGTAGGTCAAGTTCAGGTATGGATGCTTCATTGTGGCATTGAAGTTGCTATTCCTATATGCAAGCTTATACTAAGTATCATTAATGAAGCTCTTATAGTTCTCGAGAAATGGACTCTTACTTTAGGGTGAAAGTTAGGGTGATCACAAATGATGACGGCTTGACGAACGGACACACAGACGGAAAATTTGACACCTATATCGTGCTATGCTTAAAGCAGGTGCGACATCAAATGCTATATCGTCACCTGTAAAATGGTGATTCTATACATTTAAGTAACTTGCACCTGTCTCAATTTATTTGGAAGCTGGTAAATAGAGAATACCAGGTTTGTGTCATTTGATATCAAGTTTATCAGGCAAGTCTCGCGATTCTACACGCATTCTCGAAGCCGAGCCTGATAAACTTGATATCAAATGACACGAATCTGGTATTCGATTTATCAGTTTATCCCCTTGTAATCTCTTTAAATTGGCAATTTACGATCACTTACTGATTGTCCTCAGTGCGTCCCAACATTCCGGTGTGGAATATAATCTATCAGTATATTTACTATCATCTGACCGTTATTTTTCGTTTGATAATTTTCAATATAATTTTTTCGATTTTTCTAGTAATAATAACATTTGGCCATTTTTCCGGTTGTCCGGTTCATTCAACAAGAGCTGTCGACGGACAGCATAGCTCGCCTGTTTCGCGCTTTCAACATAGAAGGTATAATTAGTGAACCATGAAATATAGGTCACACACACCTAGATACATTTTGAGGTCAGTGACCAGGTCGCATGGAACATATATGCCAAATGTCACATTTCAGAATCACAATGTGTATGAATTATAAGGCAAAATCAATGAACCATGAAAATAGGTCACACTGACCTAGATATATTTCTATGTCAATCATCTCGTCACATGGAACTTATAATTCAGGACTGAAGTTTCTAAAAAAAATAAAAAAAAATAGTAGTCAATTTGGCAGAGTCACTGAATCATGAAATTTAGGTCAGACTGACCAAGATATAATTTCGAGGTCAGTCATGGGGTCACATGGAATAAATAATCCAGGCAGGATGTTTCTTCATGAAAAATTATTAAAGATAATAGGCAAATCACTGAACCATGAAATATAGGTCACAGTGACCTAGATATATTTTGAGGTAAATCATGGGGTCACATGGAACTAATAGACCAGGTATGACATTTCTCCATCAAATAGTAATAAAGATAATAGGGAAAATCACTGAACCATGAAATATAGGTCACAATGACCTGGATTTATTTTGTGGTCAATAATCAGGTCACATGGAATAAATAATCCAGGTGTAACATTTCTTCATCAAATAGTATTCAAGATAATAGACAAAATCACTGAACCATGAAATATAGGTCACAGTGACCTAGACATATTTTGAGGTCAAGCATGGGGTCACATGGGACTAATAACCCAGGTATGACATTTCTCCATCGAAAAATATTCATGATAATAGGCAAAATCACTGAACCATGAAATATAGGTCACACTGACCTAGCTATATTTTGAGGTCAATCATGGGGTCACATGGAACTTATAATCAAGGTATGGCATCTCTCCATCAAAAAGTATTCGAGATAATAGGCAAAATCACTGAGCCATGAAATATAGATCACACTGACCTAGATATATTTTGCGGTCAATTATCAGGTCACATGGAACTAATAATCCAGGTATGACATTTCTCCATCAAATAGTACTCGAGATAATAGTCAAAATCATTGAACCATGAAATATAGGTCACAGTGACCTAGATTTATTTTGAGGTCAATCATGGGATCACATGGAACTAATATCCCAGGTATGACATTTCTCCACCAAATAGTCTTCAAGATAAAAGGCAAAATCACTGGACCGTGAAATATAGGTCACCATGACCTTCACCCTTTTACACTTGAACCAATGTCACTTGGTTGGCTGATGTATAACCAATTCTGTCTATAACTTGTTAGCATAAGGGAAATGTATACAACAAATTACAAAGTTGTCCTAGATTTTGACCCCTAGCCCAACCCCATCCCCACTCTCAGGCATGAACCCGGGAAGGGGGGTTGTCTTGGAATCTCAGAAGACACTCCCAGGTATCCAAGTTGTAAATATGAATGCTTTGTGATGAGTGACTGCTGAGATATAAGCATTTCACAAACTTTAACATAGTATTACATAGGTGTTCTAGATTTTGACCTCAAGCCCCATCCCGGGGCATGACCCCAGGGGTCAGTTATCTTTGAACATCAGAAGACCCTCCCAGGTACTAAAGTTCCAAATATGAGTGCTCTGTGATGAGTGACTGTTGAGATATAAGCATTTGAAAAACTTTAACGCAGTGTGAAGCGCATTAGGTGTTCTAGATTTTGACCCCAAGCCCCACCCCGGGGCATGACCCCAGGGGTCAGTTATCTTTGAACATCAGAAGACCCTCCCAGGTACTAAAGTTCCAAATATGAGTGCTCTGTGATGAGTGACTGTTGAGATATAAGCATTTGAAAAACTTTAACGCAGTGTGAAGCGCATTAGGTGTTCTAGATTTTGACCCCAAGCCCCACCCCGGGGCATGACCCCAGGGGTCTGTTATCTTTGAACATCAGAAGACCCTCCCAGGTACTAAAGTTCCAAATATGAGTGCTCTGTGATGAGTGGCTCTTGAGATATAAGCATTTGAAAAACTTTAACGCAGTGTGAAGCGCATTAGGTGTTCTAGATTTTGACCCCAAGCCCCACCCCGGGGCATGACCCCAGGGGTCAGTTATCTTTGAACATCAGAAGACCCTCCCAGGTACTAAAGTTCCAAATATGAGTGCTCTGTGATGAGTGACTGTTGAGATATAAGCATTTGAAAAACTTTAACGCAGTGTGAAGCGCATTAGGTGTTCTAGATTTTGACCCCAAGCCCCACCCCGGGGCATGACCCCAGGGGTCTGTTATCTTTGAACATCAGAAGACCCTCCCAGGTACTAAAGTTCCAAATATGAGTGCTCTGTGATGAGTGGCTGTTGAGATATAAGCATTTGAAAAACTTTAACGCAGTGTGAAGCGCACGCGCACAGCGCACGCGCACGCCATCCGAGGTGACAACAATAGCTCTCCATGTACTTCGTACAGGCGAGCTAAAAAGTGCAATGTCACGTTGACGTGATAAAGCTCACTTGTCCTGAGATAGCATATCTTTATCAGGTCAATGTGTTACAATGCACCATATATAGGGGGTAACTGATAAATCAATATTCAGTGCACATTCATTGTGAGTAACTAACAAACTTCATTTTTGGTGGTAATATAGATAGCTGTATAAAAAGCACATACCTATGGTCATATAAACAGCAGGATTATTCCCAGAAAGCTCTAAATTACATCCCGCTTTCATGCAAGCCACTGCAGTATCGAGGGTATTGTTGAAATATTTATGAAAGTTTATGATAATTTCCAGGGCAGCTTCATCGCTAACAACATAGCCCTCGAAGCCCCACTCTTCTCTCAAAATAGTAGTCAGTAAGTGATGATGTGCACATGCAGGAATACCATTTATACTATGAAGCGAAACAAACATAAAAAGACATGCAAGCCTCTTTGTCACACTGTTATCAATAACACAGTTTTGGATACAATACATTGGATCTCATCACAAAAACACGCCTATACAACTACATGTATATTGTAATTTTTACCGCAGAAAAATAGAAAATTATAAGATGAATAATTGTGATATTTGTCTTATTTCTGCTTTAAACATAGATTTTGGATGTACCTAAAATATATATTTTAGAGCAGAAATAAGAAAAATAAGCTTTGCCCCTGTAAACCCCAGTTTAATATATAAAAGTGGGGTTCAAGGGGGTCAGAATTATATAGGAGTGTTTTCATGATGTCTGTCCAATATAAATAGAGATTCAAGTTAAAATTTACAGATTATATGGTCATTTTTCTTTAAAATCTGTACAACGTTTTTGAACACAAGATGATTCCTTAGCCAACCAACATAGACTTTGCAGAAATAACAGCCGTTTTAACCATTAAACTTCCATGCCACGTTGCAGGGCAGAGGACATTATAAATTTGTGATTTTTCTGAGATATTTCATATGGCTCCTCTGCTGCCTAAGATTGAGGTTTTTGTCCTCGTCAACACTATTTAGGTCATTTTGAAGACGCTGCTTTCCAATTTTGCAGGGCTTTATCCAACACTGAGATGATATTACATCTCAAACCCTCTCCAAGAAAACGCTAGGGTTTATAACTAGGGACAGTCAGCTCACACCACTTGGCCTGGGCAGGCTTAGGTCTGCTATAGCTGCATCAAGAAAACATGCCTTTATAATTTTAACCCCCTTGAACCCCACTTTTATATAGTACAAGAATTCTGACAAAGGCTATGTCACGCCTGTGGGGGCGCAAAGTCACCAAACCATGACATCTAGGCCAAGATCAAACATAGATGCTTGTATAAAATGCTTGTACTAAGTATCATTAATGAAGTTCAAATAATTCTTGAGAAATGAACTTAAACATTCGGGTGAATGCTAGGGTGGTGGCAATATTTTACAAAGTCAGTGAACCATGAAATGTAGGTCAAGGTCAAATATCAATGCTTGCATTTAAGTTGCCATCCCGATATATAAGTTTGTACCAAGTATCATTAATGAAGCTCTTATGGTTCTTGAGAAATTAACTTGACCAGTAGGGTGAACGCTAGGGTGGTCGCAATATTTTACAAAGTCAGTGAACCATGAAATGTAGGTCAAGGTGAAATATGGATGCTTGCATGCAAGTTGCCATCCCCAGACACAAGTTTGTATGAAGTATCATTAATGAAGCTGTAATAGTTCTTGAGAAATAAACTTGACCATAAGGGTGAACGCTAGGGTGGTCGCAATATTTTACAAAGTCATTGAACTATGAAATGTAGGTCAAGGTCAAATATGGATGCTTGCATGTAAGTTGCCATCCCCAGACATAAGTTTGTACCAAGTATCATTAATGAAGCTCTTATAGTTCTTGAGAAATAAACTTGACCATAAGGGTGAACGCTAGGGTGGTCGCAAATGTTGACGCCTTGACGAACGGATGAACGAAGGACGGACGGATGGACGAACGAACGTACGAATGAACGGACGGAAAACCGGGTGCCTATATCGCGCCATGCTAATAGCAGGCGCGACAAAAACTGGGGTTAGCAGGGGGAAACCTTATATTTCTTATTTCTGCTCTAAAATATAGATTGTTGGTTCTCATTAGAACCGCCTCAATGTCCCTGTCAACACTATTTAAGTCATTTTGGAGACGCTACTTCCGATTTTGTGGGGTTTTATTCAACACTGAGATGATATGACATCTCAAGCCCTAACTCTCCAAGAAAACGCTAGGGTTTATAACCAGAGATGGTCAGACTCTAACCACTTGGCCTGGGCAGGCTTAGATCTTCTGCTATAGCTGTAGGCTGTGCTTAAAGGGTTATAATTCCTATTCTCTATCATTATAAACATTTAGAGCGATTTGACTGGTTATTATAAAAGTTTAATACTTCGATAAATTCCATGAGCAAGAATCTCATAACCGTTTCACACAGCGACAGGTAGTTTTATAGAGGATCTTACATGAGTTTTCATGTATTATTGAATTTATTAAACGAGTTGAGGAAAAAGGATAAAATGCGAGGCTTTGCCGAGGCTTTGCCGAGCATTTTATCCCTTTTCCTCAACGAGTTTAATAAATTCAATAATACATGAGCACGAATGCAAGATTCTATTTATCATATGACATTTATAACGCATTTTATTCACGATAGTTTTATAAAAATGTCACTATTCCGCCATAAGTAAACACGATGTCGTTAAGAACGTCGTACATGTAACGTTACAGGACGTATCTAGCTAATTTGCATATTTAATCCACTAGTGGATTATCAAATTTATTACATGACATTATTACACTCTCAGACGCGACGTCATATGATAAATAACGTGACATCAAAGAGCACATTTAGAATCTCCTCGATATGTCAATTATATGAAGCGACTTCAGCAGCGTTCAGTTAAGAGATGGAGAACTATTGACAAGAGGGCCATGATGGCCCTGGATCGCTCACCTGATCCATAGTGTGACAAGTGCGCCCTGGGGAGGGCCATTATTAGCCCCAGGATAATGGCCCCAGGACTATAATTTGCATTACCTTGAGGGAGGTCTAAAAGGTGATGCTTCATACCGAATATCAAAGACCAGAGCCTTCTGGATTCAAACAAAAATATTTTTAAAGGTTTTCCTTTATGTCTAAATAAAACCTGTGGGCCCCAGGGCAGGGCCATTTTAGGCCCCAAGGGCTATAATTTGAACAGTCTTAAATATCAAACACCTTGGCATTCTGGTTTCAGACAAGAAGATTTTTAAAGGTTTTCCCTATATAAGCCTCTATAAAACCAAAGGGCTTCAGGGCGGGGCATTTTTGGCCCCAGGGTTTTAATTTGAACAATCTTGGTAGAGGTCCACTAGATGAAGCTACACACCAAATATCAAAGACCTGAGGAGAAGATTTTTTAAGATTTTCTCTATAAGTCAATGTAAAACCAAGGGGTCCCGGGGTGGGGGCATTTTTGGCCCCAGGGCTATAATTTGAACAATCTTGATAGAGGTCCACAAAACAAAGCTTCATACCAAATATCAAACACCTGAGCCTTCTGGTTTCAGACAAGAAGATTTTTAAAGCTTTTCCCTATGTAAGTCAATCTTGGTAGAGGTCCACTAGATAAACCTACACACCAAATATCGAAGGCCTGGGCCTTGTGGTTTCAGAGAAGATGATTTTTTAAGTTTTCATTTAAAATATCTATTTTTTGCTCCGTGACCTTGATGTGCATGGAGCGGAACCATTTGAACAACTTTGAAAGGGGACCAACTAAGGATCATTCCTGTGAAGTTTGGTCAAAATCCGATCAGTGGTTTAGGAGGAGATGTCGTTTGAAGAAAATGTTTATGGATGCACGGAAGGACGGATGCACACACGGACGAAAAGTGATCCCAAAAGCTCACCTTGTCATTACATGACAGGTGAGCTAAAAATGTAAATGTTAAAAGACAAATAAACTAAATTTTAAGACTTTATGTTTGTTCGCTTGGGTTTCTTTCAAAGATGGCAGCTGCTAATGGAATAATTATTCCGCCGTAGCCAATGGTAAGTTAATTCTTACGCTTTTGAAAGAATTTCTAAAATTTTGGTGATAATTTTAACATTTCGATGAGAAAATTGGAATTATAAGGAATGAATTATCATTTTTGTGTTTTTTTTTCAATGTGTATAAACTCCGGCGAATTACTGACAAACTTAGCATGAAGCCCGTCGGGCTTCATGCAGTTTGTGAGTGATTCGCCAGAGTTTATACATTGATAAATTCCACAAAAATGAAATTCATTCCTATAAAGGAATAGGGTTTTGCTTAAGATCCTAGTATTGTGTTTTTGTTACACAGAGAATTTGATCTGCATCAGGAATCTAAACTCCAGTTTCATCTCACAAAATGGCTGCTAGTTATCGGAAAACATTCCACTTGAATCATTATGAAAACACGCCTATACGAACACATTGTAACCTTAATCACTGCACAAAACTGTGGCCGCTAGTGTGTTCACAAGGTTTTTCTATGATTTGACCTATTGACCTACTTTTTGACCCAACATGACTAATATTCACACTTGACTGAGATATTGTCAAGATGATCAGTCTGAGAAAGTCTGATGATTATCACACCAAAGCTGTGGCCTCTAGTGTGTTCCCAAGGTTTTTCTATGATTTGACCTACTTTTTGATGCGACAAGAACCATATTTCAACTTAACCAAGATATTGTCATGATGATCATTCTGGCCAAGTTTGATGATGATTGGCCCAAAACTGTGGCCTCTTGAGTGTTCACAAGAAATGTGTACGCACAGACGACGCATGACCGACAATGACGACAGACATCTCACAGTTACAAAAGCTCACCACGACCTTTGGTCAGGTGAGCTAAAAAAACCACTGAAAATGCCATCTGCTATTTGCCATTAACAGTCAAAGGGTCAAGAAAAACAGGAAACTATTATCTACAGAAGCCACCTTCAAGTGTTTAAAGGAAAATACACAAAACTTCAATTTAAGAGCAATGAATTCGCCTGACATATTTCCCACCATTTTTTTTCACAAGGGAGACAACTTTTGGGACTTCCTGCCTGATATCCTATAATTGAGCCTCTCTGTAAACAGGGGTTTATACTATGTTCCAAAGCCAATGGTTCTATGTCCAGTTTGTTCTCTATGCCCTCTTGGCTGCCAGCCCCTTCAGAATCAAAACTTCTACAGCTGCACATTTTGATTGGATGCTTAGTGGACAAAGAAGATTGATTACCACTGGCTTGTGAACAAGGGTCAACACTTAAAGGAAAGCATTTGCTCCTTAGGAGCAAATACTTTCCTTTAAGTGTTGACCCTTATTGACCGGCCCCCGCCCATCGGGGCTTGAAGAAATAGATAGGCTGCATGATGCTTCCAGGCAGAGCTGAAACCGACCACACACAAGTACTGGTAAACTGCTTAGAGGATATAAGCCTGCCCAGGCAAAGCGGTGCGCATCGACCCATCCATGTGGTTTCATTGGGCAACAGGGCTTGAGATGTCGTTTCATCCCAATGTCAGGTAAAAGTCCCACAAAACTGGAAGCAACGTCTCCAAAATGACCTATACAGTGTTGACGGGGACGTTAAACCTCAAATCAAACAAACAAACAAAAAATGACCCTTATTGAGAAAGGGCATCAAAATTTTTTGAAAGAGTGCCCTCCCCTTACGGTGCACCCATTCCCTGTAACCTACCTATATTCATGTATACAGCAGGATTATTAGCAGAAAGTTCCAAGTTACATCCCGCCTTGACACAAGCCACAGCCATGTCTAAAGTATTGTTAACATATCTTTGATAAACTATGCCGAATTCTAAAGCTCCCTCATCACTCACGACATAACCCTCAAATCCCCACTCGTCTCTCAGAACACTTGTAAGCAGTTTGTGATTTGCACAGGCAGGGATACCATTTAATCTAAAAGTGCAAAAAAAAGTAACAAATAAATATTTTCCACATTTTTTTTGTATTTTTTTTTTTTTTTTTTTTCAAAACGGCTGCTGGTATATGTCATGAAAGGGACTGATTTTTTATTTTTATTTTTTTTTTGGTGAGTTTTTTGGTTATTTTGTTTTTCGGTGAGGTATTTTCCAAGAACACAAATTTCATTTCATGCATACAAAGACACTAAAAAGCAAAGCAAAGAAATTATTCCCTGATCATTTGCCATGCTTCAGGATTTTCCTTTCAACCTGGCTTCAAGATTATATAACTTTTTTCATGTATAACCATCTTAACCTTTATCTTGCTTTTCACAACAATCCCTACCTTGGCACACAGTGTAGATCCAGATCAGATGGCTTCACAAGAAGCCACAGTGTAGATCCAGATCAGATGGCTTCTGAAGAAGCCACAGTGTAGATCCAGATCAGATGGCTTCTGAAAAAGCCATCTGATCAAGATCTACACTGTTTGACATTCAGTTTATGAAATTGTAGGAATAAATTACATCAAGTAATCTGATTGGTTCAAAGTTAGAAATGGGTGTGGCTAAACTGAATATTCAGCAAGAGAAGGGTTGAGAATCAAATTTGTTCTGCTCATAAATACTAAAATGAAAGTAACTGATGGCATATTGATATCTATGAACAGGACGCAATAGCATTATCTGCTGATCTGAGCAGAAATATTGCAAGGTCAACACCTTAACAAGTCCAGGTAATGAGCACCCTTCCAACCCCCATTTCATATAATGGAAAACTTCGGTTTACAGGGTATGCATTTGTTTTCTTATTTCTTCTCCAAGACATAGATCATGAGTACTCATTAGAACCGTCTCAATGAGGCAGTCCTAAAGAGCACTCCCAACCCATGTTTGAAGCATCAATTTTTTTTTTTTTTTGGTTTTGGTTTTACTGCCCTTTCAAGATTATTTCACTCATATCGAGCCGATCGTTAATCAGAGGTGGGCGAAAAACCGGAGAAAAATGACCTGACCTTCCGTTGCAGAACTTGGCGTCTCACATGTGACCCGAGCGAGGCTCAAACCACAGCGGTGAGAGACCTAATGATCAAGAGTCAGCGATCTTAACCACTAGGCCACGGAGGCCCGTTGAAGCATCAATAAGAAAAATATCACAAATTTCCATCATCAGAAAAGTAACCATTTTCATTACGATAACTCACCCGTGCGGCATAGTGCATTTTTTCACATCTCCGAAATGGCCATTTTTCTGATGAAAATCCGTGATATTTTTCCTATAAATACTGCAAACATAGGTTGTGGGTGCTCGTTAGAACCGCCTCATTGAGGCGGTTCTAACGAGTACCCACAACCTATGTCTTGGAGCAGAAATACGAAAAATAATGAATACCCCCGTAAACCCCAGTTTTCTCTATATAAAGTGGGGTTTAGGGGGTCTTCATTTCACGGACTTGTTCACGTGATTTTGGAGATATGAAAGAATGCACTATGCACACGTGTGTGTCATCATAATGGAAATTATGAGATGGAATAATAATAAAAAAAAAATCTTCAGTGGTATGGCAATTTCTTTCCTTCAAAAGTTGACCCCTTTTCAGAAGTGGTAGAGGCTTCAATTTATAGGAGAGCAAACCAGGAAGTATCAAAATTTGTCTCCCTGTTAAAAACTAGAAAATATGCACGGTGTAGCCTTTTCTCTTGACATATGGTTTGCATCTCTCTCGCCATGCTGATTACATGTATTTCAATATGCTACACTCCTCCCCAAATTTCATTTACACGGCAACCTTGTTATAACACAGTTCATTATAACACGGTTTTGGATATAATACGGTTTCCAGATGGATCCCAAAAATGTATAGATTATATAGGAAAATGACCCGAAAATGTATCGATTACACGGCAACCTTGTCATAACACAGTTCATTATAACACGGTTTCGGATATAATATGGTTTCCAGATGGATCCCAAAAATGTATAGATTATATAGAAAAATAGCCATCGAAGAGATGGCAAATCCCCCGACCAAAAGCCAATATGGCCTTCAGAAGATTGTTCACCAATAGAAAGTGCACCAGAATTAAACCAGCAATATATCACAAAAGTATTGCAGTTATGGCCATCACAAGATTATAGTGTCAGGGGAGATAAAGAAACAAGAGGCCCATGGGCCACGATGCTCACCAGAGCTCAGGCAGGCACTGCCCACTGGCAGCCATGTATGGTTTTAATTTATTGATTATAAAGTCTCCCAAATGAACCCCCATTTCATGAGGACTCTGTATCGGAAATATTAGGCCTTTTATGAAGTGGAGGGGTGGGAGATGACCCAACAGAGCCCAATTTGATATCAATGAATGCATCTTATCATAAGGAACAAGAAAATATATGGTTTATGGGTTGGGGGCGGGGATATTAACGGTTTCTGAGATATTGGGCCTTTTATGAAGTGGAGGGGATGGGGAATGGCCAGGGCACATCCCAAGAGACCCCAAGGTTGGTGTCTCTGAATGCGTTTTATCATAAAAAACAAGAATGTATATATGGTTTAGGGGTGGGAATCTGATAGGTTTCTGAGATTTATCGCCTTTTATGAAGTGGCAGGGTGGGCATGGCCCCAGCACACCCCTGAAGACCCCTACGTTGGACTCATTGAATGTGTCTTATCATAAAGAACAAGAATAGATATGGATAAGGAATGGGGATCAGAACGGTTTCTGAGAATTTGGGAGTGGAGGGGGTAGGACATGGCCCGGGCACATCCCAGAGGACCCCCAGGTTGGTGTAACTGAATGCGTCTTATCATAAGAAACAAGAATATATATGGTTTTCGGGTGGGGATCTGAAAGGTTGCCGAGATATATTGCCTTTTATGAAGTGGAGGGGTGGGGCAATGGCGCATCCCGGGGGACCCCTAGGTTGGTATCACTGAATGCGTCTTATCATAAGAAACAAGAATACATATGGTTTTGAGTTGGGGATCTGAATGGTTTCTCAGATATATGGCCTTTTATGAAGTGGAGGGGGTGGGGCAGGGCCCTGACCCATCCCAGGGGGCCTCCAGGTTGGTGTCATTGAATGTGTCTTATCTTAAGAAACAATAATATATATGGTTTAGGGGTGGGGATCTGTAAGGTTTCTGAGATATTGGGCCTTTTATGAAGTGGAGATGGTGGGGCAAGGCCCCAGCGCATCCTGGGGGCCCATAGGTTGGTGTCAATGAATGCATCTTATCATAAAGAACAAAAATATATATGGTTTAGGGGTGGGGGTCTAAACGGTTTCTGAGATATATGGCCTTTTATGTTGTGGAGGGGGTGGGGCATGGCCCCGGTGCATCCCGGGGGCCCCCTAGATTAGTGTAACTGAATGTGTCTTATCATAAGGAACAAGAATACACTCGAACCTGTGCTTACGGTCACCTCCGAATAGCGGTCCCCTTATTACAACGGTCATTTTCAACCCCTCCCATCGAAATTCCCTAATAAATTAACTGGGAATAGCGGTCCACTGTGCACTACGGTCAACGGTCACGTTATTCATTCCCAAACTGAGTTGCTGTCCTTGAATAACGGTCTATAATTGAATCCATCACGCTCATGATTTCAGCTTTGAGGTAATTATCGCCATTGATTGGCATATAATTGGCCTGCTTGATTGGTGTTGCAGTCCTTAATCCTGGCGATCTGGTCAAACATGTTACGGTTTGTGAGTGAGTTGAATTGAATAAATCCATTGCATTCTGTTTTACACAAGAACTGAAGATAGTTTATTAGAAAAGTGAAGAAAAATTGATAAACATTTTTTTTTTAATTGGCGGACAATCCTAAAGACGGTAAAACTAGCCCAGTAAGTAAATCACAATAATTGCGGCACTGTCAATTCAGAGAAAAACCATCTGTATTTATTACGGTTCAAGTATGACACTATTGTTAATCCCTGTCATATAATTGCCACCCTGCGGTGCGTGTCGATAAGGTGTGAAAATATGGTCAAGTCATGTCTCTAATTTGCGTTTATCCTCCAGTCATAAAATTTAATCCAAGATCAATGTGAAAATGATTTAATCCTCCTCAGAGTGAGTGAGTGAGTTTTAGTTTTACGTCCCACCAACAGCTAAGGTCATACGGAGACGGGACCTCGGTTTAAAGACTCATCCGAAAGTCTGGAGAAGCCCGGGATCGATCCTGCGATCCCTAATCCTCCTCAGAAAATTAGCTACATCTAACGGTATATGTTTGCATAATAAAAACGGACTACTCTACGATCTCATGAATGGTTATGTTTTGGTGCCAAATAGCTGACGCTCGGCGGGAAAAGTCGAACGCTGTTGTTGGTTATTGACACGGAGGGATAATTCGGGAGCTATACAGCGCTGTTTTCTATCCACCTCTATTCACAACAGTTTAGCTATCGAGAAAATATTTTTTACCCGTTTCAAACATTTTTTATGAAAGATTTAAACACGTGTGGGGTTGCTGGCGTCGGATGACGCAACAAATAAACATGTAAATTAAATGGAAAACAATATGCTTCTTCATCCAGTGACAGCTTGCTATTTAATCAATAAATGTAAGAATTTTTGGACACTGTCGGCCTGCTGGTAATTGTCAAACCTCCGAATAAAGGTCACCTGTGAATAACGGCCAAATTTGTCCTGTCCCATAGATGGCCTTTGTTCACAGGTTTGACTGTATATATGGTTTAGGGGTGGGGATCTGTACGGTTTCCAAGATATTGGGCCTTTTATG
This sequence comes from Lucinisca nassula, assembly GCA_963580285.1. Lineage (NCBI taxonomy): Eukaryota > Metazoa > Mollusca > Bivalvia > Lucinida > Lucinidae > Lucinisca > Lucinisca nassula. The sequence continues at coordinate 101,945,548 of OY757013.1, read as the reverse complement.
AAGTGGAGGGGGTGGGGCAAGGCCCCAGCGCATTCGGGGGGGGGGGGGGGGTGTGTGGGGGGCCCAGGTTGGTGTCAATGAATGTGTCTTATCATAAGGAACAATAATATATATGGTTTAGGGGTGGGGATCTGTAAGGTTTTGGAGTTATGGCCATCACAAGGTTATATTGTCAGGGGAGATAACTCAAAAACCATGGCACCCAGAGTTGTGGTTCTTGTGCATGACACACGGTCTTGGCCTTGTGAACAACTGTGTCAGGTATCGTCAATATATCTTAAAGGGTATTGGAGTTATGGCCATCACAAGCTAGTCACTCAATTTTATTGGAAGGGGAGATAACTCAAAAACCATGACAATCAGAGTTGTGGTTCTTATGCATGACACGCCGTCTCAGCCTTGTGAACAACTGTGCCAGGTACCATCAACATACCTCAAAGGGTATTGGAGTTATGGCCATCACAAAGTAGTCATTCTATTTTATTCAAAGGGGAGATAACTCAAAAAGTATGCAATCCAGAGTTCTGGTTCTTGCGCATGACACGCCGTCTCAGCCTTGTGAACTATTGTGCCAAGAACCATCAATGAATCTCAAAGGGTAAAGGAGTTAGGGCCATCACAAGGTTGCGTCTACGGACGGACGGACGGACGGACAGACGGACGGACGGACGCCAGGCTGATCGCTATATCCCCCGAACCTATTCGGCGCTATATCCCCCGAACCTATTCGGTCGGGGGATAAAAATGACCATAAACGGTCATTTTTCTATATAATCTATACTCTTTTGTTTGGATATAACATGGTCGTTAAACTAACATGGTTACTGCTTTGATCCCTATCAATAGTGTTGTAAAGAGGTTGTAGTTTACTTGTAATGCAAGATTTCAATTTTAACCTTGATTCAGAAGCAGAATGTAAAACAGTATAGATCCTGATCAGCTGGCTTCTTAGAAGCCAGCTGATCTGGATCTATACCGTTTTTATAAAGGGATATATCCAGTCTCAGCATGGCAAGGGTTAATTCTGAACTACCAAGGATACACACTGAACATTTTGCTTTAGGGGCCCAGACTGTCATACATCCAAATTTTTACATAAAGTTAAAAGGCGTTTTTATTCAAAACTTAAGAGTCGCCCAGGCATAAATTAAAGCTCCTTGGGCGACTGGGTGCCTGTTAGTGTGTATCCCTGGCTACGAGTGTACCTTGTACAGTGATATAACATGAGTATAGTGATACAAAGGCTAAGCTGAAATCCGTTTGTTCAAGTTATATAACTATGTTTACTGTAATTTGCAACTGCAATAATATAAAGTGATATATATCACTGTCGGGAAACAAACTCCGTGGTAGCTATCATTTGTGCTTACGTCACACGTTAGGAAGTTTGTTCGGGTACGATTTATGTTCGGAAAATAGGTATTTCCATTTCTTTCTTCAATACCTTCCATTGGAGAAATTTGACACGTAGCGCAGTAGGTGGCGCATAAATTCCCATTTCTTTGGCTACTTTCATTATCTGTGTGCTTCCCATGGTTGCCGAGAACGCTTGGGACAAAACTCCGAAAAACTGATTGTTAGCGAACACGGACAATTCAAGAAAATCCTCTTTTTTCATAGCCCACAGAAAAGAAGTTCTGATAACAGGTTCGCTTTGAAGCGCCTTTGTCACTTACCTACACCCATACCTTTGACAGCAGCAGAAAATCCCTCGTCGAAGTGTTGGAAGAGAAAAAAGTAATAAAATAATAGCGTGCACGGACGTCGGCCACGAGCAAAGTGAGATAGCTTCCACGGACGATCTTTCCCGAAGGGTTTCGCAGATTCACAAACACGCTTGATATGCATATTTTCTCTCTTTTTAGCAACACGGAGTTCGTTTTCTCAATGGGATATTCTTGTTTATATATATCCAAAATTGGAGTAAATTATTTAACAAAACAAAGGTTGCCCCCCCCTCCCCCCACCTCCCCCAGTGGAATTCTTTCCACTGAACGTTCCAAGGCGGTTCTTCTGTGGCGGTTTATTTATGTTGTTGTTTGTTACTACTTACTGTGTGTATCACTTGTGTCTTTTTATTTTGGATGGCAATTTGGCCATTTTGTGGGAAAGTAACTGTCCTTATGGTCATCCTTTGTTTAGGTTTCCATTATGGTCTGGTCGCTTCATGTTTATGTTTCTTTCCCTTTAGTGTCTTTGGTGGGTGGAGTAAGTTAATTGCATGGATTCCTGATCTTTGTTTTACTTCTCCTTTTCATTCTGTTTCTCTAAACGAAGATATGTATCGTGTTAGTCGCTTTCTAGTTCAATGAGTAAAGCGACTCGCCATTCATTCAGTGTGGTTCAGCGATGTTCCATTTGATTCTACGAAGAGCGTTTGTTTGTATTGGAGTTTGACGGCCCATTCCACCCTAATTTAGGTCATTTTTGAGCCGATCAGTTTACTTCATCCACACTTTTCCTGGGCAGGCATATACGTAAGCGGTTAATCGGTCCAGTGCACATTCTTTCGCCAGAAACTGACAACTGCCCTTCTTGAAACAGCGGCCGGGAGAGAATGACGGAAGAAAAGATTTCATAATCAATCTCCACCAAAGAATGTTGTCGACTACGAAGAGTGACTTCCGAAAAATGAGAAGTGGGTCAGTATTTAAATCTACAACAGGTCTTCAATAAAAGCTAGTGTATTTCAATCCGTCGACGTATTTTCGTTTGGTTTCCTTGGAGTTGTACGACCCAGTCAACACTAAGTAATATCGAGCAAGACAGTTTAAATAACCACATTTTTTCTTCACTGCAGCTGCTGAACATGTGCCATGTGGCGGCCGTAAAAAGTCAAACCGTACATCAGCCTAGTGCAGATTATATTTTCTCGTCCTTTGGGATAATTGAGTTCATTTAGAGAACTTATTTATCTTCACTGCAGCTGCTGTTATGCCCTGTGTCGGCCGTACAAAGTCTCCCCGTACATCATAATAGTGCAGATTATATTTTCTCATTGAGTTCATTTAGAATAATATTGAAAACCAGTGCTTCACTGAAGTTACAATATATGGGTATGGCGGCCATTTTGGTCATGTGACCTGGACCTGAAACGGTTCCCCCAATAAATGCGCCTTATATTAAGGAGCAAAAATATATCTTATACTATAGTACTGTATTCTGAATCGTTTGCAGGATAAAATGCATTCTTACTTTTCCAATACAAAAGCATGTGTGTCAAAGTTTGACCTAGGCACAAAGAATGTCAAGGTCAACCAAGGGTCACCATTTTAGTACTGTATGATGGGCCTACGTCCCAGATGCTATTTATCAAGTTTCGCGGAAATCTTCCCAGTGGTTCTGGAGAAGACTATTTTGAAGGGTTTTTACCATATATGGCTTGGCGGCCATTTTGGTCATGTGACCTGGACCCCATCAGCAAATTTTGGTTTTACCTATCCCATAGAGGCTCCATATGAAATTTGACTTCAATCGGCCCAACGGTTTCCGAGGAGAAGCAGTTCGAAAATTTTCACATTTTCGCCTCGGCGAGGCTATACTAAATGGAGTGTAATATTTGGCAAGTTCATTGGTTAGATCTCATTGATATCTATCAGTATGCCAATTTTTTTTTAAAATATTCCAATCGGTTAAGTAACTATCACGAATTTTCACAAACGGGTTACGGACGGACAGACAGACTGACAGAATGACACGGTGATTTTAGGGCACTTTTAGAAAATCAACCGACTTCAGTCGGTCGCTTTTTCTGCGGGTCGTGCAAAAGAGTTCTGCTTAAGCCGGTGCTAGAGGGCGTGGCCGTTGTTGCACATTTCAGCACTGGTCATGAACAGACTCAATAAAACCAGTCTGCTATTTTCGTTTATTTGATGTATTCTTTGCGCCCAAAGGATCTAACTATTCATAATTTATTTATAGGTAGTCAACCAGAACTGTGGAAATTATTTTACCATACGAATCAGCAGAATAGAGAGAGAATTACCAAAGAAAAGATTTCAATGTTTCTGAACAGGCGGGGATGGATCATCAGCCAGACACGTTTTCGATAATTTTCTGAAAAAGGGGTAGTCCTTTGGAACTGAAAACTATTGGGTGTTCAAGATTTTCTGGGCCCGACTAGCTTGTTTCGGCCATCGAGGCCTCATCAGTGACCCTCAATTGTTCCCTATTAAATTCCGCAGTCCAATAAATGATTCCAAAAGACAAGAAAATATAACCCACTAAGGCCATTACCTGATTTACCTGCATATGCGACAACATAAAGGCCTGGTCTTTGCGCAAAATTTGTAAAGTAGTCTGTATGTGCTCATATTCATATCAGGCAGAAATGAGCTGATCCACACAAAAAAGCGATTTTTGCAAAATTCATGCATGTATGTTTACTTTTATGCGGATCGGGTTCAACACTACGTGGAAGCATAATGCAGCCCATCTATTTCTTCAAGCCCCGATGGACGGGGCCGAGCCATCTCAGATATCGGAACGCAACGATTTAAACAATTTGGAATCTACATGTCGCCCAAATGCCCTCACCAAATTTCACCTGCATCTAACATGGTTCTGGACATATCGAAATTAAGAATTTTACAACAGACGGGACTTACGTGCAGACGATAGACGGAAAGCGGACAGCAAACTACGAAGTAGTTAGATCAGGTACCGTGGTCAACCATGGTTAGCAAGTGGTTAACCAAAGTGTGATCGAACACAGTCTGGTAGCGGTCTGGTAGCATGGTGGGAAAGTCGTGACTTCACTCTGGTCTAACCAGACTAAAGCGTGGGTTTCTCTTGTAGAAACGTCACACCATACGTAACAAAGATGGCGGCGAAAGGGCGAACACTAATGTCCGCGTATCGTCCGGGAAATGGTTGGTATTTTGTCCGGGAAATGGGGGTAGTTGTGCGTTATCCCTAATATCTCCACTTCGGGTGGTTAGAAATTAATAAAATTAGTATTAAATAAAATTTAAAGCTCCATTCTAAAATATTAATAAAAATTATTTTTCATTTTTTAAAATTTTAAGGGTTCATTTCTGAAGTTAATTTTCCGGGAACTTCCCGAACAAATTAACTTAAAAAATTGACCCCTAATTTGTTTTTTTAATCTTTTAGAATGGAGCTTAAAACTGTATTTAATACTAATTTTATTAATTTCTAACCACCCGAAGTGGAGATATTAGGGATAACGTGCCACTAACCCCCATTTTCCGGACATTAGTGTGCACCCCATGATTATCTAGACTGCTACACAGACTTCTATTTAAGAAATAGATGGTCTGTGTACCAGTCAACCAAACATCTACCAGACGTCGTTCGATCAAACCGGTGCAAGAACATGGAAATCATGGGAAGAACGTGCACACTTTGACTTCCACTACCATGGCCTGGTAGAAAATCGAACTCCCTCTACGGCATAATGTTACCGATGCTCCAGATATACAGCATACAGTAAATAAAAATAGCCTTCATGCACACGAATCTTAAATGTTAGCTTCCACGGACAAGGATTGAAAATGATAGCTTCCACGGATATGATTAAGAATGTTAGCTTCCACGGACAAGTGCAAAAATGTTAGCTTCCACGGACATGGGTTTCCACAATTGCGACACACTGCTGGCTGGTATTCCATGGCTGCAATTAATAATTTTACAGGTAGAATGGCGTGGGTTCTTTGATTATTTGTGTTCACGGAGATGTTGCACTGATGAGTTAAGAGGCCTTCATGCGGACTGAATAAATTATTTGTCTAAATCGCGACGGAAGTAAGGGCGAGGATTGTGGCCACGTAAAATCGATTTAAGCCCCCAGTGGAAATCTTTCCACTGACCGTTCCAAGGCGGTTCTTCTGTGGCGATTTATTTATGTTGTTGTTTGTTTCTTACTGTGTGTATCACTTGTGTCTTTTTATTTTGGATGGCCATATAGCCATTTCGTGGGAAAGTAACTGTCCTTATGGCCTTCCTTTGTTTAGGTTTCCATTATGGTCTGGTCGCTTAATGTTTGTGTTTCTTTCCCTTTGGTGTCTTTGATGGGTGGAGTAAGTTAATTGTATCGATTCCTGATCTTTGTTTTACTTCTACTTTCCATAAACAAAATGCATGTATTAATCATTATTGCTGCTAGTAATATATAATAAGCATACATTTATTTGCCATTCTACCTGTAAAATTATTAATTGCAGCCTTGGAATACCAGCCAGCAGTGTGTCGTAATTGTGGAAATATTTTTCGGAGCCGTTCAGGTCTAAGTGACCATGAAAGAAGCCAGACCAATCAGACCCCAAACAGATGCTTTAACAAATATGTTCTATAAAAGGATTATCCTTTGGGAGCAAGGAATACACCAAAGAACTGGAAAATATGAAGTGTTCATGTTTTCTGGGCCAGACTAAATAGTTTGGCCAAGTCTTTCTGCAGCAAAACAAACCTGCAAAGGCATGGGTAGACTATTTTTGATAGTAACTCCTCGAATTCGCTGTTCACCAATAGGAAAAATATGAATCAATGTATTGTGATATTATGTTTTTGTCACCTCTGTGTATCGATGGATCTTCCTTTCGATTATTTCTTTCGCTGCATTTGTGCTCTCCGTGGTAACTGAAAACAGCCAGGACAAATAGTTAAGGAAAACTTGTTCCAATTGTTATCAGTTACCACGGAGATGGCAGAGATAATAAAGCACTGATAAAAAAGGGAGCTTATGTTTTAACCTCTCTTGTATATTAAAGGAATATTATCTCCTAATACAAGTACTGGTAAAATAGAAGTGAATGCAGTGATCAACCACAACCTACAGCTCCCATCAGAGACACCAAAGGGAAAGAAACACAAACATGAAACAACAGAACCTAATGGAAACATCAATAGCGGAAAGCCAAAAGGACAGTTATTTTCCCACAGAATGGCCAATTGGCTATCCAAAACAAAATAATATAAGCGACACAAACACCCAAAGACAAACCATAACAAAAATAAACCACGACAGAAGAACCGCATTGGAACGGTCAGTGAAACGAATTCCACTGGAGGCTTAAAACGATTTTACGTGGCCACAACCCTCGCCCTTACTTTGGTCGCAAATGAAACAAATAAATAGTTCAGTCCACATGAAGGCCTCCTAACTCACCAGTGCAACATCTCCGTGAACACAAAATATAAAAACCACAGAGACGAAACAACGGCGAGGACTCGACAGCAAGAAACCACTGAAATGCTGGAGCCAAAGAAAACCAACAGTTAGGCTCCGATGGACCCGATCAGAGACAGAGCATCAGATACCAACCAACATTACATTGAATTACATCTCTCTAATTCTCAGTAAGCCTTTGCGCTAGAACCGTCATATAATCTGAAGCCTGACCCACCGGCTTGTAATTAAAGAGAGAAGCAGAGTTGTCAACCGTGACTGGGTTAACCACCATGCATGCAGTCTGTCGTATAACATTTATGTTGTACCCAACCTTTTTATATCGAAGAATGATTTCACGAACTTGGGTGCTGAAGTCATTGCGGTTATACATTTTTTCTGAATTTATATACTAAGTCACCATAAAATTCGGGTTCCGATAGACCTTGTTGCAGAAGAGATTTAAGTCCAATATTGAATTTTGAAATTAAATCAGAATGACGTGTATAAAATTTTGAAAAGGCTTTGCGTAGTTTATGGTACCGATAACCCTGATTAGGAAGTTAAGCAGTTAACAATTTATTATAAGTGTTGAAATCAGGTACCTGACTACACACTCTGGAAAATCGAATTAATTGCGAAATATAAACGCCATAGGGTGGCGTACGAGGAAAATCACCATCCCCAAAAGGCAAATTTACAATCTCAAAATCAAAAACATCGCGTTTATCATAAATTTTGCAAGAAACAAACCCATCCACAAAAGACAGATGTAAATCCAAAAGCGGGGCCTCGGTATCAGAAGAATTTGTTTTAGTCACCAGCAGTTCAGGGGGTAAATTTGACTGATCAAACCATCGAATTAGGTATTGTCAGTATTTAATAAATAATCCAAATGTCGAGAAGTGGAGCTAAAAGCTTAAATGATTTCAGACTGGTTTTCAGCAGAAAGGAACATCATGAAGTCTCTCTCATAAGAAAACAAAAGCAGATCAGCCACAATGGGTGCGCAATTATTACATATCGGAATACCCACAACTTATCTAAATAACTTAGTACCAAATCTTATGTAAATATTGTCAAGTATAAAAGTGAGAGCTACGTAAACCGCTCAGAGGATCTAAGCCTGTCTAGGCAAAGCGGTGCGAGTCTGACCGTCCATGCTTATAAACCCTATTCCCTATATTGGGTGGCAGGGCTTGAGATGTCATTTCATCTCAATGTCGGGTAACAGTTGATCGGGAAGCAGCGTCTCCAAAATGGACTTTACAGTGACGACGGGGACGTCATAACTCAAATCAAACAAACAAAATCTAAGATGCACATGGCGACCATCTTGAAATTCATCAAACGACCTCCCAGACTGTAAGGCGGGAGAGAATACCGATGCCACACATTTAACAAGGCCTTCGTGTGTCACTTGTATAAGGAGATAGTGGGTACATCATCTGTATGACGCCTGAATGATATGACTCCTTTCATGGTCACTTAGACCTGAACGGCTCCGAAAAATTTTACCACAATAACGACACACTGCTGGCTGGTGTTCCATGGCTGCAATATTAATTTTTCAAGTAAAATGGCAAATAAATATATGCTGATTATATATTACTAGCAGCAACAATGATTAATACATACATTTTGTTTATGGAAATCCATGTCTGTGGAAGCTAACATTTTTGCACTCGTCCGTGGAAGCTAACATTCTTAATCATATCCGTGGAAGCTATCATTTCCAATCCGTGTCCGTGGAAGCTAACATTTAAGTCTCGTGCGCATGTAGGCTATTTTTATTTTCTGTATGTTGCACATCTGGAGCATCGGTAACATTATGGTGTGGTTTGCTGTCCGTTTTCCGTCTGTCGTCTGCACGTAAGCCCGTCTGTTGTAAAATTCACAATTTCGACGTGAAATTATTAGTTGCAGGTAAAATTTGGCGTGGGCATTCGGGCGACATGTAGATTCCAAATTGATTAAATCGTTGCGTTCTGATATCTAAAATGGCTCGGCCCCGTCCATCGGGACTTGAAAAATAGATGGACTGCATTATGCTTCCATTGAAGAGTTGAAACCGACCCGCATACAAGTAAACACATATGTATGAATTTTGTAAAAATCCCTTTTTAGTGTGTGTGGATCAGCTCTTTTTTTCTGATATGAATATGAGCACATACAGACTACTTTACACATTTTGCACATAGACCGGGCCTTTATGTTCTCACATATGTAGGTAAATCAGGTAATGGTCTCAGTGGGTTATATATATTTACTAGTCCTTTGTTATCATTTATTGGACTGCGGGATTTAATAGGGAATAGTTGAGGATTGCGCATGAGGCATGGTCGGCCGAAATAAGCTTGTCGGGCCCAGAAAAATCGTGCACACCCAATAGTTTTCAGTTCAAAAGGACTACCTTTTTTCAGAAATTTATCGAAAACGTGTCTGACTGATGATCGATCCCCGCCTGTTCGGCAACATTGAAATATTTTCTTTGGTAATTCTCTCTCTCTTTTGCTCTCTCTCTCTTCTGTGTATTCGTGAAAGGCAGGTGTCAGCCTCTGGCAAAATAATTTCCACAGTTCTGGATGAAAAAATAAGTTCTGAATAAGTAGATCCTTTGGACGCAAAGAATACATCAAATAAACGAAAATAGCAGGCAGGTTTTATTGAGTCTATTCATGACCAGTACTGAAATGTGCAACAACGGCACCGGCTTAAGCAGAATTCTTTTTTTTTTAATATTATTCTAAATGCACTACTCAATGAGAAAATATAATCTGCACTATTATGATGTACGGGGAGACTTTGTACGGCCGACACAGAACATAACAGCAGCTGCAGTAAAGATAAATAAATTCTCTAAATAAAGTCAATTTTCCCAAAGAACCAGAAAATATAATATGCACTAGGATGATGTACGGGTGGACTTTTACGGCCGCCACATGGCACAACAGCAGCTGCAGGGAAGATAAAATGTGGTTACGTAAACTGTCTTGCTCGATATAACTTAGTGTTGACTGGGTCGTACAACTCCAAGGAAACCAAACGAAAATGCGTCGACAGATTGAAACACACTCGCTTTTATTGTAGACCTGTTGTAGATTTAAATACTGACCCTCTTATCAATATGCGGAAGTCACTCTTCGTAGTCGGCAAAATTCTTTCGTGGAGATTGATTATGAAATCTTTTCTACCGTCATTCTCTCCCTTCCGCTGTTTCAAGAAGGGCAGTTGTCAGTTTCTGGCGAAAGAATGTGCACTGCACCGGTTAACTGCTTACGTATATGCCTGCCCAGGAAAAGTGTGGATGAAGTAAACTGACCGGCTCAAAAATGACCTAAAATAGTGTTGAATGGGCCAAACTCCAATACAAACGAACCACTCTTCGTAGAATCAAATGGAACTCGCTGAATCACACTGAAAAAATTGCGAGTCGCTTTGCTCATTGAACTAGAAAGCGACTGACACGATACAAATCTTCGTTTAGAGAAAAAAATGAAACCTAGTTTTTGTTAAACAATTTACTCTAATTTTGAAACAAGTTTATCCTATTGCGAAAACGAACTCCGTGTAGCTAATAAGAGAGGAAATATGCATATCAAGCGTGTTTGTAAATCTGCAAAACCCTTCAGGAAAGATCGTCCGTGGAAGCTATCTCACTTTGCTCGTGGCCGAAGTCCGTGCACGCTATTATTTTATTACTTTTTTGTCTTCCAACACTTCGACGAGGGGTTTTCTGCTGCTGTCAAAGGGATGGGTGTAGGTAAGTGACGAAGGTGCTTCGAAGCGTACCTGTTATCAGAACTTTTCTTCTGTGGGCTATTAAAAAAGAGGATTTTCTTGAACTGTCCGTGTTCGCTAACAGTCAGTTTTTCGGAGTTTTGTCCCAAGTGTTCTCGGCAACCATGGGAAGCACACAGATAATGAAAATAGCCAAAGAAATGGGAATTTATGCGCCACCTACTGCGCTACGTGTCAAATTTCTCCAATGGAAGGTATTGAAGAAAGAAATGGAAATACCTGTTTTCCGAACATAAATCGTACCCGAACAAACTTCCTAACGTGTGACGTAAGCACAAATGATAGCTACCACGGAGTTTGTTTCCCGACAGTGTATATTCTAGATCGAAAAAGGAACGCCGGGTACATAAAATATGCAACATATATATTTTATTGCTTGGCCTAGAATAATGAAAATCAGTCAGATATAATTTGTGTTCACTGTGCAACGGAACACATGTTTAAAATCACGCCATACCAGAAAGATGAAATTTTTTTACAAAAAATGAATATAATAATGTAATTTTTAACTTCTACCCTTTAAAACTATCTTTATAGGTTACCCAGCGTTTCTTTTTCGTCCTAGTATATATTTTTTACAGTGATACGAACTGCAGTGGTCACAAATACAATAAAAGACTGACAAACTATGAATACAGGTTACATGAACTTTGACTATTTTAACATGAGCACACCAAACACCCAGACATCTCAGTGCCTGAGACCCAAACATGGGACAATGGCAAACACTGAAGATCTTAAAACACAAGCTGTATTCTGTGGCATCTAACCCAGGTCTCAACTTTTTCTGAAGATTTACTGTCAAACATACATATATCTCAACTGTGCACTACATTTTTCACAAAGTCACAATTGAAGGCACAAGTGGACAAACAGGTTACACTTTGTGGAGACCTTTGAAACCACTAAGGTGCTTTCTTATTAGGAGACACTGGTTGTAGATAACACAAAGAATAGCTGAAACCTTCTAAATAAGCTTTTAAAAATCAAATATAGTCTTAATTTTAGGCGGTCTTAATAGCGGAGTTTTACTGTATATGATAAGCAAAGCTACAAGACACATTTTATAAGCACATGCAAACAAGAGGGCCATGATGGCCCTGGATCGCTCACCTGATCCATAGTGTAACAAGTGGGCCCCAGAGAGGGCCATTATTGGCCCCAGGGCTTTAATGTACATAATGTTGAGGGAGGTCGTAAAGGTGAAGCTTCATACCAAACATCAACAAAGGCTAAAATTTGAACAATCTTGTCAAAGGTCCACTAGATGAAGCTACACATCAAATATCAAAGACCTGGGCCTAGCGGTTTCAGAGAAGAAGATTTTTAAAGATTTTGCCTATATAAGCCTATGTAAAATCAAAGGGCCCCGGGACAGGGGCATTTTTTGCCCCAGCACTATAGTTTGAACAATCTTGGTAGGGGTCCACTAGATGAAGCTTCATACCAAATATCAAAGTTCTGGGCCTTGTGGTTTCAGAGAAGAAGATTTTTAAAGATTTTCCCTATATAAGCCTATGTAAAACCAAAGGGCCCCGTGGCAGGGGGGGATTTTTTGTCCCAGCACTATAATTTGAACAATCTTGGTAGGGGTCCACTAGACGAAGCTTCATACCAAATATCAAAGTCCTGGGCCTTGTGGTTTCAGAGAAGAAGATTTTTAAAGATTTTCCCTATATAAGCCTATGTAAAACCAAAGGGCCCCGGGGCAGGGCATTTTTGGCCCCAGCACTAAAATTGGAACAATCTTGGTAGGGGTCCACTAGATGAAGCTTCATACCAAATATCAAAGTCCTGGGCCTTGTGGTTTTAGAGAAGAAAATTTTTAAAGATTTTCCCTATATAAGCCTATGTAAAACCAAAGGGCCCCGTGGCGGGGGCATTTTTGGCCCCAGCACTATAATTTGAACAATCTTGGTAGGGGTCCACTAGATGAAGCTTCATACCAAATATATAAGACCTGGGCCTTGTGGTTTCAGAGAAGAAGATTTTTAAAAATTTTCCCTATATAAGCCAATGTAAAAGCAAAGGGCCCCGTGGCGGGGGCATTTTTGTCCCAGCACTAAAATTTGAACAATCTTGGTAGGGGTCCACTAGATGAAGCTTCATACCAAATATCAAAGTCCTGGGCCTTGTGGTTTCAGAAAAGAAAATTTTTAAAGATTTTCCCTATATAAGCCCATGTAAAACCAAAGGGCCCCGTGGCGGGGGCATTTTTTGTCCCAGCACTAAAATTTGAACAATCTTGGTAGGGGTCCACTAGATGAAGCTTCATACCAAATATCAAAGACCTGGGCCTTGTGGTTTCAGAGAAGAAGATTTTTTAAGATTTTCCCTATATAAGCCTATGTAAAACCAAAGGGCCCCGGGGCGGGGGCATTTTTGGCCCCAGCACTGTAATTTGAACAATCTTGGTAGGGGTCAACTAGATGAAGCTTCATACCAAATATCAAAGACCTGGGCCTTGTGGTTTCAGAGAAGAAGATTTTTAAAGATTTTCCCTATATAAGCCAATGTAAAACCAAAGGGCCCCGTGGCGGGGGCATTTTTTGTCCCAGCACTATAATTTGAACAATCTTGGTAGGGGTCCACTAGATGAAGCTTCATACCAAATATCAAAGTCCTGGGCCTTGTGGTTTCAGAGTAGAAGAGTTTTGAAGATTTTCCCTATATAAGCCTATGTAAAACCAAAGGGCCCTGGGGCGGGGGCATTTTTGGCCCCAGCACTATAATTTGAACAATCTTGGTAGGGGTCCACTAGATGAAGCTTCATACCAAATATCAAAGACCTGGGCCTTGTGGTTTCAGAGAAGAAGATTTTTAAAGATTTTCCCTATATAAGCCAATGTAAAACCAAAGGGCCCCGTGGCGGGGGCATTTTTCGTCCCAGCACTCAAATTTGAACAATCTTGGTAGGGGTCCACTAGATGAAGCTTCATACCAAATATCAAAGTCCTGGGCCTTGTGGTTTCAGAGAAGAAGATTTTTAAAGATTTTCCCTATATAAGCCTATGTAAAACCAAAGGGCCCCCGTGCGGGGGCATTTTTGGCCCCAGCACTATAATTTGAACAATCTTGGTAGGGGTCCACTAGATGAAGCTTCATACCAAATAACAAAGACCTGGGCCTTGTGGTTTCAGAGAAGAAGATTTTTTAAGTTTTTGGTGAAAAAAATCTGTTTTTGGCTCCTGTGACCTAGATGTGCAACGGACCGGAACCATTTGACCCATATTCAAACTTGACCGAGATATTGTCATGATGATCATTCTGAGCAAGTTTGATTAAGATTGGACCAAAATTGTGGCCCCTAGGGTGTTCACAAGGTTTTTATATGATTTGACCCGCTGACCTACTTTTTAACCCGATATGACCCATATTCGAACTGGACTGAAATATTGTCACAATGGTCATTCTGAGCAAGTTTCATGATAATTGGACCAAAACAGTGGCCTTCAGAGTGTTCACAAGGTTTTTCTATGATTTGACCTACTGACCTACTTTTTGACCGGACATGACCCATATTCGAACTTGACCAAGATATTGTCATGATGATCATTCTGAGCAAGTTTGATTATGATTGGACCAAAATTGTGGCCTCTAGGGTGTTCACAAGGTTTTTCTATGATTTGACCCGCTGACCTACTTTTTAAGCCGACATGATCCATATTCAAACTTCACTAAAATATTGTCACAATGATCATTCTGAGCAAGTTTGATGATGATTGGACCAAAATTGTGGCCTCTCGAGTGTTCACAAGGTTTTTCTATGATTTGACCTACTGACCTACTTTTTTACCCGACATGACCCAAATTCGAACTTGACCGAGATATTGTCATGATTATCATTCTGAGCAAGTTTGATGATAATTGGACCAAAACTGTGGCCTCTAGTGTGTTCACAAGAAAAAGTTTACGCACGGACGACGCACGACGGACGACGGACGACGCACGACGCACGACGACGCCGGACATCTTACTGTCACAAAAGCTCACCATGACCTTCGGTCAGGTGAGCTAAAAATACAAGAAGCTTAATTATTAACTACCGATGGTAAAAAAGTATGGATTTTTCCGACTTGTGGTAAGTTCCAGATTCAGTCCTGCCTCTAACACAGCTATTGCTGCCTCCATACTCGTGTTGACATAATGGTGATAAAGCACAAGATTCTCAACTGCTTCCTCGTCACTGATAACGTAGCCGTTAAACATCCACTCTTTGCGCAGTATGGTGGTAAGAAGCCTTTTATTTGCACATGCAGGAACCCCGTTAATTCTTTTTTTGAATGAGAAACAAAAATGATAGCAATGAAGTTAACAATTAGTGTGGAATAATGAGACAAACTAGACAAAGTACCCAGTGGGGCACATATACCCCAGTGCCATCACCTCAGCTCAAAATGGAAATGTCAAAAGCTTCTTTGCATATACAGGCCATATTCCATATAAAAGGTAATGTTATAGAGATATCCTGTACCAAATACATAGAGATTCTAACATGGTTACAGAGATATCAGCAATGAAAAAGGTTTAACACAAACTTTGACGTAAAAGTCGAAGAACGGATGGACAGCCCACCAAAAGTTTAGATAATCCATATGAATGATAATGTTATAGAGATATCCTTTACCAAATATGAAGAGAATGTAACATGTGGTTACAGAGATATGAGCAATCAAAAAGGTTGAACGCAAAACTTTGCGTATATGTTGATGAACAGATGGATGGATAGACAGTCCTGCCAGGGGCTTGACCTAGGAGCTTAGATGTTCCAAATAAAAGGTAATGCTATAGAAATATCCTGTATCAAATATGAAGAGAATCCAACATGTGGTTACAGAGATATAAGGAATCAAAAAGGTTTAACAGAAAAACTTGGAGGAAAAGTTGACAAACCGACGGACACCCAGGGGCTTGACCAGGGAGCTTAGATATTCCAAATAAAAGGTAATGCTATAGAGTTATCCTGTACCAAATATGAAGAGAATCCAACACGTGGTTACATAGATTTGAGCAATCAAAAAGGTTTAACACAAAACTTTGACGTAAAAGTTGACAAACAGACGGACAGCCCACCCAGGGGCTTGACCCAGGGGCTTAGATATTCCATACGAAAGGTAATGCTACAGAGATATGCATTACCAAATATGAAGAGAATCTAACATGTGGTAAAGGAGATGTGAGCAATCAAAAAGGTTTAACTTAAAACTTTGACATTAAGGTTGACGAACGGCGGGACGAACAGAAGTACGAACGAAGTAATGAACAAATGAACTAACCAACAGACGGAAAGACGAAAACTATATACCCCTCTGACATACTTCGTATGCCGGGGGTATAAATATGATCTACAAAAGGGTTATCCTTTGGGAGCAAGGAATACACCACAGAACTGCAAAATATGGACTGTGCATATTTTCTGGGCCAGACTAGCTAGTTTTGGTCAATTAGGCCTCATCAATGAAGATTCTGCAACAAGAATTTCAAACTTTAACCCTTATCCTGCTGTTCGCCACAACCCCTACCTTTGCAAAGTGTAGATCCAGATCAGATGGCTTCTGAAGAAGCCATCTGATCAGGATCTACACTGTTTATCCTTCAGTTTGCAAATTTGAACAAATAAATTACTTCAAGTAATTTGATTGGTTGAAAGGTTAATGGGTGTGGCTTAATTAATTTATGCAGCAGGATACAGGTTAAAAGATGTAAATGAACAAAACATATAGCCATTTATCTTGCTACAGTGGACCCCTTTTACATTGATAGTCTACACTGGACCCCTTTTACAATGGTAGTTTAAAATTTTGTTCCCAAAACAATGTGATAATTGACTATATTTTGTTGTTAAGTGCAAATTCAGAGTAAATAATCGATAATCAATTTGTTTGTTTTGGAATTTAATGTTGCTCTGTATATTTTTCATATGGAACTTTTTTAGTTTTATGGCACTTCAAAGATCATTCAACTTCATTGAGCTACTCATTTTGAAGTGGGCAAAAAACAACATTAGACCTTCCATTGCAGAACTTGGCATGTAATTTGACCCAAGAAAGGTTCAAATCCTTAATGCGGAGAGGCCTAGGGCCTGTTGTTCAAAGTATGGTAAACTTAATGAGCTCTTAAGTGGTCAGATAGTTGACGGTTCTAATAAGTACAATGGCTTTTTGCTGAAAAAATCTGAGCATCTTTTGCATCTGCAAAAGCTGCTCACATTTTTCCATAAAAAATATTAGCATATTTTACATATGAAATGATCAAAGTTTTAACCATCATCAACTTTAACGACATTTTTACGTTTGAACAACTGTCCCTGATGTTTGAGAGTCCACTACTTGGCCATGGGGCCGAGTTTAACCCATTTAGTACCAGAAACCCCTAATAGGGTACCAGGGCAAACAGTGCAGACCCAGATCAGACGCTGCAGAACACAGTGTCTGATCAGGGCCTCCACTGTTTGCTAAAAGTTCAGTCATTTTCCAAATACATTTGTAAATTTTGATGAAAACACAACCGGACACCCCTAAATTTTGAAATTGACTCTTGCTATATATAAGGAGGAAGATTCCATTTGGTACAAAAAGGTTTAAGAGACATTACTTAATCCTGAACCTGCTGAACCAGGCTATGCTCTACCTTTAACCCTTTTTGTACCAAATGGAATCCTCCTCCTTATATATAGCAGGAGTCCATTTCAAAATTTAGGGGTGACAGGTTGTGTTTTCTTCAAAATTTATTTGGAATCTGACTGACAGTTTTGCAAACAGTGGGGGCCCTGATTAGACGCCACATTCTGTGGCGTCTGATCTGGGCCTGCACTGTTTGCCACGGTACCCGTTTAGGGGTTTCCAGTCTGTAATGGGTTAAAAACAGTGCAAATCAAGATCAGATGGCTTCTGATGAAAGTTTGTGATATTTTTCTTTTATTTTTTTTTTTTGTTGGTTGGTCAGGGCCGGAACTTTTATGTCTGTTGCTTGGTCCGGCAGGGTTCGGCTGTTGGTTTTCTTTTGCTCCAGTGTTCCTGTGGCGTTGCACCAGATGACTTGGCGTGTTTTACTGTCAAGTCCTCATCCTTGTGTCAACTTGGCTTTAATTTCTTTATTTACAGGGTTGGTTCGCTGGTGGGTTGGGGGACCTCTACGTGGACCAAACAAATACTTGGTTGAATCACAGTGAGAGTAGATTGAGGGTTGGGATCCCGTGAAGTTGACTTGGGCCCACCAGTAATTGTTACTGATCGTTCCAAGTCAGTGCTTTTGCTGTGGTTCTTTCATGTTTTGTGTTGGTGGTTCTGGGTGGTTCTGATTCTTTCCCTCTAATCATATGGTATGTTGCGTTGGTGGTTCTGATTCTTCCCCCTTTTTGGTTGTTCATGTTCAGTTACGTTTGTCCTTCCAGTTTAATGTTTGTCTTGCTGGTGATTCCCATTCTTTCCCCCATCATGTCTGTTGCTCTATGTTAGTTAGGTTTGATTTGTTTGTTTGTTTGATTGATTTGAGGTTTAACATCCCCGTCAACACAGTATAGGTCATTTTGGAGATGTTGTTTCCAATTTTGTGGGACTTTTACCCACCATTGAGATAAAATGACATCTCAAGCCCTGTCGCCCAATCAAACCAATTAGGTTTTATAAGCATGGACGGTCAGACTCGCACCACTTTGCCTGGGCAGGCTTAGATCCTCTAAGCGGTTTACCAGTACTTGTGAACAGGTTGGTTTCAGCTCTGCATGGAAGCATCATGCAGCCCATCTATTTCTTCAAGCCCCGATGGGCGGGGGCCAATTAGTTAGGTTTGAATATTCTGTGTCACCACCTGTTTAGGAAACAACTGCTGACTCGGTTTACCTGTTGTCCATTTTATTTACTGTCATCATTCCATGTTTCGACTTCTTTCCCTAGTGATATTGTGGGAAGAATTTGGGATCTGATTGTATCAGTTCCTGATCATTTCACTTTTTAATTTTCTTATTTGTATTCCAAACATACCTGTAGATTGTGTTAGCCAGTATATAGAACCGCCTCATTGAGGCATTTCTAACAAGTACCAACAACCTATGTCCTGGAGCAAAAATAGAACAAGAGGCCCAAGAGGGCCTGTCGCTCCACCGGCTAACTTCAGACAATTGTCATATTTATTACATTAACCAATGGTATACTAGTGGACTCTTCTATTGCTATATGTTGGACCAGTCCATTTGTCATATAAGGGTGTCAGGCCTATTTTTTTTTCTATTTTTGATGGAAAATTCTGTTAGCAAATAGTGCAGGCCCTGATCAGACATGGTGTTCTGTGGGGTCTGATCTGGGCCAGCACTGTTTGCCAAGGTACCCATTTAGGGTTTTCCCGCATGCAATGGGTAAAAAAGAAACAAGTGATCCACCCAAGGAATGTCCATTCTATATTTTTTGGACCCCAGAGCCATGGTTGGCAGGATTTATGTGAGTGACCATTTGGCATTGCTCCGTTCTAAATATCTAAAGCTCTGGGCCTTATGGTTTCAGAGAAGAAGACTTTTTTTAAGTTTTTCCTATTATAAGTCTATGGGAACTAATATGCCTCTGGGTGTGACCAATTTTTTACCCCAGGGGCATTGTTGGCAGGATTTATTTGAGTGACCACTTGACGTTGCTGCATACTTAATATCTAAGCTCTGGGCACTGATGGTTTCCGAGAAGATTTTTGTCAGTTTTTCCCAGTATAAGTCTATGGGAGCTTATGGGCCTCAGGGTGTGGCCAATTTGGACCCCAGGGGCATAGTTGGCAGGATTTATGCAGATGAATACTTCAAGTTGCTACATACTAAGCTCTTGGCCTTATGGTTTCAGAGGAGAAAAGTTTCAAGATTTTGTCATTATTAGTCTATGGGAGCTACTAAGCACCGGGGCGTTGCCAATTTGGACTCAAGAGTCATAGTTCGCAGGACTTAGTAGGTGACCACATAACTTTGCTACATACTACATGTAAATGTCTTAGCTTTAGGCTTTATGGTTTCAGAGAAGAAGTTTTTCCGTTTTTTGGTCTATGGAAGCTAATGAGCCAAAGGTGGTGGCCATGGCGGCCATGTTTTTTGTCTGATCAAAATTTCTTCAATGAATCTGACAATGGTAGACACAAGGAACATTCATGAAAATTAAGAACGAAATCCATTTAGCGGTTTTGGAGGAGAAGATTAAAAAAAAAAACATCCCTTTATGAGTCTATGAAAGCTAATTAGCCAATGGGCGTGTCCATGGCAGCCATGTTTTTTGTCTGATCAAAATTGCTTCAAGGAATCTGACAGAGGTCCTACCAAGGAACATTCATGCAAAGTAAGAATGAAATCCATTACGTTCAGCGGTTTTGGAGGAGAAGGTTTTTAAAACTTTTCCTCATATAAGTCTTTGAAAGCTAATGAGCCAAGGGGCATGGCCATGGCAGTCATGTGGGGCATGGCCATGGTGGCCATGTTTTTTGCCTGATCCGAATTTCTTCAAGGAATCAGACAGAGGTCCACCCAAGGAACATTCATGCAAAATAAGAATAAAATCCATTGAGCGGTTTTGGAGGAGAAGATTTCTAAATATTTTTTTTTGCTTTCGATGCCATTTTGTTCTGCATGTAACAAAATTCTTTGAAGGAATTCAGAAGAGGACTATGTGAGAAACATTCCTGTGAAGTTTGGTTACAATCGACCAAGTAGTTAAGGAGGAAATGTTTAAAGAAAAAAGTTAACGCACGGATGCACAACCGCACAGACGCACAACAGACACAGGGCCATAACATATAACATAAGACCCGCTGGTCTTTGGCAAGTGGAGCTAAAAAATGAACAGATTTATGTTTTTATTTCTTTATTTATTTATTTTTTCCTTTCCTCCGTCGGATTCGGTATGCCTCCCTTTTCAACTAAGCCATTTTAACCCTCAGGGATCTGGAGAACTGTTGACACTGTAGTATAATTAGGTCTAACAAATCAATCTCCCTCAGTATTTTGAATTTATTTTGAAACATCAAGTCGTATAAATAGAGTTTGTGTTGAAAACATCAGTTCTATCACCAGTGTGATGGGCATGTGAAATTTCTGATGTTTTGAATTTTAGAATGACAATTTGTAGGTGGACCTCTATAGATATGTGATAGTCAGCAAAATTGGAGGAGATTAATTCAGATACAGGAAGGTACTTTTAAATAAATAAATAAACAAGAACTTTTGAAGAAGAGAAGACTTTTTTAACATTACACTACATGTTATATAGTGAAAATAAACCCCGCCCACTGCAGCCATGTTTTATGTCGGATCAAAATTTCTTCAAGGAATCTGACAGAGGTCCACCCAAGGAACATGCATGCCAAATAACTATGAAATAAAACAAGAACTTTTGCAGAAAATATTTTCAGCATTACACTATATGTTATATAGTGAAAATAAGCCTCGCCCATGGTGGCCATGTTTTTTTTGTAAGATCAAATTTTTTTCAAGGAATCTGACAACAGTCCACCCAAGGACAATTCATGCAAATTACAATGAAATCCCACAAGTACTTTTGCAGAAAATGATTTTTTAGCATTACGTTATATGTTAAATAGTGAAAATAAGCCCCGCCCATGGCTGCCATGTTTTTTGTCGGATCAAAATTTCTTCAAGGAATCTAAAAGAGGTCCACCCAAGGAACATTCATGCAAAATAAAAACAAGGCATTGCATGCGATACAAATCCCCTCGCACTAGACAACTTCGTGTGTGGAAAACACTGAAATGGCAAAAGTCCAACTTGCTTGAGATATTATCATATGCAACATTTGTGTAAAGTTTGTTTAAAAATCCTCCAATAAATGTACATTCTAGAGTGATGACGTTTCTTTAAAAATAGCCATAGTGACCTTGACTTGAGGCCATGACCACGAAAGTAGATCTTGCTCAAGATATTATCATAAGCATCTTTTGTGTGAAGTTATATTAAAATCTGTTAATAAATGTAGGCGGTAGAGTGATGACAAAGTTTTTCTAAAGATAGCCACAGTGACCTTGACTTTGAGGTCATGACCTTGAAAGTCGAAGTAAGTCGAGATATTATCATAAGAAACATTTGTGTGAAGTTCTATTACAATCCATCATTAAATGTAGGCGCTAGAGCGATGACAAAGTTTTTCTAAAAATAGCCACAGTGACCTTGACCTTGAAAGTCTAAATAGCTCGAGATATTGTCATAAGGAACATTTGTGTGAAGTTATATTGAAATTTGTGAAAAAATGTAGTCACTAGAGCAATGACAAAGTTTTTCTAAAAATAGCCACAGTGACCTTGACCTTGAAAGTCAAACTCGCTCGAGGTATTGTCATAAGGAACAATTGTGTGAAGTTATATTGAAATGGATGAAGAAATGTAAGCGCTAGAGCCATGACAAAGTTTTTCTAAAAATAGCCACAGTGACCTTGACTTTGAAAGTGGAACTCACTAGATATATTGTTATAAGGAACATTTGTGTGAAGTAATATTGAAATTGGTGAGAAAAATGTAAGCGCTAGAGCAATGACAAAGTTTTTCTAAAAATAGCCACAGTGACCTTGACCTTGAAAGTCAAACTCGTTCGAGGTATTGTCATAAGCAACATTTGTGTGAAGTTATATTGAAATCAGTGAAGAAATGTAGGCGCTAGAGCGATAACAAAGTTTTCAAAAAATATCCATAGTGACCTTGACCTTGAAAGTCGAAATGGTGAGATATTGTCATAAGGAACATTTGTGTGAAGTTATACTGAAATCAATGAAGAAATATAAGCGCTAGAGGGATGACGAAGTTTTTCCAAAAATAGACACAGTGACCTTGACCTTGAAAGTGGAACTCGCTAGAGATATTGTCATAAGGAACATTTGTATGAAGTTATATTGGAATTGGTGAAGAAATGTAAAAGCTAGAGCGATGACAAAGTTTTTCTAAAAAATAGCCACAGTGACCTTGACCTTGAGGCCTTGACATTGATAGTCGAACCCGCTTGAGATAAGGAACATTTGTGTGAAGTTATATTGAAATCAGTGAAGAAATATAGGCGATAGAGCGATGACAAAGTTTTTTCTAAAAAATAGCCACAGTGACCCTGACCTTGAGGCCATGAGTTGGAAAGTCGAACTCGCTGGAGATATTTTTATAAGGAACATTTGTGTGAAGGTATAATGAAATTGGTGAAGAAATGTAGGCGCTAGAGCGATGAAAATGTTTTTCTAAAAATAGCCACAGTGACCTTGACATTGAGGTCATGACCTTGAAAGTCCAACTCGCTCAAGATATTGTCATAAGGAACATTTGTGTGAAGTTATATTGAAATCATTGAAGAAATGTAGGAGCTAGAGCGATGACAAAGTTTTTCTAAAAATAGCCACAGTGACCTTGACCTTGAAGCCATGACCTTGAAAGTGGAACTCGCTCAAGATATTTTTATAAGGATCATTTGTGTGAAGTTATATTGAAATTGGTGAAGAAATGTAAGCGCTAGAGCGATGACAATGTTTTTCTAAAAATAGCCACAGTGACCTTGACCTTGAGGTCATGACCTTGAAAGTCCAACTCGCTCGAGATATTTTTATAAGGATCATTTGTTTGAAGTTATGTTGAAATTGGGGGAGAAATGTAGGCGCTAGAGCCATGACAAAGTTTTCAAAAAATAGCCAGTGACCTTGACCTTGAGGTCATGACCTTGAAAGTCGATCTTGCTCCAGATATTGTCGTAAGGAACGTTTGTGTGAAGTTATATTAAAATCGGTCAAGAAATGTAGGCGCTAGGGCGATGACAAAAGTACGTACGTACGTACGTGGCGCTAGAGCGATGACAAAAGTATGTACGTACGTTGCGCTAGAGCGATGACAAAAGTACGTACTTACGTACGTACGGGACAAATGCTATATCCCCCCTCACAACTATGTTGTGCGAGGGGATAATGAAATCCAACAGGTGGGTTTGGAGGAGAAGATGTTTAAAGATTTTTAATTTTTTGTGTGGTTTTGTTGCCATGGCAACCAGAGTTCTGGGTGTAACAAAATTTTTTGAAGGAATTTAGAAGAGGACTAAGTAAGGAACATTCCTGTGAAGTTTGGTTACAATTGGCCCAATAGTTTAGGAGGAGAAGATGTTTTAGCATTACACTATATGTTAAATAGGGAAAATAAGCCCCGCCCATGGCGGCCATGTTTTTTGTCGGATCAAAATTTCTTCAAGGAATCTGAAAGGGGTCCACCCAAGGAACATTCATGCAAAATAAAAATGAAATCCAACAGGTGGTTTTGGAGGAGAAGATTTTTAAAGATTTTTAATATTTTGTGTTGTTTTGTTGCCATGGCAACCAGAGTTCTGGTGTAACAAAATTCTATGAAGGAATTTAGAAGAGGACTAAGTAAGTAACATTCCTGTGAAGTTTGGTTACAATGGGCCCAATAGTTTAGGAGGAGAAGATGTTTTAGCATTACACTATATGTTAAATAGGGAAAATAATCCCACCCCATGGCGGCCATGTTTTTTGTCGGATCAAAATTTCTTCAAGGAATCTGAAAGAGGTCAACCCAAGGAACAGTCATGCAAAATAAAAATGAACTCCAACAGGTGGTTTTGGAGGAGAAGATTTTTAAAGATTTTTATTTTTTTTTTTGGTTTTGTTGCCATGGCAACCAGAGTTCTGGGTGTAACAAAATTCTTTGAAGGAATTTAGAAGAGGACTATGTAAGGAACATTCCTGTGAAGTTTGGTTACAATTGGCCCAGTAGTTTAGGAGGAGAAGATGTTTAAAGAAAAAGTTAACGCACGGACGCACGACCGCACGGCGGACACAGGGCCATGACAATAGCCCCGCTGGCCTTCGGCCAGTGGAGCTAAAAATAGCCAGTGACCTTGACCTTGAGGCCATGAGTTGGAAAGTCGAACTCGCTGGAGATATTTTTTATAAGGAACATTTGTGTGAAGTTATACTGAAATTGGTGAAGAAATGTAGGCGCTAGAGCGATGAAAAAGTTTTTCTAAAAATAGCCACAGTGACCTTGACCTTGAGGTCATGACCTTGAAAGTCCAACTCGCTCAAGATATTGTCATAAGGAACATTTGTGTGAAGTTATATTGAAATCAGTGAAGAAATGTAGGAGCTAGAGCAATGACAAAGTTTTTCTAAAAATAGCTACTGTGACCTGGACCTTGAAGCCATGACCTTGAAAGTGGAACTCGCTCGAGATATTTTTATAAGGATCATTTGTGTGAAGTTATATTGAAATTGGTGAAGAAATGTAAGCGCTAGAGCGATGACAATGTTTTTCTAAAAAAAGCCACAGTGACCTTGACCTTGAGGTCATGACCTTGAAAGTCAAACTCGCTCGAGATATTTTTATAAGGATCATTTGTTTGAATTTATATTGAAATTGGGGGAGAAATGTAGGCGCTAGAGCCATGACAAAGTTTTTCAAAAAATAGCCAGAGTGACCTTGACCTTGAGGTCATGACCTTGAAAGTCGATCTTGCCCCAGATATTGTTGTAAGGAACGTTCATGTGAAGTTATATTAAAATCAGTCAAGAAATGTAGGCACTAGAGCGATGACAAAAGTACGTTGGTACGTGACGGTAGAGCGATGACAAAAGTACATACGTACGTGGCGCTAGAGCGATGACAAAAGTACGTACGTACATACGGGACAAATGCTATATCCCCCCTCACAACTATGTTGTGCGAGGGGATAATGAAATCCAACAGGTGGGTTTGGAGGAGAAGATTTTTAAAGATTTTTAATTTTTTGTGTGGTTTTGTTGCCATG
The DNA here is from genome assembly GCA_963580285.1 of Lucinisca nassula. Classification (NCBI taxonomy): domain Eukaryota; kingdom Metazoa; phylum Mollusca; class Bivalvia; order Lucinida; family Lucinidae; genus Lucinisca; species Lucinisca nassula. Next base: position 101,919,857 of record OY757013.1, on the reverse strand, counting down.
GCAACCAGAGTTCTGGGTGTAACAAAATTTTTTGAAGGAATTTAGAAGAGGACTAAGTAAGGAACATTCCTGTGAAATTTGGTTACAATTGGCCCAGTAGTTTAGGAGGAGAAGATGTTTTAGCATTACACTATACGTTAAATAGGGAAAATAAGCCCCACCCATGGCGGCCATGTTTTTTGTCGGATCAAAATTTCTTCAAGGAATCTGAAAGAGGTCCACCCAAGGAACATTCATGCTAAATAAAAATGAAATCCAACAGGTGGTTTTGGAGGAGAAGATTTTTAAAGATTTTTAATTTTTGGTGTGGTTTTGTTGCCATGGCAACCAGAGTTCTGGGTGTAACAAAATTCTTTGAAGGAATTTAGAAGAGGACTAAGTAAGGAACATTCCTGTGAAGTTTGGTTACAATGGGCCCAATAGTTTAGGGGGAGAAGATGTTTTAGCATTACACTGTATGTTAAATAGGGAAAATAAGCCCCGCCCATGGCGGCCATGTTTTTTGTCGGATCAAAATTTCTTCAAGGAATCTGAAAGAGGTCAACCCAAGGAACAGTCATGCAAAATAAAAATGAAATCCAACAGGTGGTTTTGGAGGAGAAGATTTTTAAAGATTTTTAATTTTTTGTGGTTTTGTTGCCATGGCAACCAGAGTTCTGGGTGTAACAAAATTCTTTGAAGGAATTTAATAGAGGACTAAGTAAGGAACATTCCTGTGAAGTTTGGTTACAATTGGCCCAGTAGTTTAGGAGGAGAAGATGTTTAAAGAAAAAGTTAACGTACGGACGCACGAACGCACGGACACACAAGTCAGTGACTTGTGTGTCTACGGAATAAATCGCATTGAGTTCAATGGAAGTGTCCATAATTTTAAACACACAAGTATACATCTGTTCCTGTGCACGAACGCACGACGGACACAGGGCCATGACAATAGCCCCGCTGGCCTTCGGCCAGTGGAGCTAAAAATAATCTATACCACTGTAAATCCCAATTTTCTCTGTATAAAGTGGGGTTTAGAGGTGTGTTCATTACACGGACTAGTCAACATGATGGTAGAGCACCCACAAGCAAAAGTAAGCAAAATAATGTTTTCTCCTGTAAACCCCACTTTTCTCTATATAAAGTGGGGTGAACAAGGGTGTTCATTACCCGGATTTGTTAACCCATTGTACGCGAGAAACCCCAAAACGGTTACCTTGGCAAACAGTGCAGGCCCAGATCAGACGCCGCAGATCGCGGCGTCTGATCAGGGCCTGCACAGTTTGCTAACAGAATTTTCCATCAAAAACAGAATAAAATCGAAAAATTAGGCCTGACACCCCTTATTTGACAAATGGACTTGTCCAACATATAGTAATGGAAGAATCCATTAGTACAGATGAAGTCCTTGGAAGCACAAAGTAAGAACCTACTTGTTAAAGCTACACATAAGACTGTAGGAGCCAGCAAAGACACACTCCCTAAAAGCTGGTAGGAATGTTAATCTCCAATCTCTCTCGCTTACCTATCAGATAAAACTGGTAATAACATCATAAAGTTTCTAACATTGAAAAAGAAGCTTATACAGCTACTGTCTATTAACGCATAGCACTTAAAACTGGTAAGAATCTTAACCCATAAAATGCCAATCATGACAATTGTCGTCTGCTTTTGTCATCTGCCCATAACTTTTAAAAGTCATTTTTGCAGTGTTGACCCCGATCAGACTGCTTCTCTAGGGATCAGATTGCTCCTCTAAGAGCAGTCTGGTCTGGATCCACACTTTTTGCCCCTATGTAATGATATTATGAAATAGTTTGCAAGAACCTTCAGCAGATGACATAAGCAGACGACATTTACACACTGTTTGCAACAAAGACTTTTAATCAATTTTGTACCGAAAACCCCAAAAAGGTTAAATGGCAAACAGTGCAGGCCCAGATCAGATGCGCAGAACGTGTTTGATTTGGGCCTACACTTTTTGCAAAAAGTTCAGCCATTTTCAAAATAAATTTTGAAGAAAACACAACCTGACACCCTTAAATTTGAAATGGACTTGTACGTACTAAATGTACGGTGGAAGATACGATTCAGTACAAAATGTATCCAGCAGACTACAAAGCAGACGACACACAAGTGAAATAATTTTTTGTTCGGGTTTTACGGCCTTTTCAAGCTGATAGTGAATCACACATGGGCGAAAACCTGATTGCCTGGCGAAAACACACCTGACCTTCCATTGCAGAACTTGATGTTTCAAAAGAGGCCAGAGCGAGGCTCGAATCACAGTGATGAAAAATCTAATGATTAACCCATTGTAGACTAATGAACTCTTCCATGTGTGTGTGTGTGAATTCGGGTTTAACGTCGCTTTCAACAATTTTTCAGTCATATCACGACGGTGTCTGGTTGCGACAGGGAGCTCAATGCTCACTTTTATAGTGCTGCCTCACTGAAGTATCATGTCCCAGACACATTACATGATACCACACCCAGTCACATTATCCTGACACTGGATCGACCAGTCCTAGCTCTACCCCGTAAATCTGAGTGCCAAACGAGGAGCAGCTAGTACCATTTTTAACGACTTTGGTATGTCGCGGCCCGGGATCGAACCCGTGACCTCCCGTTCCCCGGAGCGGACACTCTACCAACTGAGCTATCGGGGCCGGTAATGAACTCTTCCATTGCTATATGTTGGACAAGTCCATTTGTCATATACGGGGTGTCAGGCCTATTTTTTTCCTTTTTAGTCTTTTTTTTGATGGTAAATTCTGTTAGCAAATAGTGCAAGCCCTGATCAGACGCCGCAGAATGCGGCGTCTGATCTGGGCCGGCACTGTTTGCCAAAGTACCCTTTTAGGGGTTTCCCGCATGCAATGGGTTAAGAGTCAGCGCTCTTACCCATAAGGCCACAGAGGCCCGCATAATAAGGGTATGTGTCATATTACCAGATTGTGAGTGCTGTTAGAACTGCCTCACATGTTATTTGTTTACCTGTATCTTGTCTTCTGCATCTTCTACAATCTTTTCAAGCATATTTTCTCAAACAAGGAAACAGTGTGGTCCGCAGTGTTTGCAACAATGACTTTTACTTATGGCAATACGGTAAGCAATATTTTGGATATAAGGCACTTCAGTTTACAGTTGGAACTAAAAGCTGATTTAACAAAACCGATTAACTCTTATCCTGCTGTTCACGACAACCTCTATCTTTGGAAACAGGGTAGATCCAGATCAGATGGCTTCTGAAGAAGCCATCTAATCAGGATCTACACTGTTTGACATTCAATTAATGAATTTGTAGGAATAAATTACATCAAGTTATCTGATTGGTTCAAAGTCAGAAATGGGTGTGGCTAAGCTGAATATTCAGCAAGAGAAGGGTTAATTGCAAAAGCTATGACAAGCTAAAGTAAGCCTTCAAACAATTGGATTTGATAAAGTCATAAATCAACCTGTGTATTCACCCGGTCAGAATACATGTACAGCTTCCCCTTTGAACAAAGAAGTTTAGTCTGGTTTGGGTCGAGTTGTTCAAAGCAATGTTAGATTAACGAGCTCATTAGTGGTCAAATTGTTGACTGTAAGTAAGTACAATATCTTATACAACGGTATTTTGCTGAAAAAAATGTGAGCAGCTTTTGCATTTGGAAGCAAGGAATACACCACAGAACTGAAAAATATGGAGTGTGCATGTTTTCTGGGCCAGACTAGCTAGTTTCGGCCAATTAGGCCTCATCAGTGACCCTCAGATATTTTCAAAATTCCACAATGGAATCAATGATCCCAAAGGACAAGAAAATATAATCTACACTATGATGTAGGGCAGGGAGTCGTTTTACCGCCGCCACACATTCCCACACACCAGCTGTAGTGAAGTTAAATATGTTCTATAAAAGGGTTATCCTTTGGAAGCAAGGACTACACCACAGAACTGAAAAATATGGAGTGTGCATGTTTTCTGGGCCAGACTAGCTAGTTTCGCCAATTAGGCCTCATCAGTGACCCTCAGATATTTTCAAAATTCCACAATGGAATCAATGATCCCAAAGGACAAGAAAATATAATCTACACCAATAAAAAAGACTCATCAGAAAGTCTGGAGAAGCCCGGGATCGATCCTGCGACCCCTTGTTTACAAGGCGAGTAGCGTAGCCACTACACCACGGAGGCTTCTGGATGTCTATAGAAATGGGGAGAATTCTCCAGCAACTCTAGAGTGAATTGGAATTAGCCAAGGTAAATTCTGTGTTCAAGTTATTGAAGTATGATTGTATATAGAAAAATTAACATGAATATACATTCTAAATAATCTATACAGTTTTGTTTGGATAAAATATGACTGTTCAACTAACAGTGTCCATGAACTGCAATGATGGTGTTTTAACTCTTATCTTGCTGTTCACGACAGCCCCTATCTTTGCAAACAGTGAAGGTCCAGATCAGATGGCTTCTGAAGAAGCCATCTGATCGGGATCTACATTGTTTGACATTCTTTTTGTGAATTTATAAGAATAAATTGCATCAAGCTATTTGATCGGTTTATAGTCAGAAATGGGTGTGGCTAAATTGAATTTTCAGCAAGATAAGGGTTAAAGAGGTTGTGGTGTGAAATATGGGACCTGCAAATGGAAATTATATCATAGAGCATGTGCACCTAGCAAAGACTGTGATCAGCCTGCACATCTACACAGACTGACCAGAGTGCTCACTTTGCACTAAATGGATGTCCATTGACACAAAGTTTCTTCACATCACCAAAACACGCCTATATAATTTTGACCCCCTTGAACCCCACCTTTCTATAGTAAATCTGGGGTTTACAGGGGTAGACATTACTATTCTTACTTCAGGTCAAAAACATAGATTGTGGGTACTAGTTAAAATTGCCTCGCCTATGCGGTTCTAACGAGTACCCACAATCTATGTTTTTGAACAGATATATGAAGAGTATCAGGATTTTTATCTGAAAAAATGTCATTTTTGGTGGTAAAATTTTACTAATATATATGAATAGGCATGTTTTCGTAATGATACAGTCAGTTGAGGTTTTGTGTGTGTGTTTCGGTTTGTCTCCAAAGTGATCTGAATAGTGTTGACATGGACATTAAACCTGAATTCAAACAAACAAACAAGTATCTGACAGAAGTGACTCATTATTTCAGACTATAATATCCCATTGTTTACGACAGTGTGATTTCCAAATAAAGTTTTGTATTCGTATTCGGTTTCATTACGAAAACATGCCTATTCAAATATATTGGTTAAATTTTACCACTCCAAAAAATATTTTTTTCACATAAAAATCCTGATATTTTTCAAATTTCTGCTCAAAACTTAGATTGTGGGTACTCGTTAGAACCATCTCACCGAGGAGGTTCTAACGAGTACCCACAATCTATGTTTCTGAGCAGAAATAAGGAAAATAGTGCATACCCTTGTAAACCCCAGTTTTACTATATAAAAGTGGGATTTAAGGGGGTCAAAATTGTATGTGCGTTTTCGGAATGTATGTCCCATCAATAAGTAAGGTCACCTTGGTTTCAAGACTCGTCTGAAAGTCTGGACAAACCCGGTCATGGTTGTATTCTAACGTAAGTTTGTGAACAGGCTAATTTGTGATCCCAGACTTTGTTGTCAGTGCACATGCTCTTAGACCCTCTTTCATTTGTCATGGCCCATATTAAGTTCTTACCTACAGTCAAACCTCCATATACCAGCATTCACTATAACGGCAAAACTCATTATAATGACAATTTCAATGGCATGACTTCTTAGCTCAAGGCTTATATAGCCTCGATTCCCAGCTACATGGGCTTCTCTTGGGTTTGAAAGCCCAAACTGAATCGATAGTCATGAAAGTGCTTGTAATTTAATACTCCAAGAAACAAATGTTATAGATATTTGTTAGAATCGCCTCAACGAGGCGATTCTGACAAATGTCTATAACATTTGTTTCATGGTTAGAATCACTGAGGCGATTCTGACAAATGTCTATAACATTGTTTCTTGGAGTAACGATGTGAAAAAGACCTTTTATAACCTATCATACTCCTAACTGGGATTCTTTATAACGAAAAATACATTATAACGGCATAATAATAGGGAACAAATACTGTTGTTATAAAGCAGCTCCTCTGTACTATTCTTAGCTTCTACAATCTCCCTATTACATGCAGTATACAGTCAAACCTGTCTTAGTGGCCACCTCTATTAAGCAAGCAACCTGTCTTAAGCAAGCAGACATTTAGTTCCTGAAAAAGGCAAATGCATTAAAATTCACCTGTATTAAGCAAGCACCTGTGTTAAGCAAGCACATTTTCATTATCCCTGAGGTGCTTGTTTAACACAAGCTGGACTGTATGATTAAAGCCATTTTACAGCTACCATATGACTAAGCAAGCAAACTGACAACCATTAGAGCTCAAGTATTAGACAGGTCAGCCCATCGGGGCTTGCAGAAATAGATTGGGCTGCATGATGCTTCCACGCAGAGCTGAAACCGACCACACAAGTACTGGTAAACCACTTGGGTCTAAGCCTGCCCAGGCAAGTTGGTGTGAGATGGACCATCCATGCATATAAATCCTATTGGTTTCATTGGGTGGCAGGTCTTGAGATGTCATTTCAACTCAACGTCTGATAAAACTCCCACAAAATTGGAAGCAACATCTCGAAATGACCTAAATAGTGATGACAGGGATGTTAAACCTCAAGCCAAACAAATAAACAAGAAAGAGACAGAAAGGACTCATTATTTCAGACTATAATATCCCATTGATAACGTGAAGCTAATTTTAGCACAATACGGGTTTACCTGTTTGTAAATTCCCTAGATTTCAACTCCTTATGTCTCAAACACAAAAATTCAGTCCCCTCCTGCCTAACATACCTGCCAACACTCCTGATTTGGGCGTGACTCTCACGATTTATTGTGTGTCTCACTCCCCCACGATCGTATTTTGAAAATGGCCCAAATCTCACGAATTTCAATGCATCTCACGCCTTTATAATGAATTCGCCATACCGGATATTTACCTATGCGAACTGGTTGTTATCGGCTTTTCAGAATCGCTATTGTATGCGAATTAGAGCCGGTGTCAGATAATATTTTGACCCGTGTAATATTTTGACCCGCGGGTCAATATATTACAGTAATATTTTGACCCCCCCTATAATATTTTGACCCGCCCCTAAAACTTCAGCAAAATAAATCAGAAGTGGACTTTTATCAATAAATAGGTATTGACAAGATAAGAAATGGGTATTGCAAGTAGTCTATTGCAGATCTGACAACATGGGTAGGGGGGTCAAAATATTATAGCTATAATAAAATGACCCCCCCCCACCCCCCCCAATACATATCTTTTTTCAACTAAGGAAATGGACTCAAAATAATAGTACTGGACAATAATATCAACAGATTATTTCACATTTGATAAAATTAATGCAGAATAATATTCTCTTTTGAAATGGGTGTTGCTGCCAAGAAAAGGGGGGGGGGGGGTCAAAATATTATAGCTATAATAAAATGACCCCCCCCCCCCCCCAGTACAATTTACAAAGTACTGGAAATAATATCATGTCAAGAAAATGGATAAAACAACATATTATATCACATTTAACAAGATAATGAAGAATAATATTCTCTTTTGAAATGGGTGTTGCTGCTTAGAAGGGGGGGGGGGGGGGGGTCAAAATATTATACCCATAATAAAATGACCCCCACACCAAGTATCTTTTCAACCAAGGAAATGGACTCAAAATAATGTAAAGAAAAGGGGATATAGGTCATTATATTATAGCTATAATAATTTGACCCCCCCCCCCCCCCCATTTCAGGTCATTAAGTTACAACCCCTCCCACATACTAACCTTACTGAATCTAGTGTATAACAAGCCATCTAATTCAATTAAAAGTTTAATCTATTGAGTGAACTCAAATGCCAGTATATCAATAACAGATAATAAGGGTGGGTCATTTTATTATAGCTATAATAATTTGACCCTCCCCCCAATTTCAAGTCATTAAGTAACAACCCCTCCCACATACTGAACCTTACTGAATATAGTCTTTTTCTAGCCATATAAAGCAATTTAAGTTTTAATTTAACTGTGTGAACTCAAATACCAGTACACTAATTACAAATAATAAGGGTGGGTCATTTTATTATAGCTATAATAATTTGACCCTCCCCCCAATTTCAAGTCATTAAGTAACAACCCCTCCCACATACTGAACCTTACTGAATATAGTCTTTTTCCAACCATATAAAGCAATTTAAGTTTTAATTTAACTGTGTGAACTCAAATACCAGTACACTAATTACAAATAGTAAGGGTGGGTCATTTTATTATAGCTATAATAATTTGACCCCCCCCCCCCCCCCCCCGCCAATTTCAAGTCATTAAGTAACAACCCCTCCCACATACTGAACCTTACTGAATATAGTCTATTTCTAGCCATATAAAGCAATTTAAGTTTTAATTTAACTGTGTGAACTCAGATACCAGTACACTAATTACAAATAGTAAGGGTGGGTCATTTTATTATAGCTATAATAATTTGACCCCCCCCCCCCCCCTTATTTCAAGTCATTAAGTTACAACCCCTCCCACATACTGAATCTAGTGTATTACAAGCCATCTAATTCAATGAAAAGTTTAATTAATTGAATGAACTCAAATACCAGTATATCAATAACAGCTAAAAAGGGTGGGTCATTTTATTATAGCTATAATTATTTGACCCCCCCCCCCCCCCCCCCCCCCACGTGCATAGGCTGGTTCTCTCAATAGCATTTTAGTCATGTGTTTTTTTTCTGTTATTTCTTATCTTTTTTGCTGCTTTTTAGCCATTTCCCTTTAAACATGATTGCCCTTTCTTATATATTATAGTCATTATTCTTGCTGTAGATTTTCAGATCTAGAACTATCCCACCCCACCCCTCAGACACTGCCCAAGTGTAAAAATCAGCAGGAAAAACCACCACAATTGTCATAGTTTTACTGCTTAACAGTTACCTCACCATATTTGGTCATTTAAATGTAACTTTTGTGAAGTTAGGGAGGGGGGTCAAAATATTATAGGGGGTGTCAAAATATTATAATAATATATTGACCCGGGGGTCATAATATTATGACCCGCGGGTCACTTTTTAGGCGGGTCAAAATATTATATGACACCGGGATACAGAACTATTGGAAAAACACCTCCAGGTCACAGGTATATTTGGACTATTATTAGCAAATCTATTATTGGCCAGGTAAATAAACAAAACTATCCATCTTGTCTATAATCTATCTATCGGTAAATTTCTAAGTTTGGACCTTAGAATAATCAGATATTGAGGCATCCCTGCGTGACAAAAATATTACAGAAATCACATTTAGCCATTTAATTTCTTCATTACATACTAATAATCTTCCATAATAACGATCTTTTTCATTTTTTTTTTACATTTTACAAGGCACCCAAAATTTTGTGTGGCGACCTATGTCCCATCTTGCAAATAAAATGGTTATTTTGTTTATGAATCTATGAAAACATAAAACATTAGCAAAATTGCTCGAAGTGTTGATCAATTATCCATTTTAGCATAAATATGTTCAGTTTTTAATAAGATTTGATGAAGTTCTGTGGTAAAATGAATCATTGTATCAGACTTGTAAAAGCGACCTTTAAAACTAAGTAACATATTTTCGGACAGTACACAGTTTCATACATTTCACCCCTGCTAAAAATCCACATTTTTTATGCTAGGTTGGTAAGCTAGCACTTTCTTTTTTAATGGGTGCTTGGTCTGGTTAAAATTGAAATTTGTTGGTGGTGGGGTTCATTGAATTTTTTTATGAGTGGTGGGTCTTTGAAAAAGGTGGCACCCATGCCACCCCATACGGTTAATTCTGAAAAAGCCCTTAGCATTTTTAGGAGAAAAAAAAATCTCACTCTTTCAAATTTTCCTGAAAATTTCCCGCGAGCCAAATACTAAAAAAGAAGGCGAAAAATGGTCCGCCTCGCGCTGTCTCACTCTTTCGATTTTCTCAAAGTTGGCAGGTATGCTGCCTAACTTTTGAGATAACCAACTGTATGTCTAGGATTTCCTATTCTGTTATTGTAACATTTATTGATTTCATTCAATTAGAGAAGATGCCTTTTCAAATTAACCCTTATCTTGCTGAATATTCATTTAAGCCAAACCCATTTTCTGTCTATCAACCAATCAGATTACTTGATGTAATTTATTCTTACAAAGCCATAAACTTAATGTCAAACAGTGTAGATCCAGATCAGATGGCTTCTTCAAAAGCCATCTGATCTGGATCTACACTGTTTGCAAAGATACGGGTTGTCGTGAACAGCAAGATAAGGGTTAAGAATTTAATATTTTATAAGTAAGAATTTAACCAGCAGCCATTTTGTTTAGCAATACAATTTACAAGATCAAACATGTGAAAGGGTCAGAAGAGTCTGACAATTCACTGTCCAGCTGCCCATGAAAAGGTTTGTAAGCTACTGGACAAGTGAAATAATTTGAGAAGGTACACGACAAACCTACAATATCACATGACTTTGTGTGAGCACAAAAGTCTAAAATAAGCCTGCGCATAAAAGACTTGTCCTCCGAAGCATCTAATCTGTATTAATTAAAATTAATCATAGCTCCAGATAAGGTGCTTTTTTCATCCCACTGCAAAAATACATTGTAAACTTTACCATCGAAAAAGCGAAAATTTTAAAATGAAAAATTATATTTTTCTTATTTCTGATCAAAATATAGATTGTGGGTACTTGTTAGAACCATCTCATCGAGGCGGTTCTAACGAGTACCCACAATCTATACTTTAGAGCAGAAATAAGAAAAATACATGTAAGGTAAACCCCAATTTTACTATATAAAAGTGGGGTTCAAGGGGGTCAAAATTGTATAGGCATGTTTTCGTGCCCGAAAAATACTGATACTTTCCTCACTTCTGCATGAAAACATGTTGTGGGTACCTATTAGAAGCGCCTCAGTGAGGCGGTTCTAACGAATACCCACAACCTATGTCTTGGAGCAGAAATAAGTATAAATAGTGTATGACTCTCCAAACCCCAATTTTCTCTATATGAAGTGGGGTATGGAGGGGTTTTCATTTCACGGACTTATCATGATGCTGCAATCACCTATCAGATGAGGATTCGACTGGGCCATCAAGCCAAGAACTTCAATTTATTTTATACTTAGCAGTGAAGTCAATGCATATGTGAAAATAAAAATGATATTTTCGCACTGTTTTCACACTGTGAAAATATAAAGGATATAATACATAGGATATTTTCAGAGTGAAAAATGACATCATTACAAAAATATGCCTACACAAATACATTGTAAGTTTTGGCCGAATAAAACTAAACTTATAGGGTGACAAACTGTGATTTCTGCTCAAAATATAAATTATGGGTACCCATTTGAGCCGCCTCATTGAGGCAGTTCTAACGAGTACCCTCAATCTATATTTTAGAACAGATATAAGAAAAATAAGATTTATCCCTGTAAACCCCAGTTTTACTATGTAAAAATGGGGTCAAATTTATATTATCAAAACGCGTGTTTTCGTGATGACCATGTTATTTTCACAGTAGCAGCCAGGACTACTTTTTTGGTTTGTTTTTTCATTTAAATAAAAATAAAATTTACTTCTTTTTTTTTCCAATAAATACCAATATTTCATTGAATGTGTTGAAAGAATATTTCATGAGTGTGTTGAAAACACCAGAAATTTTCAAGAGGGAAGCAATTCCGAACAACTGTTCAGTTACAGTACATCGCCAAAGTCACATATAAAATAAAAAGAAAATTTACTTTTTTGAGATGACCACCAAAATATTTCATCTCATGTGTTGAAAACATCAGAATTTTCACTCGTGGTTCACACTTGTGAAAATTCTGATATTTTCCACACACTTGATGAAATATTTTTGGTGTTCATCTAAAAATCCTATATTCTATGCTTTGTTTAACTTAACCCGTAAAATGCCAATCACGAAACTTGTCCTCTGCTTTGTCATCTGCCGGCTACTCTGAAAGTCATTTTTTTGCAAACAGTGTGGACCCAGATCAAACAGCTCCTCTAGGAGCAGTCTGATCAGTGTCCACACTGTTTGCCTGTATGTAAAAATATTTTTAAAAAGTTCCCAAAAAGATTCAGTGGATGACATAAACAGACGGCATTTTCAGGTGTAGTTTTTATCGGCGTCTTTTTAAAAAGTTCGCAAAAAGATTCAGTAGACGACATGAGCAGACGGCATTTTCAGGTGTAGTTTTTCTCGGCCTCTTAAAGGCTAAGAGGAATGGGAGGAATGAAAATAATTTTAATTTTCAGGGGAGGCAACTCTTTCAAAATTATTTCAATTTCAGCTTATAGAGAGCACAGGTCCTGGGATGATTCAAGTATACACCTACACATTACACAAAAACGCCTATACAAAAACATTGCCACTTTTATTGCCGAAAAAATGAAAATTTTATGATGAAAAATTGTGATATTTTTCTTATTTCTGCTCAAAATATAGATTGTCGGCACTGATATTTTTCTTATTTCTGCTCAAAATATAGATTTTCGGAACTCGTTAACCGAGGCGGTTCTAACGAGTACCCACAATCTATGTTTTTGAGCAGAAATAAGAAAAATAATGTTTACCCCTGTAAACCCCAGTTTTACTATACAAGAGGGCCCAATGGCCCTATATCGCTCACCTGTGTACCAGAAAATCATTGGTGTAGGAGACCACTTGACATTGCTACATATTAAATATCAAAGCTCAGGCAAAGCGGTGTCCATGCTTATAAACCCTATTGGTTTCATTGGACGACAGGGCTTGAGATGTAATTTAACCTCAATGTCGGGTAAAAGTCCCACAAAATTGGAAGAGGCATCTCCAAAATGACCTATACAGTGTTGACAGGGATGTAAAACCTCAAATCAAACAAAATCTGTGCCTTATGGTTTTGGGGAAAAAGATTTTTTGAAGTTTTTTTCAAGTATAAGTCTAAAGGAGCTAATGAGCCCTGGGGCTTGGCCAATTTTTGTCCAAAGGACATGGTTGGCAGGATTTATGTAGGCGACCATTTTGTGTTGCTATATACTAAATATCTAATGTCTGTACTTCATGGTTTCAAAGAAGATGTTTGAAGCTTTTTTACATTATAAGTTTGTTGGAGTTAAGGGGCCACAGGATTTGGCCAATTTGGACCCCAGGGGCATGATTGGCAGGATTCAATTAGGCAACCACTTGACATTGCTACAAGCTAAATCCCTAAGCTCTGGGACTTATGGTTTCAGAGAAGATTTTTGAAGATTTTTTTTCCCCATTTTAAGTTGTTGTTTTTTGTGTGTGTGTGTGTGTGTGTGTGTGTGTGTGTGTGTGTGTGTGTGTGTGTGTGTGTGTGTGTGTGTGTGTGTGTGTGTG